>MU273503.1:0-164141 GCA_022160365.1 Vararia minispora EC-137
CACCAGATCCCTGCGCCGCCGCATTCGCCACCGACCCCCTCGCCGCCTTCGCCCCCGAAATCTTCAGCCGCGCCGACGGCGACATCTACCTCGCCGGCCTCAACTCCTCCGCCCTCCCCGTCGAGCCCTCCGCGCACCACACCCAGCCCGACCCCGCATCCCTCGCCGTCCTGCGCGCCTGCGCCGCCCGCCTCCTCGGCGTCCAGCAGTCCGACCTCGACGTCGTCCGCGGCGCCCTCTGCCACCGCCCCGTCGGGCCCGCCGGACGGCCCATCGTCGCTCCTCTCGACGACGAGTGGACGGCGGGCGCAAAGCGCGTGTTCGTCGCGGCTGGCCATGGACCGTGGGGGATCTCGATGAGCTTGGGCACCGGGCTCGTCGTGGCGGAGATGATCCTCGGGCGCGAGCTCAGCGCGGACGTCTCGGCCTTGGGCTTGTGAACTGCGCACCGGAGCATACACACGTAATGGGGAAAAAAAATGAGATTCTAGTGAAAGAATTGCGGGCGGGCACGTATTAGGCGGCGCGTCTACGGACATTAGAAGCGACAGCTCTTGGCAGATAAGTTAGCGGTGAGGTATGGGTAGCGAGCCGAGTGCGAGTGCGGGGGAGACAGGCTGTTCGTAGCACCGTCCAGAGCAATGCGATCGTTCAAAGACCTATGCGTGAGGATGAAGGGGGGGAGTATGTGTGCCAAAATAAACATCGAGCTGTACACTGATCCACGCGTCGCCGCCGACGCCATGTCATTGGGACACGAGAGAAGCCGACGAGGATGCCGCCGCGCCCGGGCTCCCGCTTCGTGAACCCGACCGCGATCGCACGTGCACCTCCGTCCCCGGCTTCCCCTCCATCCTCGCGAGTTCCTATTCTTCCTCCGCGATAGGCTCGTAGTTCGCCCTGTTCACGCTCCGGCCCATGATTCGGCTCACCCAGCCTGAGCTTGCCGCTCCGGCCTTGTGCCGGCGCGAGTTGCGAGACGTCATGCTTGCGGACCGTGCATTCGACATGAGCGATGCACGCTCCGACTCGTTCTCGAGCGCCTCTTCGCGCTCGTCTTCACCAAAGACGGCGTCCATCTCCTCAAGAGGGACGCCCCGGGTTTCAGGGTACACTGCAGCAACCAGTCAGCACGAAAGCCTTGATGCAGATAGGAGACCGTACGGAAGTAGACTAACCCGGTAAACGTCAGCAACCTGCTTATTGAGCACGATGATCACACTCACCGAGGACGAAGCTGCATGCACAGAAGAATCCGTGCATAGGGTACAGGCGCCATTTAATCACGTCTTGCAGGTACGGCGTCGCCTCGCCGACGAGGAAGTTGAACGCCCAATTGGTGGCTGTGGAAAGGGAAACACCTTTGGCGCGCACCGTAAGGGGGAGGATCTGGAACGAGTGTCGGCACTGTGGACACATGGAGAAACCGTAGAGCGCACCTCGGGAGGGTAAAGCCAGGGAACGGGCCCCCAACTGTAACCGAAGAATGCATTGTAGATGATAACGCACACTACTACGGCCGTCGGGGTCTCCGGGATGTCGATGTACATGAACCAGCCCGTAGCGCCCAGTGCAACGCCCATCTGGAAGCCGTATGACTGCCGAACAACACATGCAGGAGGAATGTGCAACACACGATGACTGCTCCGGAGAGCAAGATAGTCCGGCGGCCCCATCGGTCGACCAGGTACCAAGTCGGGACAGTGGCGAGCAGGTAGATGATAGCATTGATACCAGCCATCAGTATGGCGTCACGGCCGAGCCAACCGGCCGCTGCGGACGATCTCAGCGATAGCCAAGGCCGCTGGCAGCTTGTACATACCCTCAAACACACTCGCTATCGCGGCGTGTGAGCACAGCTGCGCTGCATAATGATGTCGATAGAGCACTCACGAGCATAGTAGGAGATGACTGGTCGCACGAATGTTAGCGGCTGCATGACGTCGAGATATACGGACGCATACCGTTGATTCCGTTCTGCGGGACGGTGTTTCAGCTTCCGGTCTCAAAGCGTGCATACTATGAACGTACAAGCTGAGCGAAAGCTTGAGAACTCATGGCGAGCAGAATGCGGCGCTTGTACTTTGCCCACATGTTGGCATAAGTGCGACCTTCTCCGCTCTCGCGCTGTGGAGCGTGTCAGGAATGTATGAATGCGCGTCAAAGCGGCACACCTCGAAAATCACTCGATCCTTGATCTCTTGGAACTCTGCCTTTGCGAGCAGATCCTCAGGGTCACCGCCGTGAAGATCGACGAGGACCTGGAGTCCTTCGTCGTCGCGGTCCACATCGATGAGCCATCTAAAGAATACGGTCGGTCGCAAGGAATCCATGTCATAGTGTGCTACTCACCGAGGGCTTTCGGGCATTACTATGGAGCCGAGTGCGAGGATGGCACCAATAACCACTTGGATGAAAAGAGGAATACGCCATGCAAAGTCCGAGTCGATGAAAGAGCAGAAATAGTCGATCCACTGGGAAGGGTGGGCCCCGGATCCATCCAACTACACAAATACACTCACCACCGAAGATGCGTACCCGAATATATTTCCGGTAAACTCCATGCACGCCAAAGCGCCACGCTTAAAAAAAAGGTTAGTTATGCGATCCAGAGTCGGAATGTGAGACGGACATGGTCTGGAGGAGAGATTTCACTCTGGTAGATGGGCACGATAGTCCTGCAGAGGCAGTGTCAAAGCACACATCAACTGCGGAGGAGCAAGACGACGCAACGAGAGAAGACCGACACCAAAGCCGCTGACGATGCGACCAACGATCATGACGGCAAAACCGGTCGTGAGCGTCTGAATGGCGCCGCCGAGGGCGAAAACGACGGCGCCGGTGAAGAGGGTGCCTCGGCGTCCTATGATGTCACCGACACGCCCTGCGGCGAGGGAGGTAACTAAACACGCGATCCTTAGTATGATCACGCGCGCGTGCTTGGTCCGGCGGACGTACTGAATGCCCCAATCTCAAGCACGGCGACCATAGTGCCTGTCTCAAGTGGACCAGGCTGGTTGAAGAACGAGCGGAAGTGGGGACCTGTGATGATACCGGACATGACTCTGAACAGCTCGTGAAGCTCGACGAAGAAGTGAAGGTGCGAGGTAGACGTACCCTTGATCATAACCGAACTAGAGAAGACCTGAGCTGGCGTGTGAGATAGATAGGCAAGTGAATACGCACCAGGAAGACGCCCAAGGACGCGAAGACGGAAATGGAGTAGAGAAGAGCCTGGCCGACTAGGCGTCGACCCGAGCCCGAGGGAGAGCGAGGCGGCATGGTGCATGCGACGGTCGCAGACTGTCCGTCGTCGTAGTTAGAAGGAGGAAAGATGAGAGAACAGAAGCGCTGTGGGGCCCGGAGTGCGGGAGGTACCGAGCACTGGCCGCTCAATAATTCACACGTGATGGCCGTCTATCCAACCAGCGCTCACACCTCGTACTCGTCACCCTCCACCATGCCAAAGTCCGTCGCTTCCATCGACTCCTCCGTCCATCCGGAAGATGATCACGACGACCGATACGATGACGAGGACTATGAAGACGAATACGAGCTACAGAAGGAGTGGGAAGAGAGTCTTCGCCAACTCGCAGGAGTAAACCAATTGACTGATATATCGTCAGGAGATTGCTAATTGCCCATCTCACCAGATATTTTCCGTCGTTCTCCTCCCGTACCTCGGCAAGTGGCTCGGCAGGCGTTACGCTCATCAAGGTGCGTCCCATATCCGCATTTCTTGCTGCGCTCTCAACCTCATACTCCTAAACGCAGCGTATGCGCGCTATCTTAGTTTGGGCTTAGGGAAAGCTTTCTTCTTTGGTGTGCACGCATGAAGCAAGTGCTTGGAATCAATGCCCCGAGTCATATACGCTATCAAGGCCTATATCATCCAGATCTTGCCGGTCTGTTACTCTCTGCGCAAGTTTAAGCAGCCAGCGCCTCCGACCTCCCTCCTCATTTTTGAACGCTTCCGCTTGCATCATCTCCCCTACTATTTCTCCTGCGAGCTCCCACTCTCTCCGGAGCACGAGTCCTTGCGTGAGGAGGTACCAAGTGTCAGCGGTTATCTTTACTCGTTGCGTTTGCATGTCCCGAAAGTACCGCAGCCCGTCCCGGAGGCCCTCGGGCCTGCTGTTCCAAAGGCACGCTTTGATGAGCATGTTATACGCCACCCTGGTGAGCTTGAGACTTCGCGCGCGCATCTCTCGCAAGATCCTCGCCGCATGGTCCTCAACAGCACGTGTTGGTAGATCGGTCCAGCTATGCAGCGCTTGGAGCACATTGGTGTAAGTGATTACCGTCGGCGCAAGATCTGGCTGGCCACAGGCCTCCATCCACCGGAGTATGTCCAATGCGGCGAATAGCGCACTATTGACGCGCTGCTCGAGAAGGTGCGCGATGATCGTGCTGTACGTCACCACGTTGGGCTGCACGTCGTGCTTACGCATGATATTGAGGACCCGCTTGACTGCGTCATCGCGCTTGCCGACAGCGAGCAGTGCGCTAAGGAGGGTCGAGTACGTGTACGCATCTCCCTGCAGGCCTTCCGCCGCGATCTTCTTCATAACCCAAGACACCGCCTTGTAATCGCCGAGCCGGTTATAGTGTGCCATGAGCGTATTGTACGTGGTGACTGTCGGTGTGGGTCCTTGCCGCTTCATGCGCTCGATGAGCGCCAACGCGTCATTATGCTGTTTCGCTTGAAGGTAGCCGAAGACCATGACGTTGTAAAGCTGCTCCAAGGACGGTTCATCGGGGCCGGGCAATGATTGTTGGAGTGAGGCCTCGAGCTCAGCTAGCCTCTCCGTGGCTTCACGCATGCGCTTGTTGTGCACGTAGATCGATATGAGCGCGTGGTAAGACCGGATGTCGGGGCGGACGCCTGCAGCGATCATGCTGTTCCACAGATGTTGTGCGTACTCTGTGCCCTTCCTCTGACCGGCGCCGTGGATGAGGGCCGTCCATACGACAACCCCCGGCTTGTGCCCGAGTCGCGTCAGGTCATCCCATATGCGCTCGACAGTGTTGAGTCGCCGCAGTCGGTAGAAAGAGGTGATAAACTGAGCAAAGACCTGCTCGTCTATGATAACCGTGCGTCCTGGCTTCGGAAGGGAGGGTAGCATAGCCCATGCATATTCATCTCCGAGTCCTTCAATGACGATACTATAAAGCCTCTCGAGGCCGAGGTGAGCCGACTTGTCGCCAAGCCTACGTATTTCATCCAGGAGTAGAGTATGGTCCTGGGCAAGGAGAGCGGTGCGCGCGTGCTCAAAATAGTGACGTGCGGTGTCGAGGTGGGGGGGTTCTAGGCCGAGCGATGGTAGGAGATAATTGTAAGACCTCATGCTGAGCTGATACCCAAGATCTAGTACGGAACGCATGATGCCTTGGAAATCTGGTGGACGCGCATGTGCCGCGATCATAATGGCAATCATATCGGACACTCGACGCGGTTCAGTAGCGTGCTGGGCGACGGCCGGGGAAGACAGATGGGAGAGTAGGTCGTCACGGTGCGCCGAAGGTTCTAAGGTTGGAAGAGAGACGTTGTCCTCAAATTGTCGTGCCCATTCAGCATGGAAGCGGTAGAACAAGTGGTCGACCGCTTTCACCCCGAATTGGCGCTGAACAAGAGCGAGGGAAGCGACCAATGCGTCTGGCGCCTCACGGATTGCTAGATAGATACAAAGTTGTTCCAGAGTAGAGAACAGCTCTTCTGTGAGCCTCCGCGCCGTCGGTAAGGACGCGATGACGGGAGATAAAAGCCTTGATACTTTGTTCAGATCGTGACGACCAAAAGTTGAGGAGATGCCTGTCTCTGTCAAATCTCTCCAAGCCACCAGCACATTAAGCAAGTACATGGAAGGGTCCAGTTCCTTAGCATTCAGGAGGTGGAGAAACTTCTTTATGCGAAGGACTACCCCGCCTGCCTTGAGACGGTATTAGAAGTGATACATACAGAGGTGTATTACGCACCGGTGGCATCTTGGCACGAGCCAGCTCCGTCATTATGTCCAAAATATCGTCGTGCTGTCGTGTTGAAGTTGCAGAAGAGAACAGTCCCTGTACCAGGGCCGCATTTGCGCTGTCTTGATGTTTTGGCGGCTTGGAAGACGCCGCAAACGACACTGGATTCAAGCCCGAGGGCTCAGACTGTGTAACTGCAGAGCTCTGCGGCCCCTTTGTGGACCCTTGTAGGTTAAATTCATGGTACCATTGCGAGGATGTCATGGTAGAATGTGGGCGAGAGAGAGCGAAGAGATAGGAGGGCGAGAGGAAAGTGAGATAGGACGACGCGGAGCGGCTACCTGCTCCGGCGGTAAGAGAAAGCATGCTGCATGCAGGTGAAGTCGAGCGTAGCTACGTTCTAGGGAGAGAGAGAGCAGCAGACGGCCGCCACGCTTTAGTAGGTTGCAGTGGTTTCAAGAAACACCAGAATGCGGCCAGCTAGCTGTTGAGAAAGCCGTCAAACGCGTCTCCCCAGTTTACACGTGATTGACCCTGCTCACTTCTCGACAGCGACGAACATGGGACACGGAAATTCCAATAAACTCTATGTCACTCATGCAGAACACTCAGGACTGTTTGGGCAACATACCGCTTCCTCTTCTGGGTATAAAGCGTACGTGTCTTTTTTTATCTTTCTCGATACCCGCCAATGTCCACCTCAGCAAGCAGGAAGGTACAAATCGTGGGGCCTTAACGCCCTTCGATTGCTGCGCTCTTTCCTTCCAGCCGTTTGATCACCCTGTTGTCGCGCGCAATAGCGATGGAACGGGACATGTATTCGAGCTCACCAATATCATCCCATGGCTTAAGTGCGTCAAAACAGTATTTGAAGCATCTTTAATTCTGACTTCGGGCCCGAGTACAGACAGCACGACAACACCAATCCTATCACAAAAGAGCCCCTCGCGCCTTCCGGCCTTATCTCTCTCAACTATTCTCGCAAACCTTCCGGCGAGATCCACGATCCCATCACGTTCAAGCCTTTCAGTGAACATTCTCACATCGTCGCCATTGCTACAACCGGGAACGTCTTCCTCGCTGAAAGTATAAAGGGCGGCAGGGACCTCATCAACGACGTGCGTTTCAAGAAGTGCGTGCTACTCCAATCTGACGTTGTCCTGTCAGCCTTAGTGATGCGCCACACAGAGAGGATGTCATTACCCTCCAAAATCCCCATGGCTTACCTGCTGCCTCTGTCCCCGTCACCAAACCACTCCCCAATGCCGCCGATAACAAGAGCAAAGCCGTGACGCCGAAGGAGTCTGTAAAGGCTGGCCCGGTAGCTTTGGTGCAGAAGAAAGATGTTCCTTGTGCGTTGCACGTAATCATGCTGGCTGACGCCTACGGACTTTGATTATCAAGGGAATATCTCTCCTTATTCGTCTGGTCTTCCCGGTGCATCTTTAACGTCAACCTCTGTTGATCCTCAGACGGCCGGTACGAAGCTCGTGTGGGATGAGGCATGTGCTGTTTGACATTTGTCCGTTGATTATCTGACCACCGGACAGGAAGAGTTAATGTACGAAGAAATCACCAAGCCACTGAAAGGCAAGGGCAAGGAGAGGGACGTTGGAAAGCGGAGGGCCTACGTGCGGATTGTGACTAGCTTGGGCGGGAGTCTTAATCTCGAGTTATATTGTGAAAAAGTGCGATCAGCAGCCTGTGCGCGCAGAGCAGCTCTCACCCTTGCGCAGGCTCCAAAGACATGCTATAACTTCCTCATGCTTGCGAGACAAGGGTACTACAACGATGTTATCTTCCACCGTTTAGTACCAGGTTTCATGGTGCGTTCGTCGAGTATGCAATACGGGCGTTAAGTTATGCTTTGTCAACATAGATTCAAACTGGCGACCCGACTGGGACAGGATCGGGAGGACAATCATACTGGGGTACACCATTCCGCGACGAGTATGATCTCAAGGGCGCAGCGAAACACGACAGCCGTGGAGTGCTTGCTATGGCGAACAAGGGCGCCAGCACGAATGGGTTTGTACAACACATGATATCACGTCCGTTCTTCTAACCAGTTGATAGCTCACAGTTCTACTTCACCTTCCGCGCTACACCGCATCTAGACAGGAAGCACACTGTATTCGGAAAGTTAGTTGGCGGAGAGGACGTCTTCGATACGCTCGAGAAGCTTCCCCTAAAAGACGGCACTGAACGGCCAGCCAAGCAAGTTCGCATTACCGAGATCAAGATGTACGTTTGGTTTCTTTCCCGTGGGCGTGGTGTTAAACGATGTTGCCGCAGCTACCAAGATCCATTCGAAGACTACAAGAGCCGTTTAGCCAAGAAGCTCGCTAGAAAAGCTGAGGCGGAGCAGTTAGCTAAGGATGGTGGCCCGCAAACCGATAAGAAAGACGGCGACGACATGAACTGGTTCGGTGTCAAGGTGGGTTCCGAAAACGCAGATTCGATCGGTAATGCGGGAGGCATCGGGAAGTACTTGAGTTTAAAGCGGCCGGGGGCCTCGACACCTGCACTTGCTGAGGCGCCTAAGAAGAGGAAACTGGGCTTCGGGGACTTTGACAACTTCTGACGCATGTGCATCCCGACCTGCCATACTGTACGATGGCTGTGGGTAATATATCAACTATGATACATATATAGTATGGACGAGTAAGGGGTGGAGTGCTGAGGTAGCAATGCATCAGCCAGGCACAGCGATGCGCTCGCGTCCCGCCGTCTGCGGTTGAAAGGTTTCCTGTACGGGCTCTTTCGCGACAGGTTCCTCGTCTGGTGGGGTAGGGAGCCTGAGTGGTAATGTGGTGTCTCCAACACGTTGCTTGTTTGCAAGCTCCTGAGGATGTAAGCGGTCAGAATGCGACGTACAGAAGTATTGAACGTGTACAGACGTACTTCCTCTTCCTGCAGCCTCCTAAGCTCTTCCTGCACTTCGTCCTCTTCATCGAGCGTCAGGGTATTTGCGAGCATATGCGATACTTCCTGGGAAGCGGGTCACAGCGCCGACAGGAAACAGGCAGCGGTCGTATACGCACTTGCTGGTACGCCCTCGCTTCCGCCGTCTCCTCCATGAGTCTCTCGACACTTTCCAAGTTCATCTCTTTGTGTATCTGTTTTAGAACCTCGTTCCCTTGCTTCAATCCATGTAAAACCGAAACCTCCACAAGCGAGAACTCGATTGTCGACACCTATATCGCGTCCGCCGCACATCAACGGCGTGGCTTAAGTCTATGATATCGTCACGCACCATCTGCTCCAGGTTCTCCAGTTGTCCATCCGTCTTTTCCAACAAGCTCTCCTGATATTTGCGTCTCCGAAGTGCAATGAGTGCGCGGTCCTTACGACCAGCGGCTAAGTGCCGCTTCGCAATCTCATGTTCTCGGTTCCTAATAGTTTCAATCTACAATACGCCTTTGAACACAAGGACCTTGAAAGTTAGCAATAGCAATACACACTTGCTTTTGGTATCGTTTGAGGTTATCGCGCTGAATCTTGAGGCTGTGAACTTCAGACGGAGCCCGTGGACGGGTAGACAGGGGCTCCGGTTACGCACTCAAGGATCGCACGGTCCTGCTTTGTGACCTTGGGGACCGAAGGGACCGAGTTGTTCGCGCCCATTCTGCTATGCGAGGTTCCGAGATTCGTAGAAGGTAGCCTATCGCTCGGAAGCGAGTCAGGGTGGTGAACACGGAAGATAGGAACACTAGTACTACTACTTAGTGGAAAGCCGCTTCAACAACCACCGCGCGCACCTATGGTTGTCCTGTGCAAGCCGGTTTCTCACCTCAACACCGCAGACTCAGAGAGTTTCACCGTTGCCACGTTCACTGCACACAGCAGGAACCAAGGAAAGTGTTACATAATTAGAAGCCAGGAATATACAGTGTGCTATACAGCCCGGCCAGCATCTATACCCCATGGTACTCCTTTGCTCTCTCGATCCCGCGAGCTCCCTGCCTCACACCACGGAAACCCTAGCATATCTTCTGTGGCACCTTTCTCGTACTTGTCTAGCGTGTGCGTTGATGGTAATGGGGATCCAGCTGTGGACGATATCAGCACGGGCGGTGTGCCCGGCTGTGACGCGATGATGCGCGCAGACAAAGGCAGAGCAGGCTCTCGTCCGTGGTCAGTGTCGTGATCGAAGGAAAGCGCGGCGCCAGAACGCGGGGAGCGAAGATCGAAGCCAGTAGGCTGGTGATGACGCTGATACTGGGCAGATAAGGAAAAGCTAGAGGGGTTGCCCATGCGACTACGCGAGTGTCGTTGCGGGAGAAGAAAGGGGCGGGTGAGAGAATAGAGGACGACATTGAAGAGGCCAGAGGAGACGAAGACAATGTCGGCAAATACGGTGGCTTCGAAGGGGATGTAGTCGTTTGCAAAAGCAGACCAGCGGACAATGGCAATGGGTAATACCTGGTTAGATACGAGCAACGATTAAAACGTCTGAATAGCTGAGCAAGAAACACATACAGTGAACGTAAACGTTGTAGGGTAGCTGTCGTCATAAGCAGGGGCTCGTGCAATGGAGTAAAACGAGCTCACATCAACATTTTAAGAGCTACGTTGTTGGGGTGTCGGAAAGCTATTTTGTCGGTGGTTCCCGGCCGGTATAAACTCCATCCATCAAAGGCGACGACGCCCTTCAGCACCAGGAACAGAGGGACGTATGCAATAATGTTGAAGAGAGCGGCGACGAATAACCATGCATAATCCAGTACCATGCGCTGGGCAGGGAACTCGGAAGATATCCAACACCCTGACATCTGTTAGTGAGTGGCCTGATTCGGCACATACGTTTGAAGTACGCACAGTAGCCCGTGTCGCGGTAAAAGTTGGATGCTCCGACTTTGGCAACGTCCGCGATAAAGATGATGGCCAAGATGGCCCAAGAGATTAACAGAGTCACCACACCGCCTAGGACACTAGTTGTTGCCGTACGCTGGAAGACGAGCGTCGAGAATGTATGCACTGCAATGATCTGATCCGTGGCGCCGAGTGAGTTTTAAGCAAGGCGGCAGAATTAAGAGCGTACTAAGGAGCTGTAGAGAGGAGCGGCAGTGTTACAAAGGAAAAATCGGACATACAGTGAAGACTCACGCGATCGATGTTCCGACATCTCCGAGTTGCTTGACCGCGCCTGCGTCTGCGCGTCAGAATATGCAGTTATATATGCACAATGCTCCCTACCTTGTACAGTACAGTAAAGGTCCTCTGTGACGCTCTGAAAGCGATGAGAAAGTCGCACTCACGAGCAGGAGCAAACGGGCACGCACCGCTTCGATGACCCAACGAATATTCATCAGCCCGCCTATAAAAAGCAGTCAGTCGCACGCGCAGGGGAAGCTGACGCGGAGACCTGAGACCTAGAGCTTGAACCAAGTCCCATAACAGGAGGTTTAACAAGTAGACATGCAGAGCGGAGTTGATCTTCCAGTGTCGGGCGGCATGCCGGCGCACGGCGATGCTGCTGAACTGTTAAGGGGCGGGATGAGTGAACGACGAGGAGTACGATCGGATGACAAACAGCTATGTACAGCAGAAGACCTGCGACTGTGATAGCAGACAGGGCAGCAGCTTCGGAGATGAGGAGGATTCCTACCCTCTCTCCAAAACTGAAGGTCGGATTGTCCGACATGAGGAGGGAGAGGGCAGGACGGGCATGCGGGTGACAGTGGGAATAGATATGGTGAGGGTCGGGAGCGTATAATTGACAGAAGATAAGAAGAGGAACGAGCGGGAAGGCTTTTGGACTTACCGAGCCTAGCCTGAGCGCCAACGCGGGCTGGAGATGACGACCGTGACAGAAGCAGATCCGCGAGCGGTGATGTGTCTTTGCCGCTTTGGCGAACCATTTACCATCTCGTCCGCCATGGCTTGATGGTGACCCTGTTCGCAGGGTTCATCAGTGCGCTCCAGAGCGTGCTGCCCGTGCTGCCCATCAACTGCTCATCATCGCCGTTGTTGCACAGAGGCAGAGCGAGCCACACGCGAGTCGTCCAGGCTTCTCCAACACCGCGGGCGCCGATTCCTTCATGACCAGCGCCCGCCGTCCCCATCAACCTCCAAGGGTGGTGGCTACCTCCGCCTCGAACACAAGTCAACCAGCTTTGTCGCGCGACTCACCCGCGCCATCTTCAACCCCGCGTCCACAGGCGTGTAAACACGCACACGATACTTCCCACAGGACAGTCGTCTCTGTCCAACCGGTGGCGTCGTCCAAGCGCGTGCCCATATCTTGAACTCTTACCCAAGATACCGCTGGCCGCGCCCAAACTTCTTCAAATTCATGGAGAATTCGAGCGACCCAGGCCGGGCACTCCTCATTCCTCCGCCATAACACTCTCGTTTTCACATCGAGCGCGCCCCGCCACCTAAGCACTACTACATGCCCATATGGGCCTCCCCCTCCTGGTCTCCTGCGACGCAGAGCATATTAGTACGGGCGCTTGCGCCTCCCGAGTCGGCGGGCGCTGCTTAGCGTCTGTGTGGTATATACCGTTCTAGATCTCGGTTTGCAGCGGCCCTGGTTTCCGCGCTGTCACTGTAAAAAGTATGTAGAGACAGGCCTCCAGCCCAACAATGCATTTAATTTGAAGAACCGTTTGACGTTGACGACATTAATTATCACGCCTGCCGGCCCTCGGCCCGCCATCCCCACAAGCCTATCCTGGCACCGCTCAGACGCAGTTAAACCTCGCGTCCTCCATGTCCTTCCTCCGACGAGGATACTCATGGCTACGCCTCCATAGTACCCACAATGCTTCCTACCATGATTACGTCCGGTATCCGACGCCCGGTGCGTTTCACTTTCTTTGTGTCTCGCCTCGACGCGCCTTCGAACAACCTTCAGGCGGCATTGTACGCGTTCCGCTTTCCAACCCCAAGGTGATCGGTATCGCAAGTTCTAGAGGGAATAGGCTGTACGTCACTATCCATTGCGTTCATCGGCCCATATCTACGTTCCTGCAGATACCAAGAGGACTTTCATTCTTTCGCGACTTTGGGGATTGACCCTAAGGAACTGCAAGTCACCTTGGCGAGGCATGCGGAAGCCGATTGGGACCCGAAGTTAGTTCCGGAAACCTTTTCCAAGGAGGTTGTGTTTGTCGGTATATATGACGGGTGCGTCACAATCCTTTGTAGCCGACCGCTCTCTCAGCGCCTTCAGTCACGGAGGGTCAACAGTGTCGCAATATCTTCGACAAGAGTTGCACGGACTTCTCGAATCTGCGAAAACAGACCACATTCCCGAACTTTACGAATGGATCAAAGAGCTCGGCGGGTACTTTAAGAGGTTCAATGGAAACATGTTACGGCCATGGCTTAACCCTGAGGTTTCGCAGGAAATAATGGATCTGCATACACGAGCCTACGTAACTTTTTTCGAAGTGAGTGTAGCGGGAGATTTGGTATCTGCGTTTCCGACTAGCTGCAACTAGGTGGATAGAAACTTATCAGGAGAGCCTGCCGCGAAAGAGTCTGGCTCGACAGCCTCCATTGCCATTCTTCATTCCCTTGATGCACCGTTTACGCCCTTCTACTCATCACAACGCCTAGCGTTGACTGTAGCTCACGTCGGGTGCGCCTTCCAAAGCTCTCTACCTGGACCTTGCTATATGTTCTCTGCAGCGACACGCGTGTGCTACTATGCTACGCTGACCATGGACGCGTCCTGGCAATGACAGAGAACCATCGCGCCGAAGAACGCGCCGAGTCTATCCGCCTGCGACGCATGATGGGTACAGGCCTGATGACAGATTCGTTCGGTGACGCGCGGTACGTCTCCGCAATTACCGACTGCATTAGCGCTCTGTCGTTGACCCGCGCAGCTGGATGGGCGTCCTCCAAAATACTCGCAGTCTTGGCGATTTAAAGTGGAAGCCGTTTGGCGTCACACCTGAGCCAACCGTGCGCACGAAACTTCTGGAAGGCACGCACCACCTGCCCTTTACATAGCCTTATGCGCTTTTTGAGTGACCTTTTGACCCCTGCACTTTTGTACAGGATCAAAGTGGGCCTTTGCTGTGCTAGTCTCTGATGGCGTCTCTTCCATCGTATCCGACCAGGAAATCGTCGACCTCGTTCGCGGAGCACGGGATCCGAAAGCCGGCGCGGACCGCATCCTGAGGTTTGCGGAGGATATGGGCAGCGATGACAACATGACGGCCGTTGTCTTGCCACTCGCGGGTTGGGGCAACGTTACGGGCCCAGACATGACGAGGCAGCTGCGTGAGTACCGTTTGCGTCAAGTGGACGGCGCCCATCGGCAAAAGCAGATGTACTAGATATGCTACAGATGGACATGTAGGGATACTATCCGCTCCGTTATACATGTGGGACTTTTTCATACCAGTACTAATATTTTTGGTTCATACCCTTCCGTATCACGGTATTTAATCTCATCATGCTCTCGCAACCGTCTTGTGGTCGTATACATCGGACCCCTGAGATCAGAACTCTTGTTGGCGTGCATTGCCTCACGGCTTCACGCCGAGATAGATGCTGGTTCTGGGTCATTTCCCAAAATAAATACAATACGTTGTGGACCGTACAATGCCTGAGCCGGCCTGCGCCCTCTTCACATAATTACGCACGACCTCACCCTGTCCCGCTGATTGAGAGATACCTCCCTCGAGCGAAGCGGAGCACGAGCTTCTGAACCTATCTGTGCAGCGGCATGCCCATCCGCACGTGGATCCGACCCTGCAGCCCAGACAGTCTTGCCTGACTTGTCATTAATCTTCTGGATGACCTGGCCGCGACCAAACAAACTACGCTTGAACCCGCCAAGTGAATGCGCGTCGTGACCCATAGCTACCCATTTCCAAGTTAACGACAGATCAGAAGTATTTTTGAAACGTGGACGCACATCTCAGCTTCGCGACCGTCTCTTCCGGAATACCCTCCTCGAAGAAGACCTCGCTGTTGATGTCACCAGCATCTCGTTCAGCGTTATCAAGGCCTGAATCGGGAGAACCTGCGGAGATGCAGAAGCGCGGTGCATCAAGAGCAGCCTGGGGCGTAAAGCCCCGCAGCATATTCAGTAAGACCTGGATGTGACCTTGCGGCTGCATAAAGCCACCCATGACGCCGTACGAGAGCCAGAGATCGTCCCCACGCAATGCAAGCGCGGGGATGATCGTATGGTACGTACGCTTGTTGCCCTGTGGAGGGATAAGAATAGGTACTTTAACGATACTTCCGCATTGAACTCACTTCAAGTGCATTGTGGTGACTCTTGTCCAGCGAAAAGTTCGAACCGCGGTTCTGCAATGTGAATCCACATCCCTTCGGGACTGCCCCAGTGCCAAAGCCTCCAGACACGGCAGTAAATACCGTGTATTGTGTAGGAATTACGTGGGTACTGACCAGTATAATTGCTTTGAATGTAACTGCAAGCATTGCCGTGTTCATCGCTCACTGTCCTCCGTCAGTGGTGATTACTATCAAGACTCAAAACGAATTACCAGTGAAGTACACCGTGTCCGAGGAGTGTATAGGATTACCCTATATTCTCTCAGGACTGCGCATATGGCGGCTACACTCGACTTACGTGAGAAATCGTCCCAGACGACGTAGGATCGAAGAGTGCTGCACGAGAAGCGAGATATTCCTAATAAGAGCCGTCAGAACTCGGTATGTTCTCAGCTCCGGAGACCGGGGGCCACCTTGCTGAGTAGCTCCTTTACCGGCACGGGCACAACGTTGGGATCAGTGATGAAATGTTGTGTGTCTGCAAATGCAAGCCTGTGCGCCAAGCTAAGCACAAGCGGTAACCAGACCAAAAACCCCGCACCGCAGAGCTTCGACCAAAGCATGTAGGTACTCCGGCGAGTTGTACTCCATAGCGAGCAGATCTCTGATCTTTCCCTGCTCTTGCATTTGTTCCAGAATACCAAGGGCCACCAGAGCCGTGAGACCCTGCCCGTTTGGTGGGCATTCATAAAGTGTAACCTCGCCAGCAAAGGTAAATTTGATTGGCTCGACAAACTCCGTTTTATGCCGTGCAAGGTCGTCGAGTTCCATAAGGCCTCCTCTGCTCTGGATAAGATTTACAATCTCTTCTGCAATGCGACCTTTGTAGAAGCCGTCTTTTCCCTCTCTCGCAAGGGTGCGGAACGTCTCTGCCAGTGTCGGGACCTTAAATATCTGTCCAGGGAGTGGTGCCTTTCCGTCTAAGAGCATCTCATTGCCATTCGGAGATGCATTTTTAATCAGCTCCTCAGATCGTTGGTGCTGCAGACATGAGTACCAAGAACGGGAGTAAACAAAAAGCCCTTACACCGAGGGAGTGGATTTCGGAGACCGGATATCTGGTGGGAAAGGGGTTACCAATGAAACAGGCGCTGGAAACACAAGCTCCCTACCCCTCCTCTGCCAGTCGTATGGCGGGATCCAGTATCTCAGCAAGGCTGAGCTTTCCGCTCCCAAACTTGTCAACCGTATCGACCCAAGCTGCAGCACAACCTATGCAACATTAGGGGGTGTAGCGAAATCAATGAGGGACGGGTATACCTGGTACGGTGGCCGAGTTGATGTCAGAAGCAGGAATTTTGCCTTGAACACCGCGAGAGAGCACGTAATCTATCGTGAGTTTGGCTGGCGCACGACCAGAGCCGTTCATTGCTGAGACGCTTTTATCCTTCGCGTTGTAGAAAAGGCAAAAGGCGTCGCTGTGCGCGCTTTGGGTGCAGTGTTGCGCGGGAAACAGGACAAACGCACCCGCCAATACCACAGGCGCTCGGCTCTGTGACATTCAGAGCGGCGGATGTCGCAACCGCAGCGTCAGCTAGGGAGCTGTGAAAAAGTGCAAGACGAAGACCATACAAGGAAGGCGTACCAGCATTGCCTCCCTTGCGCAGAATCTCCAAACCAGCTTCGACAGCGAGAGGTTGTGAGGCTGCAACGATGCCTTTGGTGCCATACACAACAGACCTCCGACTGGGGAAACGTTGCAGCACTGGCTCTGGGCTGTCGACCTTGGACCAGTCAATGGACGCAACGGACATCGTGTGTAGGGACGGTGGGGGACGGTGGGTGTGAGACGGACGCCGACAGGGTGCCAATGTGGAAGGAGCATGAGAGTGGGCCGGTTTATAACATTGGTCAAGGACGGAAGAATGGATGGAAAATGATAGGCTGCGAATGTGAGAAGTGCCTGGGACGCGTGCAGAACATGTGAGCGCAGGGAATAGAAGATTCGACCGACGGGGAAGCCGGGGTTGAGGCCGAGGACAAGACGGAAGCCCGCATGAGCGCATGCCGAGTGCGGAGGAGTGGATCCAAGATAAGATCGAACCACACCGATCACTGGCATCATCTCGATCCCGCCTGTCCCGTGTCCCGATCACCATGTTCAACTTCCAAATTCTGCCTGAGCACGCTCGATCTCGTCGTCTTCAACCGTGTCCCCCACCATGGATTTCACGGAGCTCTACAAACATTCCAATGGCCTCGTCTCTTTTAGCCAGGGTGCTCACTTTATCCTCACCGCCGTGCACGACCGCCTCATCGTCCGCCGCGCCGATACCTTCCAAGTATCTCGATCCTGGCAGGTTGACCTTACTCCGTCCCCGTCTCGCGTCGCGACTTCAACCGGTAGCCGGAGACCTTCAGAGCCTATGTCTATTACCCACATAGGCTGGTCAAGCGACTCGGAGTATGTACTTGCCGCCTGTGCGAAGCTGGGCGTCGCACACGTCTTCTGTATGCGCGACGAGCAGTGGCACGCCTCCATCGAGGCAGGGGCGGAAGGCCTTGTCAAAGCCGAATGGGCTCCTGACGGTCGCCACGTCCTGTGCTTCTCAGAATGGGGGGTTAGTCTGCCACGTGTATATGCTTTGGCCTGTCACTTAACGCGACAAGTCCAGCTGCGTGTCACAGTCTGGTCTCTTCTCACCGGAAATGCGACGTATATCCAGTACCCGGTGCATCCTGATCGCGGTATGTCTGGTTCACCAAAGCTTTGCTCTATTTAACACTACGGTCAAAGGATACGCCTTTCGACGTGATGGTCGCTATTTTGTCCTTGCCGAGAGACATAAGTCGAAAGATACAATCGGTGTATATGACGCCGCCGATTCCTACAAGCTCGTTCGCGTGAGTCTATATTGCTAGCCGGTCAATTCCAAAGAGTTGAAGAGTGTATCCAAGCACTATCCTCTACCGACAACATCCATGGCCTCCATAGCGATATCTCCATCAGGCAATCATGTAGCCGTGTGGGAGGGACCTCTCGAGGTTTGTAAAGATGCTCTTCTGCTCGCACCCTTGGTGATTAGTTCCTTTAGTACAAACTATGCATCCTATCACTCACAGGAGAATTAATAGGTAGTTTCAAGCCAGATCCTGATCCAGGGCTCGGAATTCGCTGCGTCGCCTGGCATCCTTCCGGCATGTTCATTGCCCTCGCAGGCTGGGACGACAGGATCCACATTCTAGAGCATTTGACTTGGTCAAAAGTCGCAACATTGAACGCCTCCACGCGAGTGCCTGAGAGTGTCGTACGTGCGCCGATCAAAAGTCACGCCATTCTTGTTCATCTTGTGATAGAATTTCTGGAGAGAGCCATCGAATTGGCTCGAGGCCACTGAAGGTCGTGGTTTCCTGTCTTGTATGCCCCAGATCTGCTTTGAAATGCGAATTCTGACAATCGTACAGACGAGCGACTGAATGGAACTCATTCTGTGCCGTCAACCCGACCTGACCCTTCTAAGCCGCATCCCAAATCTGGTGCCGTGCAGCTTGAGTTTAATAAACTCGGTACGACACTCATGGCCCGCTTCGGTTCGTAGTCATTTTACTGTTGTTGACGGATTTCTTACTCTGACTTAGAAAACATGTCGACTGCTATTCACCTATTTAGCTTTCCGGCACCAGGCGAAGCATTCACGCCTCATCTACGGAGTGTGCTAGTGCATTCTCGGCCCGTATTGCATACCCGGTGGAACCCGCTTCGAGCTGGCAGCCTTGTAGCAACGTGCGGGGCGAGTGCGGTTTACACCTGGAGCGACGAATGGGTTGGGGAGGGCGGAGAGGCAGAGGAAATGGCGGAATGCATTGGAGTACCCGCGAGTGAGAGCACTTCACTTTTCAGACCTACGATAAATTGACCAGAATTCGCCAGAAAATTTTGAAGCTCGCGATGTGAGGTGGGCTCCCGACGGGAAGGGAATGGTTTTATTGGATAAAGAGACGTTCTGCTGTGCTTTCGAGGTGGAGGAGAGTAGTATGTAGACGGACGAGTCCGGTCAAGATCTGGAACATTAATTTGAAGCTTGATTTGAAGTGTCAGCTCGAGTGGGTTTCTCCGGTTACGGCCGATCGCGCGTGGCCGAAAGCTTGCGCGTCCGCTGTCGGCCGCGTGGATGAAGTCAGCGCGCTGGCTTTAACGCTCACACCACCGACGACTTATTCTGACGACCCGTATTCCCCCCGCCGTACCCACTAATGCTTTCCCGTTACCTTCGGGCGACGCGTATCGTTTCAAGGCGGCTTCCTCATACATCATCTGCACTCACGCCAACGTTTCTTGCGCGCGCCTACGCGACTCCCGCGGACAATGACAAACGCAGCGGCTCGCAAGAGGAGAAGCGGGATGTGAACGAGAAGCGTAGCGAGCAGGAGAGCCCAAAGAAGGAGGAGAGTGGTCTCTCGGGTCTGAGTGGTTTGGAGGGTTTCTTCAAGCGGTATCATCAGGAGCAGCAGCAGAAGTTGCAGCAGCGGAGGGACCAGCAAGACGACTACGATGGGAATCGCTCTCGTGGCGACAAGCCTCCGCCTCCGCCTGGCGGGAACAACAACCCAAACCCGAATCTTAACCTGCTCGGCTGGACGGTTGCCGCCACCATTCTGTGGAACCTCACTTCTCCGAACTCGGGCGGCTCGCGGGAGATCACCTGGCAGGAGTTCCGGACGGCATTCCTTGAGAAGGGTCTCGTCGACAGACTCACCGTCGTCAATAGGAGCAGGGTGCGCGTCAAATTACACTCGAACGCGACAGGTCAAATGTACCCTTCAACATTCGGCGGAGGCGAGTACTACTTCTCCATCGGCTCCGTCGAGGCCTTCGAACGCAAGCTCGAGGACGCTCAAAATGAGCTCGGTATATCCGCACAGGATCGCGTACCTGTTGCGTACCACGATGAGATTTCCGCTGTCGGCACTCTTCTATCCTTCGCTCCCACCATCCTCTTCATCGGCGCCTTATACTGGTTGAGTCGCCGGGCTAGCGGCGGTGCAGGGGGTCCCGGTGGCATCTTCAAGTTCGGCAAGAGCAGAGCCAAACTCTACAACAAGGACACTGATGTCAAGGTCAAATTCAAAGACGTCGCTGGCATGGACGAGGCAAAAGAGGAGATCATGGAGTTCGTCAAGTTCCTGCAGGAGCCAGGCAGGTACACGAAACTTGGTGCGAAGATCCCTCGCGGCGCGATTCTCTCTGGACCTCCCGGCACGGGAAAGACATTACTCGCGAAGGCCACCGCTGGCGAGGCGAACGTGCCATTCCTCTCCGTCTCGGGTTCCGAGTTCGTCGAGATGTTTGTCGGCGTCGGTTCTTCGCGCGTGCGCGACCTTTTTGCCTCTGCGCGCAAGAACGCACCTTGTATTATCTTCATTGACGAGATCGACGCCATCGGCAAGGCTCGCAACTCGCGCGGCTCAATGGGTGGCAACGATGAGCGTGAATCGACACTTAACCAACTCCTCGTCGAGATGGATGGCTTCGGCACGAACGAGCACGTCGTAGTCCTAGCCGGCACCAACCGGCCTGACGTCCTCGACCCCGCCCTCTTACGACCCGGTAGATTCGACCGTCATATCGCCATTGACCGACCAGACTTGTCCGGCCGCAAATACATTTACATGGTGCACCTCGGCCCCCTCCGTCTCTCCCCCGACCTCCCCGAGCTCGAGACCTTCGCGAATAAACTTGCCGTGCTGACGCCTGGCTTCTCGGGTGCTGATATCGCGAATGTCTGCAATGAAGCCGCGCTTCACGCCGCGCGTCATGGACACGAGTATGTTCTTGAAAAAGACTTCGAGAATGCCATCGAGCGTGTCATCGCTGGTCTGGAACGCAAATCGCGCGTGCTAAGCCCGGACGAGAAGAAGGTTGTTGCATACCACGAAGCTGGTCATGCTATCTGTGGCTGGTTCCTTGAGCATGCCGACCCACTTCTCAAGGTCAGCATCATTCCCCGTGGTGTTGGCGCCCTCGGATATGCCCAGGTACAGTCATCTTACACATCGTCTCTCGTGGTTGCTCATTTAGTCTTGCAGTACCTTCCTCCCGATCGCTACCTCCTCTCTTCGCCGCAGATGAGCGACCGGATATGCATGACCCTCGGTGGCCGCGTCTCTGAGGAGATCTTCTTTGGAACGGAGAATATCACAACCGGTGCGCAGGACGACCTCCAGAAGATCACACGCCTTGCGTTCGAAGCGTGTGCGAACTACGGCATGAACAAGGCCGTTGGTCCAGTCAGCTATGGTGGTGCCAAGGGTAGCTCGGAGACCTGGAACAAACCATTCAGCGAGAAGACGGCCGAAATGCTTGACTTTGAGGTCCGCAAGATGATTACGTATGTGTTTTGCGTTCCTTTCCCCTTGTCTATTGTTGACGCCGAGTAAAAGGGATGCGCACGAACGGACGACGAGGCTTCTCACGGAGCATAGAGAGGACGTTGAGAAGGTGGCGAAGTTGTTGCTAGAGAAGGAGGTTATTACTCGGTGCGTACATCGGTCGACTGTCTGCATCTCTTCCTTATAGGTCCGTAGCGTCGACATGCGAAATCTTCTCGGAAAACGTCCCTTCAAGGGCCGCAACGACGACATGGATGACTGGTTAGACAAGCACCAATCCAAGGAAAGCAGTGCACCTCCACCGCTGGAGAACACGCCCTCGGTGGACCCCTCCCCATCACCTGAGCCTGGCGTCGCCGCATCTACACCTGTCGATGACAAGCACCTATAGCCTATAATTTGCATTTACACGCTTCATGGTTCCGCGCATATTCATGGGATCTACGTTCTTGACAGTTTCGGCGTGCCTTTGTACTGTATCACTAACTTGTCAACACTGCTCCACTCGTTCAGAAATTTATTTGTTCAATCACTCTTTTGGAAATCCGTCGTCATTGTACGTTGTCGTCAATGGTACCTCAAAGCGTGTAATAGAATCCGCTCCATGCGTCGCCTTTCTCTCGCCTAGCGTGATTAATGCTTTCAAACTCGCCGTTCTTTGGGTCCGCATTTTTGTTATCGACACCCAGGATGACCTCGTCGCGCTCGCCGCGTGCTTTGGCGGCATTCTCGCGGCGGAGGAGGAACATATAGGCGAGCGAGGACAGCCAGCCGATGCAGACATAGGCTAGGATAATACCGTGGCCTAGGCGATACCATGGTTTGTCAACAGAGCGATACTACATAAAGTGATGTGAGCAAGGGGCGAGCGAGAAGCATGTTGGTACGAACAACGTTGGACGATACAGCGCCGTTTAGATTGCCGCTGCGTCGTGCATCAGGGGCACGCACATCGACCATGAAGATTATGAGGAGACGTACAACCCGATAGCGAAAGCGAGCGTGGCACCTCGCTTGTACGAACCTTCGGTATTGCTCGAAACCCAGGCTCTGTAAAGGGAGACATAAGTTAAGGACCGTAAACGCCGTCCGAAATGCTTACACAGAGTTAGCTACGGTCGGCATAAAGTCAGTCAGCGGCTACGTTGAACAAGGGACCGGTCACTAACCAACCGTAGGGTATATCCCACTGGGAATGTATGAGTTATATACATTTGCGCTGTGAGCGTGGACTCACGAAGCGGCGAGGTATGTCGCGAAGTATGAGAGACCAGGTGTATGCGAGCAGACCAGGATGAGATATCCGGTGAGGCCTGTCGTAAAGAGGGCCCTAAGAACCACCGTCAGCTGGTAGCTAGTGGTAATCTCGAGAAGAAACTAGTCTCACAAGTTGATATAACCGCGACGTCCTAATCTGTCCCCGAGTACACCGACGATGCATGTCAATATGCAGCCCCATGCGTAGACCGGGACGCTCAAGAGATTAGCAGCCGTCGCGCCAAAGCCAAGCTGCGGTTCAGAATATAGATCCAAATGATTTCCAAATGGTTGAGACGCACTGACCTGGTTGACAATTGTAGGAGTAAAAAGCGAAAACGCAAATAGCGGGCCGTCGCTGCCAAATTGTTAATATGATGCCAATTCCGAAGATTGTCCTATACCAACAATCCGGCATATATTCCCACTGCACAAAATGGGCGTTAGACTAGGACACGAAGCGATAGTTATTTGTTGACGCACTGGCGAGGTATGTCTTTGGGTCTTTGATCGTTTGCCACAGATAATCCATTTTGAACTTCTCACCGCTGCCCGCGCTGAACTGCATGTCCTCTTGAAGGCCACGGATGATGAAGACACCTAGAAGGCACACTCTCAGCTATTTGTCCAAAAGACGAAGGCAGAACAACGTGCGTTCCGCTTCGCTGAGCATAGTGGCAGACTGTGGGAAATCTTGCAGAATCCAAAGCGATACTACGGCGACGACAATGGTAACCAGGCCTAGGCACAATATTAGACAGATGAGTGCTGTGGTCCGTCCGGATTCACCTTCAAGGATGAAGATCCAAGCCCAGCCGGGGTATCCTGCAACACCGTTCATGTTATGGATTGCGGCGGCGAGGAGACCACCTGAAAATCATTAGTGCTAGCTTGATCAGATTTGAATGCCCCCCTACTAAATGCGCCCGCGATCGTCGAAGACGTGAAGAACGCCGCGACGCGGGTTCCAAGCTGGTCCCGCCTGTACCAACTACAGCCGTTCTCGTCACGGACACCGGTAAGCGAACGAACGCGAGGTGATCGTACCATGACAAGTAAAAGACGATTCCGGGGTAGAGACCTTGGTTGACGGGAATGAGACAAAAAACCGTGTCCACTATCCTATCTACACCTCACCTGCTTCCGCGACTCCGAGCAGAATGCGCAAACCTATGGTCGGTTGTACATGTCAGTGCCTGACTTAAACAAGTGAAGATTAGGAAGTCTTGCCAAGTAGATCGCCGTAGTTACGAGCGAAGCCATGGCACATCTGGACCCATGTGTCAACACGGAATCGCTGCACCAGCGGACGGGAAACACCATGGCAAGGCCCCAGACAAAAACGATTACTGCGAACCACCGCGAAGGACGGAGCTGACGGAGCGCAAGGTTGCTTGCTGGCTAAGCCCCGAGCGTCAATGCTGATCTCAAGGAACCTACCCGGTATGCTAACCTCCAGTAGTGAATATGGGAAGAAGAACACGGTCAGAGCGATAAGGTACTGTTGGTCCGTAAGATGAAGGTCCGTCTCCATTCCGTAGAGCTACGTGACGCGAGTCAAAGCAGTAGAGGTTATCCAAAAAGAACATCCTACCCTCGCGTTGCCAATGCTCCCTCTATCAAGAGAGTTCAAGAAGTACAACCCAGCGAGCCAGGGAATAAGCCTGAGATCGATCTTCCGTATGAGCTTTTTCTCGTCGACACCAGACGTGTCTACATCTGGCCGGTATATCTCATGCGTTGCCAGCACAGAGTGGACGCCATCAAAGTCTTTCGACTTCTGAGCAGCAGACTCGTCCGACATGGAGGAACGTCAGCGGAGCAGGCAGCTGAGCTTAAGATGAGGACATCCTGTAGCCCTACTTATCGCATCGCTTTATATAGGCATCCCGCTGCCCCACGAGTGTCACGGTTCTGTTGAACGCGCACTCCTAAGTCCTTGTGATGATAAGAGGCGTAAGGCGAACATCCGGTGCCTGCCGGGACGAAATTGATGCAAGCGGCTGCGTGGACACTGTGACCGGCGCTTTGGTGGCGCGAAAAGCTTACGCGAGCGCCTACATGTGCCGAAAATTCTTTGTCTGCTTTCCATCTCAGCCACCGCTGTCTGTCTCCACTGACATCTCGACAGCGAAAGAGGACTGAGGGACTCGGTTCTATTGAGGTTAGGAGACTCGGTTTTATTGGGGTTGGGAGACTCGGTTTTAGCGGGGTCCGCGTATTCGTGTCGAGGCATTTTATGGTGAGCTGTTATTCTTTCTCGTCCATGATGAACATTTTGCTGTGCACCAGACCGAGTGTCTTTGCGCTGTGGCGATATCTTTGCCGGCCCTCAATCATACGCTAGGGGGCCCTGAACCTGTCTACTTATAGTCCTTCGCTCTTCATGCTTGCTGACTGTGTGGCAGGTCTCATTCGGGCGGCTCTATTCGTGTGGTATACGAGCGTAGTTTGCAGCGTCTAGTGGTTTAAATGGTACATGTTTACTACGACTGTCTCGTGTCCTTCCATCGAACGCTTAGCTGGTTTTGATCTTCATGTGAACGGACTTCAGCTGAGTGAGCTGGTCGTAGCCTAACATCAAGTGCTTAGTGGGGGACA
This sequence comes from Vararia minispora EC-137, assembly GCA_022160365.1. Taxonomy (NCBI): domain Eukaryota; kingdom Fungi; phylum Basidiomycota; class Agaricomycetes; order Russulales; family Lachnocladiaceae; genus Vararia; species Vararia minispora. The sequence continues at coordinate 25,423 of MU273503.1, forward strand.
GGCAGGAGCGACGTCGGCCATGGAACATACCGAATGTACTCAAGCTGACGCCCCGTCCGCTATTTTTTACACCAGTCCATGCGAGTGCTGGGTCGAGGTAATCACACCTATGATGACATGTCAATGATACTTGCCTGCGTGCCGTATAAAACGGCGTACCTATTGAGGAAGACGGTTCCAGCATCAATCTCGTCGACCATCTTCAGGAAGGCATCCTTTGACTGGACATTCTTTTCTGCGTCAGTCCATACTGAAGCGGTGAGGCCGTAGGGCGAGTCGTTCATAAGTTTGATTGCTTCCTCATCGGACTCTACTTTCTGAATGCCGACGACTGGGCCAAATGTCTCTTCCTGCGCCGAATTAAGAATATTTAGAGCTGCGAAATAAAATCAAACCAACCATCATGACTTCCATTCCTTTGTGATTGGACAGAAAATCAGATCAATTTATTCCAGTAGAATTCAGTACGTACCATGATTGACATCGACGAGGACCTGCGGAGCAACGAATGCAGTTCCTTCCAACTTCCCTCTGATCAACAGTAAAGGTACGCTTAGATGGTTCAGAGAGTGCACACTCACGTTCCGGCTGCGTTCAAGAAAGGTTCCTCGGGAATGAGAGGTTTGGCACCCGCCTTGACTATGATAAATGAATACCAGCGATGGAGTTCGCATGAACAAGTAAACTTACTCGCGTCTGCAACCTGCTTTCTGATGCGATCTGCGCTTGCGACGCTAATGACGGGGCCAAGGTTCGTATCCTTTTTTGTCGGGTCGCCGAGTTTATATCCCTGTTCATGCGTTTACCAAGCAATCCGCGAAGGGAGAGCAGTATTTCATGCCTTTGTGATCTCCACAAACTTGCTTACAAATTCGTCGTACACATCCTTGTGGACATAAACGCGCTGGGCGCCGTCAGAGGAGCTTGGTACGATGGTCTGGCGTGCAGACTCACCTCGACGGCACAGCAACTCTGACCAGAGTTGAACATAGCGCCTGCGGGAAGATAAATACCTGTGGATCATCGTGAAGATCGGTGGAAATGTACCATCCACAAGCTCAGCGGCGGTGTATGCAAGATCAGCGTCGGCGCGCACATAAGCAGGGTCCTTTCCACCAAGCTGATAGCGCTTCAGCTCCGCACAGGAGGCAACCATCTACCGGACGTACCTCGAGCGCTACTCCTTTAAACCCGTGTGCATCCACCGCAGCCTTTTCAACTGCCTGTCCTCCGGCGACGCTTCCCGTGAACGACACGAAATTAACCTTGGAATTCTGGATGGCGTGTGTTACAAGCTTGGGCGACATGTGGATGACTTGAATGACATCTTCCGGAACGCCGGCGCGCGTCAGAGCGAGCGCAAAGCGTTCGGCGGTGAGAGGGGTCTGGGGAGATGGTTTGAAGACGACCGCGTTACCAGCGACGAGAGCGGGGAGGACAGAGTTGATAGAGACGAGGTATGGGAAGCTAAACGCCGATCATGAGCACGAAGATGAGCATGTTCGAATATACACACTTCCAAGGCGCGATCACGAGCACGACGCCCAGTGGCGTCTTGCGAAGGAACCGCTTGAAGCCTGGCTTGTCGGTGTCCTCGAGGCCGATATCGGCGAGAGATTTCTCGGCAACAGAGAGCATGTACGTCGCGCGCTCAATGAACCCACGAATCTCTCCCGGGGACTGAGATATGGGTCTGGAATTGCCGTTCAGTACTCCGTGCATCGGTTATCCTGCACCAAACCCGTACCGACCCATCTGAGCGGTGAGTTCCGTGCAAATGTCATCGCTCATTGCTCTGAACTCATCCTAAGTTTTCGTGAATTCGGGACTGCACGGCCGTAATGGAAAGCGCGTGTACCATGAACTTGTGCCCAATAGCGATCCTTTCCTTCAATGGTACGCGCGCCCAGACCTTCTGGGCCTTGGAAGCCTTGTCCAGCGCGACATCGAGATCGGCCGCAGACGGGTACTGGCGCGTCACATAGGGCTGCTGGTTATGGGGGCTGATGGTCGTCTGTTCAGTCTCCGAGAAGGCCATGATGGTTGATGGTAAGGTGGATGCGGGACGGTGAGGTTAAGAGTGATCCCGCACTGACGGTTATCTTATCTCGTTGGTCGAGAGGAGACAGCTCAAACGAACGCCTTTGCATACGCATCCCGTCCGACGGCGTCCCCGAGTCCGCTCAACGCGTCCCGCAACCAATCCTTCACATCCTCCGTCTCCTTCCCAGCAACCCGCAACACCCGCCCCTCCGCTCCGTTCAGCGCGCTCACCGCCCACACAACCCGCATCGGCTCGCGCAGTCGCAGTACCGACTCACTCTCCACCCGCGCGTCTAATGATCTCACAACCTTCGTCACCTCCGGCCCGCACAGCAGCACGCACGCAAAGCATGCGTACGGGCCCATGCGCTCGCCCAGCGTCCGTCGTGGCAGACCATCCACGCCCTCCTGCCCATCCCCCTCAAGCAACGTCGCGTCCCGAGCGACCCGCACCCCGTCGACCCATATCTCATTGACGCTCCGGTACCGCACGAACGCCCACTCCTCGCCGCGCGCGCGGCGGCCGGACGTATACCAGTCCAGCAGGACCGCCGACGCACCGCGCTCGAGCTCGAGCGTCTGGATCTGCGCGTAGGACGCGGATGCGAAGCATGTTACGGGGTCTGGGAGGAGGAAGAGCGCGCCGCCGGCAGAGACGCGAGCGTGCAGGCGCTGACGCGTCTCTGGGCTATCGGACTGCGTGTGGTGGACGGCCCTACGTGTCCCTGGACGCGTCTTAAACACCTTCGTGGAGCCCTGGGTGGAATGTGAGGACTGGTGCGGACAGACTTTGCATGGTATACGCACCTGCGAGAGCAGCAATAGTTTCACACCCGGTCCTACGTCAACGGATAATGAGATCCGGTCGCCACCAACGAGGCCACCGCCATAGCTGAGCGTGTACACGATCGCGACACTGTCGTCTTCGATACGCGGGGAAAGCAGTTTGAGCGGGTATGTGTACGCGAGCTCTGGGAAAACCACCTTCGCGCCGTGCAACCGCGCGGTGATTTTTCCGCCCCCTCCGGTTTCCAAGTGCAATTTTGATAACGAGCTCATGAGAGAGGAGGGAGAGAGCGAAGGACGCGCGTGATATCCCAGAGATAAGGAAGAGTAGACCTGCTTGCAAGCGGGACATTGGCGCGCTAAGGTGGAATGGTACAGTACCTTTGGTTTTGGCTGTCGCTGATGCCGATGCTCATCAAAACATACTCCCCGATCACCACGCCGAAGATGGACTAAAGATATAGTTGTGCTCAAGTTAGATTATGTGAATCATGTCGTAAACGCCGGTCACGAAGTGCACTGGGGATTTGCTTGAGATGTATGATCAATGATCAGGCTGATATCCTCATGGTAGTAGACGGGTACATGGCGGCACGGCCGACAAGCGGTAAGCAGGGAACGCTTGATCCATCAGCACGCCCGTAGAAGAGATCATTCGGGCACTACGTGACGCGCTTCTCATCTGCTCGTATCACACTAGACGACGACTTCTGCATCTGGCATGTTTGCATATCAATCCCCAAGAATACATATCGAGATAGAGGAAACAGATAAGAGGAAAGAACGTGCGGGTCGTAACATCAGCCTCGGGAGCCGGGAGAGGAGGAAAAGGTGAAGCGGAAAATGGCACACGGGCAGAAGGGCAAGGTCAACTAAAAGGGGAGGTGCGGGTGGGGGGACATGGGGAGACGAGATGGACGAAGAGCGGAGGGGGCATAAAGGAGTGTTTGAGCGCGCGTCCGCATACGCGAAGCGGGAGAAGTAAACGTATGATACGGGAACCAGGGACTATGAAAGTGAGTCTAAGATATGCAGCCGAACGGGGTCGTGACAAGAGACAGAGACGCCAGAGCCGAGATGCTAGTCAGGAGATCGAGAAGAAAACAGGAGGAAAACAAATCATGAAGGCAGCAGCAGGAGCGTTTAGTACCTCCGTGTTGCGAGCGCACGGATCTCGTACAGGTACGAGCGATCCGCGCCCTTGAACGCGTCGTCGAGCTTGCCCCGCCAGCCTTTCATCTCGGACCTGTGCCGCTCATCTGCTGCGCGGCACTGGTCGAGGAACGAATCGTCCACGTCGCACACCATCGACGCGCGGGAGCCCCGGTCGCTGCCGGACTCTGACGGGCTCCGTACGCGGCCACTGCGCGCAGGACTAGGTGGTCCGCCACTGACGTCCGAGGGCGTAGTAGACGATGTCTGCGTGGCACGTATTGTGCCAGCTTGTGCGTCCCAATCGCCTTCATCGTCGGCGAGGTCAGCGAAGACGTCCGGTTCTTCGTCCTCTGGTGCAAGCGTCGATATCCAGCACATACGTTCGGGGTCAAAAATCATGTTGCCGACTCTTCTCACTCCTGCGCCAAAGGAGCTCACGGGCGAACCGACGGACGAGCCCGTGAGGTGGGTGATGAGAGCGGGTCTTGACGGGGCCATCGCGGCGTCGAAATCGCGCAGGGCCTGGTCATTACCCTCCCATCGTAGTGTCTGTGGATTCCACTTCATCTCGCCGACAACTGCCAGGGTTGTCAGCGCACGCCACGCCCACGACGCAAGCATCCGTGTACCTTTCGGGGCACTTGCGCCACCAAGATTGCGGATGAGCGTGGGCTTTCGTCTTGTACGTCCTGGCGAGCCGACCTTCTTGCGCTTGGGTATTGCCTCTGGTGAAGGCGTCATCTTCCCCGACTCGAGACGTCCGGAGCGCTTGAGCGTTCGCGGAGCGGATTCCGGCCCTGGCAGTTATGCAAAGTTAAATCGACCGTGCCACAAACGCAGAAAGCAATTAACGCACCTGAACCGCTACTTGAAAGGTCGCGGGTCGGCTTGCGTCGAATCGTGCCTTTGCCCAAATCGCCGAATCCTGACTTTTTGGGCGAGTACATCGCACCCGGCACACGGTTGCCATAGCCCTTTGGCTGAACGCGATATTGGCTCTCCTTGTCGCGATCAGTGGGCAGGTCATCGAAGCCGTCAAGCTCCGTCCCATCGCCGTATGTCCGCAGCCGCTTGGGCTTCCGTAGAACCCTGGGGCCAGATGGCGCAGAGCTTGGGCCTGGAGTCGGCTGGATCGCGCTGCCTGATTTTGAGCGCATGGATAGAGAGGATGGCGGACGAGGGATGTTGTTGAAGGGCGATGTTGCGCGCGCGGAGGTAGGAGATGGGAAAACGGAGGAGATCGGGGGGCGAGACTTGAGACGGGAGATGTTCGTCGGCAAAGTAAGACGAACGGCGGAGGGGTTTGATGACGGGGTTGAAGGGCGGGTAGGGGGCACGCCATAGTCCACTTTGCCGCGCATCCGCCCCGTGGATGTACTGTGCGTCTTCGCCTTAGACGCCGCGGTCGGCGCGTCATAGCGCGGAACTTGGCTGGATGGTCCGGCCGCGTTTAATCCGGAACCAGATGCAGCAGGCATATGGCTGCTGTCCATCAGCGAGGATAAGGACGCCTTGCGGGTAAGCTTGCGCGAGGAGGTCGTGGGCGAGGTCGAGTTGTTCAAACCCGTGTGGGACTTCTGGCCGCGGAGGCTGCCGGGCTTTGCCGCGGCGGCAGAAGTGGAGGGAGCGAGCAGTGCGGATTTGGAATGGGTGGGCGTTACACGTGGAGGCGGTGAGGGAGACACTCTGCTAATCCTCTGCAGCTGTCGCTGGGACGATGGCGGCGGATTCGTGGGGGACTTGGCCCGATCGGCCTTAAGCCTCGAGGGTGGCCTCGTGACGAGGGGGCGGTTGGGCAACGAGTGAGAGCGGGCGACGACGGGCGAGCGGGGAGGATGGCGCTGCTGATTCTGGAGGAGGCGACTCTGGCTGAAATCTGCATCATCACTGAGGACAAGGCCGATCTCGAAGTCGTCCTCGGGGTCAGGACTGGCGATCTTGACAGCCTGCTCTTGGATTGCTACCGTCTTCTTCAGCTCAAGGAGCTTGGCCAAGTGCTTGCTCCCCGATCCCGAGTCAAAGATGTTGGACGGAAGCACGAGGCCATCGAGGTCTTCCTCCTCATCGTCCTCCGTCTCGGTTTCAGGCTGGGTTGAGCTGGAGGAGACGGAAGCATGGTCGAAACCGAGAGTGGAGTATGCGTCGGAGGACTGGGATGAGGATGTCTGGTCCTTCTCGCCCCACTCGAGAGAATTTTTGGAAGACTGGTGGGAGAGTGGCCGGAGGGAGAGCTGGGTGAGGTTGGTCGGGAGGGAAAAGTCGGACTCGAAGTCGTCGTCAGCTGCGGGCAGCGGCGCTTTGTTGGGTGCGCCGGGAGTAGGGGTAGGTATTCCGGATGAGGACGATGCGGACTTCGGGGGGTCAGGGTTGGAGGGACGAAGGGTGGCCATCTTGATAGTGGAAAAGCCCTCGTCTTCCTCCTCATCCTCCTCGGCAAAGACGATGGGCGGCCGGATATTGACCATACCTGATCCTCGGCCAGCGGAAAGCTTGGCAGACATGGATCGTGCAGCAATGCCGGCTACGACGGCCTGGGCCTTTGCCCCGCCGGTCTTTCCGAGATCCATCTCGATGTCCCAATCATCGTCCTCCTTGTCAGACTCTGGGGCGAGCGAGTGGAGCGGCTCGTCGTCGTTGAGCTCGAAGTCAGCATCAGGCCATTCTTCTTGGGTAGCGGAGAGGGGAGCGGGGACAGTGGTGGCCATAGCCAGGCCTCAGAGGAGCTGTAAAGAAACTAGTAGAGTGTACTGGTAGGATAGGGTAGAGGTGGGACCCCCGTGGGAGGGGGATTGGTGTGATACGACCAGTCGAGGGCGGTGAAGGTCGATGGGGATAAAGGAATAATTTGGCTTGTAAAAGAGAGCGGGACTTGCGGTAGGAGTCGTGCGGCGACAAGGAGGTGAGAGCAGACGGCAAGGAGAAACGGGCGGAGCGGGGTCGACTTGAGCGGGAGGGAGCAGATGATGTACTTTGGACCATCGACCACTCGTCTGGACAGCAAAATCGGCGTGTACAAACAACACCAAACAACTTCGTTGATTGTCTCCATTGTCAATAACCTCGAGTTAGAATAATAACAGCACCCTATCAATGTATTGTACACTAGCATTACTGCTCTTCATTACAATCACGTCTCAGTACGGTTTCAGCCTCTCCGTCTCTCGAGCCTCGTATTCCATCTCATCTTCATCCTCCTCGCTTCCCACGGACTCGGTATCGCCCCGAGCTTCGGTCCAGCCTTCCAGCGCCTCTTCTAGGCTCGCCCTTGTCCGGATTCCCCGCTCCGCCATCGTCTCACCCAGCCCATTGAGCTCCGAGACGGTCAACACGGACCTCAGCCGGCTGAACGCTATCATGTATAGCTCTGCGGCCCCCCTTCGTCAGCCCCAGCTCTGATTTTCACATGAAAAAAGAATGTGACATGCCTTTCACGAGTGGACACTGCCCAATGGCTCGGAAGAAAACGTCCTTCGCCTTTCGCAAGTCCCCAGCCCGGATCTCAAACTCCACGTAAACTCGCCATAGCACTGCGCTGCCGCGCGTCCTGCAAGGGGCCGACGATGTTAGCCCGCGGCGCTGACACAACCGCCGGAGCAGGAGCAAGGCACATACGTACCTTTCGCTGCTTACCGCGGCCTCAAGTCCCGTGCGCGTCCGCTCAAGTTCCCACTCCCAACGGCCCCGTTCCCAGCCAGCAATCCAGACGTCGGCTACGCGCCGCGCGACACCCTTCTCGCGGTCCTCCCCGATAAGTTCCCGCACGCGCCCCCATACACCTTGTCCCTTCTGCATCTCGAGATACATTCCCAACAACGCCGTGTTGTCCGGGAACATCTCAACAGCGCGGTCGAGCTGCTCGCGCAGCACCGCAGGCCGCGTCGCACTCCGGAGGGTGACGACGTGATGATAGAGCATTCCGAGCGCCGCAACCGCACGGCTCTCATCCTCCGCGCCGAATGCGCCGGCTGTGATCGGCGTGGTCACGAACAGGGGAAGGTTCGCGCCGGCGAGCAGTTCAAGTAGTGCGCCAAGCCGCACCCATGCCTCGCGCACCTTCCACAGCATCGCCGGGATCTCACGCGCCGTCGCCTCCAGTGTCTGTTTCGCGCGGAGAGCCGCGACACCGGAACTTACGTTGCCCTCGAGACCAGCAGCACGAAGGACAACGCGGAGAGCCGTAGGCGCGTCGCCGGCTAGCCATTCCATCTCGGCCCAGTCCCACCACAGCGGCCCTGTACTGAGCCGATTCGCGGACGAAAAGGGCGCCGAGAGTACGTTCTCATAGACTTTGCGCGCCGCGGCGGGGCGCGACCGCAGGCGCTCGAGGCGTGCATGTATGGCCCAACGGGGTAGTGATTCTTGTGCGTTAGCCAGAAAAGACTGTGAGAGCTTGACGGCGCTGCAGCAACGATGTCAGTTGTATTCGGATCTGATCGTTAATGAAGAAACACACCCCTTGGGGTTGACCGCGGCCTCGAGTGCGAGAGTTAGGCCGTCCCATTCGACATCGTCCGAACCCGTACGACAGACGGAGAAGATGTTGCGCACAAACCCCACGTCCACATCGCGCACATCCGCCGAAGTCCACAGAGGCCAGCCAGCACCTGAGACAAAGTCCATACCCTCCAAAGGGCCGAGCACACGGTGCGCCCAGTGCTTCACAGGACCAAAGCTTGTGGCATATTGCTCCTCCTTTCCGACTAGGACGCCGGCTTGTGCGTCGGCAGCGATGCGATGAGCAGGCGACGCCAGAGGGAAAACACGGTCCAACATCCCTGCAGACGCTAGATGAGTCTCCGTCCATCGGTCATCGGCAGTTTCCGCGAACTGCGGATTAAGCAGAGATTCAAGGCCAGGTACATGCAGACCAAGGAACGAGAGCCAGACGAGCCGGAAGGCATTCTTGCCGCGGGCGGTTGTCAACGGGAATAAGAAGGGACGTAGGTCGGAGAATAGGATGGTCGAGTAAGGATCGAGTTCCGCGGCAGGATCGGTGGACCGCAAGGGTGGCCGGAGTATGCTGTCGACTGCTAGTTCGTTCTGCGACCACCTCTCGTATGGGTCAGGAAGCGGGGCCTGAACTGGAGGTTGGATCGAAGTGATGGGGACACCAGCGTCAGGTTTCCCAGCCTCTATCCAAGCGGCCCACCCTCGAGCGCCCGGCTCACCCGCACGAGACACCTCAGCTTCCCAGTACTCTTCCAAGGAGTTAAGCTGATCTGCTAAGGACGATTTGAGAAGTGCCTTCGGCACACAGGACATCCTGCCCAAATCTGAGTCGGACAAGACCGGAGGCGCAAGTGTGACTGCACCTACAGCTCCGCTTGCGCTTGGAACATAGCCATAGCGCGCTCGGCGAACCCTACGCCAATTGATTAATGGAAGGAATCGATTAATGAAAAGCCTGGCTCACCAGCTTGTCGAAGGAAGACAGCGGTTCGCCAGAACGCCCGCAAGCGCTCCAGCTCGCCGGACAGAGCAGCAAGTACGGCCTCAGCGTCCGCAAGCACACCGTCCACACCACCCTCGCCTTTTCGAATTCTCCACTCCAACCATGCCAAACGCAAATCTGCGCCACCCAACTTAAAGGCTTCCGCCCACTCTTTAGCTAGGTGCTCTGTAGCCCAGAGCTCTTCCCCGGCTTGCAGGCGCCGCAAGCGCAGGATGGTCGCTTGAGTACCGGAGGGCAAGGAAGCCAGTGCACGATCGAGAACAGATAAAGTGACCTCCGCGCGCGCTTTTACGGCATTGCGTGCGGTAATGGGGTGCTGCGAGAGCATGTGGGATAGAAGAGAGAGCCAAGAAACAGTAGAAGTAGACTGCTCCTTCACCTGGCGCTCGAGCTCGATCAACCTAGCCTGATACGCGGACACAGGGGGTGCGGCAGCTTCCTCGTCTGAAGACTGGGACATACTGGTGGTGGACGCGTCCCATTCCGAGCCAGACATGTCTGGTCCGGGCTCAATGGATTTATCCCGCGGTGTCGATGGCTGGTGTCGGTTCCGAAGACGTATAAAGCCTTCGACCTCCACATACTTAGCTGCGGCGCGTCCGCTGTGCACAAGCCTTTCCGTCGGTGGCGCCTTCAACATTGCGCGGGAGCTTGAATCCGTCAAAGATGCAAACTATTCGCCCTAGTTAGAGACATATCGCAAACAAGAAATGGTGGCTCGCCTTTCGTACAACTAAGTCACCGCCTCTCGCCACTTCCACTCCCTTTGAGCTACGGTATGTCACCCTCCATCCACTCTGAAGACCCAGGATGAACCTGCCGCCTATTCCACATTGAGTGCGATTAACCACAGAGCTACATAACGACGCACCAGCTACGTGGTGATAAGCGGGAATTTGTTTCGAGTCGAGTCGGCCGTACTGCAGGTTGAGGGGGTCTCCGCGCTTGTCAGAGTAAAATCCTGGCGTGGACAAAGAGATGGGATCAAAATAAGCATCGTTCTTGCGCGAAGCATCTTCCTTAGCCTTCAGTCGTTCGTCGTCTGCGAAAGAGACAGCGTGTTCCTCGCGGTACGAGTCATTGTCCTTCCTCGGATGCTTGCGCTCCAAACTGTTCTCCTCAACTTCGTGATCTCGCCGTGTTTTGCGTTCCCTGTGTAGCCGACCACGATCGCCATCAGCTTTGCGCGAACGTTTATGGCGACGTTCTCGGCTGGACGAGCGATGCCCATTGCCCTTTCGCGTGTGGTGCTCTCCGTTGCCCTCACGCGACCTACGCTCGCGTTTGTGTGATTTGTCGCTTGGCGACCGTGACCGGGTGCGAGGTTTGGGCCCTTCCGGAAATTTCTTGCTAGGACCTGGGTCGAGATCTGGAAAGGAGGAAAAGGAGGGAGGATTGGCGAGAAAGGATGACATAGGACTCTAGATGTGCGTGCTTGATTGAGCAGCGCGGCATCGCGTCTGCGCTCCTTCGGCTTTTTCCGATTCGCTTCCCCTTTTACACTCATCGCCTTTCACAATGCGTCCATTAACGGAAGAAGAGAGCAAAGCAGTCTTTGAAAAGCTTGCTAACTACATCGTACGCGGCGCAGAGTGCCTTACTGAAATGTCCGCTTATGGCTTCCTCCTAGGGAAAAAACCTCGTGCATCTCATTGACCGACCAGACGAGCCGTACTGTTTCCGCCTGCACAAGGACCGCGTCTATTATGTCTCCGAGTCCTCTATGCGCCTCGGTGTCTCTGTCGCACGGCCCAGTCTTATCAGCCTAGGAACCTGCTTTGGCAAGTTTAGTAAAAGCGGCAAGTTCAAGCTACACGTAACATCCTTGGACTACCTAGCACAGTATGCAAAGTACAAGGTGCGTAGCAACTGCAATTGTGCGTGGGACGTGTACAGATTCTGCGTAGGTCTGGATAAAACCGAATGGGGAGATGTCGTTCCTGTATGGCAACCACGTACTCAAAAACCACCTTGGTCGAATAACGGAGGATACCCCGGAGCATCAAGGTGTGGTTGTATACAGCATGAATGATGTCCCATTGGTGCGCCGAATACTCCACTTGGCTTTTTATCCGCTGATACTTGTTCAGGGTTTTGGTGTTACCTCGAGATCAACAGTAGATACAAGGAAACTAGATCCGACAGCCATCATCGTGTTTCACCAGGCGTGAGTATATCCTTCTGTTCTGAAAATTTAATGTTAACCAGTATGTTCTCAGGGATGTCGGCGAGTACCTTCGTGACGAGGTAAGATATTGACAGTATTCGAGATTCTGTCTGTTGATCTGTCTCACAGGACACGCTTTTCTGAAAATTGCATCATGGCTCAGCGGGCTTCTCTTTCTTTCCGGATTCTCGTGCGTGACGTGAAGAACCTCCACCTGTGCAGCCGTTTCACGCATACCGTTTACGCGTCTAACGGGGGATGGCGTCAGAGTAACTGCAAGAATGCAGCATTCCAAGCCGCTTCCTGAGGCAAAGACTGGCCGACGGAACGCAGTTTTTAGCGTTCACCCCGATTTCTAGTTATTGGCATGATAGATGCATCTGCGAAGATTCTGTGAGATTCTTTCACATGTCTTTGCCCTCGCCCACAAGGAAAGGTATGTCAGCAAAATCGGATTAAATGTCCCCTCTACAGAATATATCGACAAGTAGCCTCATTACCGCCTGAACTTTCAAGCCACGGAAAGACAGACGCGCGGTAGTAGGGGCAGCTGCGGGCTGTTCTAGAACCGGCGGTCGTGCGCACAAGCCGACGTTCTTTTGCATATTTAAATAGCTTTCGCAGTGGACACCGAGGTAGCATCAGTCATCGTGACCGATTTTGGATTAGATTGGTATGCGCAGTTTCACCAATGGCGCTGGCGGAGACGCTTTCTGTACGAAACCACCGAAAGGACATACGAAGATAGCGCATCTCCGGGCGCACCCAAAGCGCAGACCCTTTCTCTCGAGGTACGGGCATATATAGCCGACTCTGAGATACTTGTCTTATTCCTAGCTCGTCATGTCTACCCCCTACCTGTTGCTGCGCAGCAAGACGCTTCCTCTGAGAGGGATCGTTCATGTCACTCGCCTTCGACTCTCGCTGCTTCTTGTCTTCGCATGCGCCCTTTCCTTCATTATCGTGCTCCACGCCAGTGGTTACCTCACGGTGATCTTCCCAAAAGGGTCACTGCCGAGCATTCGTATGTTTTCAGCTCTCCGGACTGCGAGGATTGCTCGCATCCAGAAAATCGCGTACGATATGTCTAATGGGCAGCGACCGGTGTGTTCTTGGAACACATGGCACGCAGAGCGCTACGGTCGTTTGGAAAACTCCGGCAAACTTTTCCTTGCGATGAACTTGCACAATAACGAGGATGTTCTGCCAACTTTTTTCCAAGAGTTGCCACACCTGCTTCAGCATCTAGGACCAGATCACGTATATGTTTCGATATATGAGAATGGGAGCGGGGATAGGACGCCTCAGATGCTGAACCTTCGTGCGTCATACGATCTTTCCTGGAGGTCACTGATGTTCACTCTCCCCGTAGTCAGCGAACTGCTCGAAGTCCTCGGCACGCCGCACCGCGTGATCGCCGACGGGAGTTGGAAGCAGTCCGATAAAGAGAGCGGAAACCGTATCAACTTCCTCGCCGCAGTCCGAAATACTGCAATGCAACCGTTATACTCTGGCGAGGCAGGGGAGGCTCTCGGTGGCGTCTTTGACGAAGTTATTTGGATCAATGACGTATTCCACTGCACTGCGGATATACTTGAGATTCTTTATCAAAAACGCTTGCAAGGTGCGCATCAAGCATGCGCGACAGATTGGGGTGTTTGGGGCGACTGGGTTATCTACGATCGATGGGTACTCCGTCCCATGAGCGGCAGGTGTCGTATTTTCCTTGGCCCAGTGTGCGTACTCGTCACATAAGACTTTATACAGGGTCATGTACCGCCACGATGAAATCAATGACTGGTTTCAAGGCGGCTATTCGGCCGAGGAAAAGATTGCTCACCTTCCCCATCTATTGCCTGAGGACCCAGACGACCGTGCGCGGATTGAACGGTGGTTCCCCCTGCAGGTCTTCTCATGCTGGAACGGCGCAACCGTCTTCGATGCGGCTTCATTCTTGCCGCCGAACAATATTCGTTTCCGGGTCTCCCATGCAGACCTTGACGCAAACGGTGTATCAAAGGATGTGACGGAGAAGGCGAGCGAGTGCTTTCTGTCGAGCGTCGACCTGTGGAAGCACGGTCTAGGAAAGATTCTGCTTGTGCCGAAAGCTAGGTACGTCGTTTACGTTCTACAACAGTGCAGGTCCTCAGGCGCCGTGGGCAGCGTGGCTTATAGTTACGGCGACTACGAAACGCATCGGAAAGACGGTGCACTTTCCAAGAAACACAACGGCTCCGAAGAGCTGGTTGAATGGGTGGTAGATCCACCGAAGGAGGTTGCGATGCAGGATTTCGCCAATTGGTGGGGACCAGAGGTATGCTTTCTGCGAATCCTGAGAGCGGGTTTCTATTAACAAATCTCTAAAATTTTAGCGCTGGGCGCCATGGGACGAACAGTGAGGATCAAGAGGGCTTTTCCTACCTGCGTGCGCGGGATTTCCGTGTTCGAAAAGGCGTATGAGTATTGTTGCGAGCGTAGCGAGCAATCATCGACTAGGGATAAACTCAGTTCACGTGACGTGGTCGTGCAATCCGGGGGTCAGCGCTGCTCAGCGCAAAGGATGAAAACATGATTTTCTTTCTACTAAAACCGGTATTAAAAAGCAAATTTATCCCCCGCTTGTATCTCTGTATCCGTAGATATAACAATCCTGCCCAGATTTAAGTGGGGAGGCCACTTGGGAGGCCATCCTAGAGAAACCTTGGGAGAGTCGAACTGCCAGAACTGCCAGTGACCACAAGCTGGATTAAGCGTTGCGCGAGCCCCTACTGCGGCACGCAGACGACATATTAGAATACGCACCTATATCGTACTGTCACGTGCATTCCTCAGTTACGTCATTGTGTTTTGGACACGTCTGCAAACGTGATAGCAGGACGCGTTTGGTGTGTGTCACTGTGTGCTTGTGTCGCAACATGGCTTCAGACTCGGTCGACCTTTGCGCTCGCTGGGCGCAAACGCTTGACCAAGATTTAACTCTTGGCGACATCAAGAAGACATTAGCACCTGTCGAGGACGACCTGTGGGTGGTTGCGGCGTGTCATGACAGGCTGCTAAACAATGTCGACGTACACCGCGGCCTTCTGGACGAAGGCCTCAAACGCAGCGAACCCGCCAAAAACCGAGTCCTCAACCTTTCATTTCCATCATCCGACACAGTCTCTGATTTACCTTCTACTACCGGGGATTCCGACGATATCCTTGTTTCGTATTTCAAGGATGAGCCCGTGGACGCACAGATTCTCTGCTTGCGCGCGTTGCTCCTAAGCAGGCTTGATCGGCTCAACACCTTCGTTGAAATTACTCGGGCGCTTGAAAATGGCACTTTGACGCAGGAAAATGGAGAGGGGGAGTGGGAGGACGACCCTTGGGGCGAGGAAGATGGCGACATTCGCGAAGAGGAGGCTGAGAGCAGTCCGCCGTTCGAGCTGTCAAGGTTCGTTATAGACGACCTGCTTGCTCTCGCCTTAATTGCCGCATCGGTGGCTTCGTTTCCGACCCTTCGTATTTTGCTCAAACGTCACCCCACCGAGCTCTGGCCCCACCATTTCGCAATATTGGACCATATTCCGGAACATGTGCACCCATCCGAGTACCGCGATCTACTTCCGGTTTCGGAGGATCCAGAAATCACCTCGCAACCATGGCGAGCAGAGCGAGATGTCGCCGAACTTCCTGTCGTACGCGCATCCATCGTAGCGTCCGGAGTCCTTCCGCAAGAATTCGAGCAATTGTCCCAAATATCATCCTCTCTACTCACGAATGGTTCCGACTCTGGGCAACTGTCGTCGTGGTACATACGACGCGTCGACCGTATTCTCGAGGAAACCGGCATGGCGGACATTGCTCTCGCATTAATCCAACATGGTGCTTCACAAGGTGTACCCGGACTAGACGAACTTGGCGAGGAACTCAGTCTCATGTCACGCATGGTGTATCGTGCGGACGAATTTGACGACGACGACGATATATCATTAAACCTATGGAGGTCGATGGAGCCGGACGCCGTTGTGCGAGCGTATCTCAGGCATTCTACACCCGAGACTATCGTCGCGGGCATCCGGAAGCTCGTCCTTCCGTATCTGTTTGTCTTAGAAGCACGCTCCGAGCGTTCTGGACACCCAGATCGCAGCATTGCCTCTCGTCTTCTGAACGACTACATTCTCACCGCCCCTTTGGGTCTTGTCGCGGCCGTATTTGAGGCTTCAAAACCCACTCTTCCCACAGCGCGACGCCTCATTCGCGATGACGAGGAGATGGTGCGACTTGCGCTCGCGTGCTTATATGGTAACCAGAGTCTTTCCGAATGGTCGACGATGAGTAGAATCTTCGAGTGTCTACCCGCGTGGGACGTCAGCGAGGACACGGATAACTTCGACGAGGGCGACACAACGGTTGCATCACTCGGTGCCTTCGTAGCGCCGACGACTACACGCCCTCAATGCTCCCCGCAGGACCTTCTCATCTTCTTCCAGCCACTCCACGCAACATCATTGTCCCGCATTCTCGACATTCTTGACGTGCACCTCGAGTCAGGGGAGATTCTTTCGCGATGGAATGCCCCAGCGCCTCTTCGCTGGTTACTGCAGAGTATGCATGACCACGCACAACAGAAATCCCGCGCAACGCGTATGTCACGGCGCCACGGAGGCTCGGAGGACCACCTCGACAGCCTGGCAGAATGGGAATGGTTATTGGAAGACATGCTCAAGCTTACCGGTACGAACGACGCCGGTGTGCCGAGTGCTTTCGGAAGTCTTTCCAGAGACGAGGTGATCGCGATTTTCTTCGGTGGTCTTCTCAGTACCGGGAGTATGTGATCTCCTCAGCATTCCGATTTCCTGCTCATCAGGCATCGCAGAGTTCGCTATCGCGAAGAGCCTTCTGCATTCAAAGAAGTCGCCTCTTGGGCTGAAGGATGAGACGATCGAAGACATATGCCTTGCCGCATCTCGTGAGTTCTATGATAATGCAGGCTCTGGAAATTACCATTTCGGCGATATGAAACTTGCGTACGACTGGTAAGCCCCAACTGGCCGTGTCCCTATCCTTCCACCTTCTGAGGCTTTCTCAGCTTGTCCGTTCCCTCGCCATCCAACCGTGTCCAAGAAGAGCGGGATTTTATCGAAGCGACTTCACGTATCACTTCCTTCAACGTCCTCTCCCGCCCGGGCATGCCTATCACCCCGATCGAAATTCGCCTTACCAAAGACCGCCTTTCACTCGTCTCACGCGTCCTCTCTTCTACCTCCGACGCTTACAAGTACCCCGAGGTCATCCTCGACCTCGTCGCCAAGCTCGGATTGCGATCCGACGCAGCTGCAACCGTCAAAGCGCTCGCCATGCTCGCCGACACGGCGCTACAGTCGGAGGACTTCACTCGCGCGCACGACACGGCGGCGCAGATGGTCAACACCGTGCTGCGTCTGCGCGCCGCGAATGATCCGGCGGCGGACGAGGCGAGCGAAGTGTGCTGGGTCGCGTGCTTCCAGCTCGGCCGGCACCCCGAGTTCGACGACGGGCCTAAGAAGGCTGCGCTTCTCGGCCGCGCTCTCCAGCTCTGCCCGCCCGAGAAGTTGTCCGATGTCCTGACCGCCTGGCGGCGTCTCGAGGCCGACGTGCTCGCTCAGCAGAAATTGGCGCGCAAGACCCGCGGCCCCGGCGATCGCACGACGAGGCCGAAGCGCGAACAGCCTGCCTCGCTCGCGGCGCGCTTCAAGGGAATCGCGCGCAGCGTTGGCTCCGTGCCCTCATCGCCCGACCCCGCCACGATCGCGCAGACCTTCTCGCGCGTAGCGGCGACGTTCCCGTTTTCCATCGGCGGCGGTGTCGGGCGCCCGCGCTCCGTCGCGTCGGTCGCATCGGACGACAGCGGGAGTGGCGTTGGGCGAGAAAGGGAGCGGGATGGCAGGGAGGAGCGCGGTGCGTGGACAAAGTTGGACCATGCAAGTGAGGAAGTGAGTTCGCAGGCGAGCAGGGCACTGCAGAAAGGTATTGGGTGGCTCATCGGTGCGGACGACGAGTAACCTGTTTTGACACGTCGGCCTCGGTTGGACTGTATTTATGCTCGGACGGCGCGAGATAGCGTGAGGAGATTGCATTACAAGCGGTCATTGCTGCAGGACAGCGACGTGCAACTAAGCCGAAGGACAAAAAAGTGTATACCAGTCCAGCCGGACTGGTGTTGATCCAGTAATGACAGCAGGTGAGGGAGTGTAGAAGATGGGGTGGGATATCCAGAAAAGAGTGGTATCGGTGGAACGCCTGCGTCTGCGCGGGGACGCCAGAGTGATAAGTTATGTACAGCGTGGCACAGGGCAGACATGAACGAAGGGATTGACAGAGAAACGAGGGTGTGAACGGAAGGAGAGGGGACGCTGGAATAGAACGGGGAGAAAGCGTGGGTTGTCGCCAAAAGATTACAACAGCTGGTACAAAGCTTATACGATGGTAAGTGAGATAACACTCCGAGGATCAGAGCCGCATTCCAAAAACACAACAACAGGGGTAAGAGCGAGGGAAAGAAGTCTACACCACGGTCTACGTCTCCGGAGCGCGACCAGGGCTAGCCCGTTCGCCCGCTCACGTCGCGCCGCCGAAATGTGCGCCGACGCCCGTGCGCGCGCGCGGCCGGTTGACGACACCGTGGACATGATGAGCGGTGTCGGGCAACGAAGACTTGCGTGCCGGCGCGATGACGAGCATCTCGTCCTGCGCAGGCCCGCCGCGGCCACAGTACACACAACGGGCGCCGGACCTCTCCTTCGAGCGCATGTCCTCCATTTCCGCGCGCAGATCGCGCACCTGGCCCTCGAGCTCCCAGATCTGGCGCTGCCACGCCTTGCGCGAGCTCGCTATCTGCGCTTGCAGCGCCTGGATCACCGTCGCCGGGTCGTCGTCCGCGTTCACGGCTGCGATGGCGACGGCATCCGACTCGCGGCGAGAAGAAAGCGACGAGTCGGGTGTGATCGGGGAGAGCGCGCTCGTGGGCGAGAGGCCGGACGTTGTCGTCGACGCGTCGGGATCGAGGTCGAGCGAAAAGTCGCCGCCGAGTGTGTCGGCGAAATGTGCGCTGAAGACGGTCGACACCGGCCGGAGGCTGAGACTGGGAAACTCGGATGAGCCTGGTGGCGCGCTCGCGGGCTCGGGCATAAGCGTTGCGCGGCTGGGGTTCCCGTCCTTTGTTGCGTACAGTGATGGACGGTCTCGCTCCGACGGCGGCGGCACGATAGCCAGCGCGCGCGCATTTCGTCGAAGAGCAGCGTTACGCGGCCGGCCGTCCTTGCCCTCGACATCGTCAACAGAGAAGAGCGGTACAGGAACGCGCGCTAGTGACGGACGGGAGGGTCGCGCCACAGCCGACTGGGACGCTTGTGTGGGCCCGCCTGGTGGCGGCGGAGGGACCGGGGCCGAAGAGGGCGATGGAACAGGTGGAGGTTCGTCGAGGTCTCTGTCCTTAGCATTGAATAAGCGCATAAAGCCGGATCTTTTCTGCTTGAGACGTGGCGGGCCAGCATTGTTACTGGGCGCGGTCTGAAACACCGGAGAGACGTCGGAGTCTGGGCGCGCAGGCATGGACGCAGGAACGGGCGGGGTCCCGAGAGAGAGGCCCTGATGCGCCGCTGCCTTTGCCCTGCCACCACCCGCGCTAGTCGAGCGTGCTCGGGCACGATTGCCTGAAGTCCGAGTCGGCTCCGGTGCATTGCGCTGCAATTGCGGATCTTGCTGAAGGAAAGGCACCGGGTCCTGAATTGTGTTGCTTCTCGAGCGCTCCTTTGCCTGCGCTTGGGCTTCCTGTAGCGAGATAAGGGTGAACGTTGGCGACGATGGGAGCTCGGTAAAGCCCGTGGGAAGATGATGTGGCTGGGGAAAGGCCTTAGTATCGCGGTTACGCGAACGAATGCTCGAGGAGCTCGCCATGGTCCTGAGAGCCCCGCTTTCGACAGGAATGGGACCAGAAATGGTCCGACCCTGGATCCCGCCGCCGGGACGCCGCGAAGGGCCGGAGCTAGATTCGATGCCACTGGCGATCGAAGGTGCGGGTCCGCTTAGAATGCTCCCCTGAGGAGACGGAGGCCGAGGGATGGCCAAGCCGGTGACCGTTGCCGGCTCGTTCGAGGGCATGGCAACGGGGCGTTGGGCGTGGACGACAGGGGGAAGACGCATGGACTCGCGGTAGGGACTCGAGACATCAGGGTTTGCATAGGGATGGACGTAATCGAGTTGACCCGACGCGTTAGGAGAATCAGGACGGGACGAGGCGCGGGTGTCTGTGCGGGAAAGAGGATTTGAAAAGACGGACGAGGGTGCAGGGGAGGAAGAACGAGTGTGGTGACGGTCAGCTGTCGGGGAGGCCATGGAGGATGGTGGAAAGGTAGAGGAATTTGGACTCAATCCTGGTGCCGTAGAGACATTCAAGGACGAATTGGCAGAGGGCTCCGTGCGCGTACGGGGGCGCGCCGGGGGAAATCTGGCGCGGACGGTGGCGGCCGAGGATGCGTTGATCGCTAAGGACGTCGAAGACATGGACGCCTGAGCGAGTGCGCTGGGACGAATCTGGGTCAGGTGTGGAATGGGGTGATGATCAGACGGAGACGTACTGGAGAGCCCCACCTGCAGACACGTATGAGGACGTAGTCTCGAATGACTTTTTCTCCTTGCCGCTGGACGAGCGGGAGGAATCAACGCTGGGACGACTGGCGACGGTGGATTTAAGGCCGAAGGACTTGGCGAAGCTGTCGCCCTTGAAAAGACCCTTTCCGCGTTTTGAGATGACGGAACGGGCATCGTCCTCAGGCTCATCCTGCTCGCTGATAGAGTCCTGCTCGAGCTCCCAAGGGGCGGGGGAGTGGAAGCGCATCTTCGGGCCAAGCATGCTCATGCGGGGCTCAGGTGAGTCCTCCCTACCGTAGTCTGTGTCGTCATCGTCGTCATAGACAGGCGACATGGGAGGAGAATGTGGATGGGGGTAGGTGTCGTCGTCGTCGCCGAGGTCGAGGGAGGAAGCCTGAGGGTCGTTGAGGGAGTCGGACCTGAGGTGGTGGAAGGCGCGGTGATTCGAGGGAAGAGGGAAGTTGAAATGGTCGTCTGGAGCGGGGACGTGCGGCGACAGGACCGCATGGCTGTAAATAGAGGGCGTGTCGGGGAACTGAGCGAGCGGACCATTGACGTCCGCGGCGGCAGTGGCAGCCGAGTGGGCGGCGCGAGCACCGAGCAGCCGCTGGATATGGTCCTGATGTGCAGACGACGGAGACGCCGGAGACCGCATGTCGCGCAGGACGAGCAGCGACTCGGACAGCGGCTCGGAGGGATGTCGACGACGGCGACGACGACGACGAGGAAACGGCGGGGAAGATGGGCAGAGAAAGGAATCTCGGACGTGAGCAGCTTTCGCAGTCCCTCACTTGACCTCGTCATCCACATCCTCTTCGGTCGTCCGGCCCGCGTCCATCATTTCTTTCCTTCCCGTCTCCCATCTTCCCCGCCGCCCGCCATGTCCCAGACCATAGCTATAGCCCAGATTGCCTCGTCTTCCAACGGCAGATCATCCGGGAGACCTTGGAAGTCTGCCAAGGCTCCTACCGCGTACCTTCCATTCCTCTCCCCCTTCCAGCACCCACCTCATGAGAATCTTTCCAGCCGCTCCCACATCCAGCCGGGTGCAAAGACAAAATCGTGGCAGGACCGCATGATGAAAGAGCAGAAGGAAAAGGCCGTCAAAAAACTCCAAACAGAGCTCAAGGAGGAGAAGCAAGCGGAGAAGGAAAGGTCCGTCCATCTCGTCGACTCACCCCTATGAGACAGCACTTCCTCACCCCCGTCCCAGACGAAAGCAGATCACTCTCGAGCGCAGGAAGGCCGCGGAAGAACGAAAACGTGCGGAGGAGCTCAAAATTCAAGTGCGTGCCCTTCGACTCGTGGGCTCCTCGTGTCTGACTGTCCCATCCAGCTCGGTGCACGTAAGGCCGCGCGCCTACGCAAGAAAGCCGGTCGGTCCAAGAAAATTAATCAGTGAGCCACTAGCGACATGATCTGGTTCTGCACGCCGTTTTTGCTTGTATTGCGGCCGTCCCCGCCTGCACCTTGTTTTGCCGTGCTCTCGCGCTTTCCAATAAAAAAGCATTAAGCTCCATCCAACCGCTCCGAAAGATTTCGCAAGCTACAAATTCCAGCTAGAATCCACCTCGCCCTCCGCCACGAACGGCTTGTCTAGCCCTTCCATCACGCTCTCGCACAGCGGACACGCGCTCGCGAGGATCTCCTCCAGCTCCGCCCGCATCCGCTCCGCCCGCGCTGCGTCCTTCTCCCCGACGACCGCTTTGCGCCCCGCGCCTCCGATGCCTGGTATCCACCCAGCGGGCGCCGTCACAACGCTTGCGAGCGCGTCGGGCACGATCAGATCCCGCAGACGGTCACCCGCCGTCAGCAGCGCTCGCG
Organism: Vararia minispora EC-137; assembly: GCA_022160365.1. Taxonomy (NCBI): domain Eukaryota; kingdom Fungi; phylum Basidiomycota; class Agaricomycetes; order Russulales; family Lachnocladiaceae; genus Vararia; species Vararia minispora. Next base: position 47,463 of record MU273503.1, read on the forward strand.
TCGGCGCCGCGACGGCGGCGAAGTTCGCCGATAGCAGCGTCCGCTGCGTCTGCGGGTGCGCAACAGTGTTATGCCGCGAGACGGCGGACTGGATATGCGTGATCGCCGTGCGGTCGACCGCGGTCGGGTTCGCTTTCAGCAACTCGTTCTGCAGCTTTACGATCCGCTGCAGCGCGTGACGTGGGAGGTATTCTTTCGTCTAAAATGACATGCGATGCATCAGTTTTGATCCGGTGTTTGAGAAGCAGAGAAGAGAGATCGGCGGCGGCGGTAGTGCGAGACAGGACGAAGAAGGGACGTACCAGCCCGATGAGACAGTCGGCGTGGAACGTGTGCTGGCACGGGAAGACGTAGAACTGGCGCGTTAAGAGCGGTTTCCCGCACACTGCACACCGCTCGCCGGCGTCGATCGTAACGAACCGGTTCTTGAGGTTCTGCGCGTACTGCTTCATTGCATCCGCATTCTTCGTTGCGTCATCCATCTCTTGTTTTAGCGCATCAATCTGCGCGGAGTAACCCTCGAGTGCGTTCGCAATCTCCTCCTTGAAGTCATCGATGACAACGAAGTCTGGGAAGAATGGTAGGATGTCTTCGATCTTGAGCAGGTCCGTGTTCTCCAGGAAACGCATGGCCCTGACATAGATGGATGCATTAGAAACCTGAGGCCAGAAGCGAAAACTCCGCCGGGGAGCACACAAGATCACGCACATTTTGATGTCCTTTTTGTCCTGTACGACAAACTTGGCAATCTTGAGCCACAGCTGTTTCCTCAGTTGCAGGTCATCCTCCGGCTTGTCCGCATTCATCTGTGCCAGTTCAAGGTCGCCCTTCTCAAGCGCGAGATCGACACTACTCTCCCACAAACCCATTTGCGAGTATATGTGCACACACGGCTGGGTCCTGCCCGCCTCTGTGCACAGCCGGAGCGCATAGTCAAGATCATAGTACGGCTTCTGCGTAAGCGGGTCGACGGGTGCGGTGGACAGGAAGCGGAGGAGAGGCCCATCGTCTTCAGGCGAGCCAGGCGCGGCGTAGAACGTGATGAGCATATTGTGGATCGTCGGTGAAGTATTCTGCTGCTCGAAAATGGCATGGGTCAAGTAGCGCACGGCGTGGTTCGGCGAGAGTGGGTCCCGTGGTGCATGGTGGAACTGCAGCAAGGCGGGGATTAGACGTAGAGGGTCAAGTGACGGCTGTCGCAGCCAAGAGTCAACGGTCTCTTTCGGTGCGTTCCACATGAGCACCGGTGCGAAGCGATAGTACAACGCCAGGTCGCCTTGTCGGCTAATGGCGTCAATCGCTTGTGTCCAGTCCTCTTCAAGAATCCAGTGCTCCACGACTCGCACGTTGCCTCCGATCAAAGCTGCGTAGTAGAGATACATGTCAGCCCGACCATGGCCTTGTATGAGCTCGTAAACTGTGTTGGGCTCGAGATCGCCCTGGGTGGCGTCAGTTACACGGCGAGGCATGCTCGCGTCATTGAAAATACCTTGTACGTCTTCAAGAACGTCTTGAAGTCCTCCTCGAGGATCGCGCGCTCCGCCTTGACGTTCTCCACGTCATACGATGCAGACGATAATGCGACAAGGTCATCTAGCTCGTTGCATTTGCTGAGGTAGAATTCGACTAGCCACGTCGCCAGCATCATTCTTTGTGAAATGTCCTAAAGCCTCAGTCAATATCTTTTCAAGGAGAGGTATAATCCGCGCATACTGCCTTCCGCGTGCGCTCTAGCCTTGACCCTAGGTAGGACCTCAAGGCGTCGCGCTCGTTCGCATCAAGAAATTTGAGAGTGACTTCCTCAAAAGTAACCGAACATTGCGCGTACGCCTGCGCAGCCTGGAAATAACGGCCTTCGCTGAAGAAAGCATGGGCCTGCGCAGAGAGGATATGGTCACGTTGCATAGCTGTCTAGCATTGTCGTTATTACGTCCGGGGCGCTACGAGAACTCAGCGACCATACCTTGGCATACTTGAGGGAGATGTCGAACTTGCCCTTCTGGAGATAGACCTTCCAAACGTCACGGTCCTCGCTACCAGCGACAATTTCGAACAAGGACTGGTCCGTGTACACCCAGTATGTCTTCCGGACCGGGTCGGCGGCGATACCGCGTACCTCCTCTCCCGGTTTCTGAAACGAACGCTCAGGGTCATGTCTTGGAAGGGCAGTAGTAGAACTGACAAGAGGAAGAACCTCTTCGTATGCTAAGTTCTGATCAAGCGTTGAAACGCCCGCCAACCGGTCCTTGTACAACAGCATGAAGTGAAACTCGGTCAAAGCCATAGATATTGGCGCGTCTTGTGGCTCGATACCGAAGGAGCCCGATGCGGGAAAGGAAGGGTAGGGGTATAGTTGCGTGTTGTCCACTAGATTGTCGCCATTGGATTGCCAATTGAGGGTCCCATGATAAATCCCCGGACCTGTCAGATGCCGTATCAGCGCCACAGCAGAAGAGCGTGCCAAGAGATCCTACCAGCTAACCATGCCATGTCTCTCGGGAGTGATTGTGCTTGGTTGGCATTCGGCGTGAAGTAATGCAGCTCAGAGTGTTGCATGGAGCTAGGCAAATCTGTCGCATCTTCACGCCGCTGTTAGCATCCGACAACTGCAAAAAGAAGACTATGCACTAGGTGCGCCATCCCGGTAGCTCGCGAACAGCGACGTAAACGCTCGCCCACTATCGTCCGCCTTCCGATCCGGTGACCCAACGAATTGATAAAATCTCGACGGCGTGGTGACGACAACAAGCGCTCTGCGAGGATCCGTTGGTGGGTAAAAGTCGAAATTGAGGCCCGTGACGGGTTGACGATCCGCAAGCGTGTACACTGGACTAAAGTATCGCTCCTGGGACTTGAAGAAATCTTCCTCTGCATCGAGTAGCGCTTCGTATATGATCCCGTTGCGCCCACCTATGAGCATTTCGCGCGTTGACGTTAGGTTTGCCGCCGCAAGTAGCGTCGCACGGTTCCACGCAACGCACTCGATGACCGTCTTCCAGCTCTTGAGCGGCTTCGGCTTCTTCCACCCCCTGTAATAATACCAATTCTCGCCTTTTTGGGATGCTACGATCAGGTGGCGACCGGAAGGGTCAAGAAAGAGCTTGTAGATCATAAACTCAGATGGCTTGCGCGGGATTTCGATCGAAATGGGTCGGTCGTCGTGTGCCAACTCGATGAGAGTGACGACGTTGGATGCGAGACCCATAGCGACGATGTCAGATGCGACGGCGAGGGAAAGAAGTGGGGCGGATAGGGTGAGCTGGACGCGCCCAAGCTCGAATATCGGAGCGAGGGGAGCGGACGCGTTCTCTTCCTATACGGACGAGTTTACTCTTTATCGAGAATACTGTGAAGATGACACACGGGAGGTAGACCTTGGTCCAGCTTCTCCTCCTCGATAAATGGCGAAGGTTCAAATCCTTCGTAGCGGAGGGGAGGAAGAGTTTGTTGTACAAGGCCTCCGGTAGCTGGGCCCGTAGGATGCTCGACGTCTACGGAAATACGCGTTATTCAAGCATCCGCGCAAAATGGCTCAACACGCACAGTCATCGAACATAGCTCCGGCGAGCCAAGTAGATTCCGTGGCAAAGCCCGAGCGTTAAGGAGCTAACAAGACGTGCAAGAACAGGCGTGTCGGCGCTTGCAGGGCTATGACAGTCAAACGCACGTGGCGGTGGACTCTTACTTTGTTTAAATAACACTCTCACTGCCTCAGCACTCAAGGGATTAAATGCGCTTCCCATCTATCATAAGATAGGAATAGAGATCGATGTCTTCATGGGGTACAGTAAAAAATACAGGTCAAGATGTGCACCAATGCCAGAGACCATATGCAAAAACATAGAGGAACCCTGCGAGCACCCGCCAAGCAACCAGCCGGCGAGCTAGGAGACGTCAACGACATCTGGTAGGGGGATGGGATGAAATGAGTGCAACTAACACATGAGTAGCATACGATGAGTCTCGAGAAAACGGGCGGAGTAATCAGTACACGAAGTAGATCTTCTGGATGGGCCGTCGCTGTAGGCACACGCCACAAAATATTGATACATATGGCAGAGCTGGACAAAGCGGCGGGATAGCGAGGGGGAAAACGATGCATACGGAACAGAAGGTGTGGGAAGAACGGAAGAGGAGAGCAGGAATCAGTCTGCCAGTGTCCTCCGCCGCTTGCGAAGTGGGCGGAGTTCGGAGCTGGAGGAGCTCTCCCGAGAAGTTGACGGCGAACTCTTGAGGATGAGGTCTGAGTAGCTCTTGGATTGTGTGAGCCTACACCGCGAGACGGGAGACGCGAGGTGTAGCCTTCCGCCCGAGTACCGGTACTCGCTCATGTCTTCATCGTCCTCGTCTCCGTCCTCGTCCTCGTCTTCATCGTCCTCCAAAGTACGCTTGAGAGTGAGAGTGAAAGGCTCAAGAAGACTCGATCGACGGCTTCCGCCGCTTCCCAGAACCGGGTCAAGGAGCCTGGACGTGCGCATCACTGGACTATCCGATTCTGGGCTGGTCGTGGGGGGGCTAGCAATGACGTGACTATTCCGCAAGTCGCTTGAAGGAGTGTCAAACATGAACGGGTCAAGGCCCGCGTCGAGTAGCGACGGACTGCCAGCGATCTTCTTGAGGTGCGGTGTGAAGGCGGAATGACGAAGGGGAGACTCCTCGGCAGGACGGTAAGACTTCTTAAGCCGTTCCGTGAGAGACGCAGGCATTCCACCGGAGAGCGAGAATAGGTGACGAGGAGTTGGTTTCGTCGAAGTGCCCTGTCCGAGCGCCAACGTGGGTGTGTTGAACACACTGTTGCGCCCGCTGCGAGGCGCTATGAAGACAGGGCTCGCATCGATAGCCGATGAGCCGAGGACGGTAGTCGGACTGGAAGCGCTATTCACAGCAACCTGACTGAGAGATATTTCTGCTTGGGAATGTAACGGATGAGAAGGACTCGGATATTTCCATGGCTGATCGGATGGAAGACGGGTCGGCGAATGGCGGAAGGATGGCGTTGCACGAGGATCGTAAGGTGAGCTGGGGACAGTTGGACGGGTAGGTGTAGGTGGATCTTCGTCCCCGTCCTCGTCCCCGTCCACACTATCCTCGACCGGCGACCGATGACCCAGCATCTGAGACTCAAACACGTCTGGATCCGCCTCAGGAGAGTCAGGGGGAGGGGTTGCGCTAGTGAAGGAAGTAGCTCGGGATAAAGGGGCACCCGAATGCCCGGGATCCATAGAGAACTCCCCCTGCGGAATGAGCGGCGCTGACGGAGCAGGCGGTGCATCGCCATCCATCAAATCATCGTAGCTGGCGGCGCGGTCGTAGAAGGAAGGTGTAGCGATCGCGGCCTCTGCAGCAGGGCGAAGAGAACGCAGCTTGCTCTTGGCAGTAGACTGGGTTGGGGGTGCGGAAGCGACTTCCTTACGTGTGCCGCGAGCCGAAATCTGGTTCTCTTTGCCCTGAGCGCTTCTGCTTTCCCCTATATGGCGATGCTGGGATCGGTAGAAGACGAGGAAGAAAACAGCCAAACTTACTAGGGGTTCCTTTACGAGTGCGGTCAATGGTATCCCTGCGGTTGGCCATCGCGATCTTGTGTTTCTCGAAGACGTGACGTCTCCACATGCTCTTGGCATTTACACCTGCATAGGTCCGGCGACAAAAGGTGCAGCGCAGACGGGGTTCCTCGCCTTCAGGCCAGCTTCCGGAACCACGATCCTTGAGATCCTTCTTCTTGGCGGGACACCAGCCTCTGGGAGGCTCAAGTTGGGTAGGATAGGTGATAGCGTTAGAATTGGTGGAGACAGAAGAAATGAAATCGCTGGGGTCAAGGAACCACTCAGGATTAGCAGCCATGAGAGCGTAAGTAAGACCGCCTGGGTGGCGGTTAGCCTCGGGGAAGGAAGTAAAGGGTGGGTGGATGAAGACGGCTGTCGGGTCTGAAGGAGAGGGGTCCATTGGCGGAAGGGGATGAACGAGGTTCGCGCGGGAAGTTGGGGGATTGGGAGCGGGAGAAGAAGAAGAAGCAGAAGGGTTGTAAGGTCTGGGGTTGAAGCTTGCGGCGGAGGAGGTAAAGAAGCCGAGGTCGGCGGCGGCGGCGAGACGGCGGCGAGTAAGATCGTCGTTCGAGGCGGAAGGAGCTTGAGACATGAGAAAAACAAGAGAGTCTTGACTAAGAGGAGGAAGATGGGGGTAGCGACTAAGGAAAAGAAAAAACAAGAGGTCTCGTCGGCGTCGACGTCGTCGATGAGGGTCTGTGGTCGTCGTCGTCAGCAAGGTCAAGTGCGTTAAGCGGTCGCTGCGCCGGGGCAGCTGAGTCAGCGGACTTTAAAATGAATCAACAACCACACCAAACCAACTCGAACTCTCACGTGATGCAAACGGCCGCTCTCCACTCATCAATTTCTCTACTAGACCGTTGGAGAAGGAAAGGTTCCAAAGGCAAAAGACGTGCGCTTGACGACGGCGTGGATGGCACGTCAACCGCAAAGCTGCTGCAAGTCGTCGCCTGTCAAAATCAATTTTGGCAGCTCGATCTCCCGATTTACCAATTCTCACGCTCAAACTTTCTTTCGAGTGAAACAGTGCTCAAGCGCTTACGAAACGATGGGCGCTTAACTCCCTATTTCTTACACTTGCGATGGGTAAAGCGCAGAAGAAGACAGGCAAGGGACGTCTCGACAAGTACTACAAGCTCGCAAAGTGCGTAATATCTACATTTATATGCTCGACAAAATTTGACTAACTCGCTCAGGGAGCAAGGCTACCGTGCCCGTTCTGCATTCAAGCTTATCCAGTTGAACAAAAAGTACTCGTTCCTCGAGTCAGCACGATGCTGCATCGATCTTTGCGCCGCACCTGGTGGATGGCTGCAGGTCGCCAGCAAGTACATGCCTGCAAACAGCCTGATCGTTGGTACGTCCTCTGGAACCGCACGCATAAGCCAACTTTACCACCGTATCCTTAGGTGTCGACCTCGTACCCATTAAACCCATCCCTCGTGTTTCTACCTTCGCTGCCGATATAACCACCTCGCACTGTCGCAACCTCCTCCGCGGCGAGCTGAAAGACTGGAAGGCCGATGTCGTCCTCCACGACGGTGCTCCTAATGTTGGTACAGCATGGGTACAAGACGCGTACTCTCAATCTGAGCTGGTGCTCATGAGTCTTAAACTCGCCGTCGAGTTCCTCGCAAAGGGCGGAACCTTTGTCACGAAGGTTTTCCGCAGTGTCGATTATAACAACCTTATTTGGGTTTTCAGCCAGCTGTTTGGCAAAGTCGAAGCGACGAAGCCGCCCTCGTCTCGGTGCGTTCTCTGCGCTACTGCTCCCAGCCCATTTCAACTTTGGTCGCGTGCAGCAATGTATCCGCAGAGATATTCGTCGTCTGCCGTGACTTCCACGCTCCGAAGCAAGTCGACCCGAAGTTTCTTGATCCCAAGCACGTCTTCAAAGACCTTGCCGTTTCCGCCTCCACCGACAAAGGAAGCAACTCCGCCAATGCTCAGCTGAATGTTTTCCAACCCGAGAAAAAACGCCGCAAACGAGACGGCTATGAAGACGGCAATTACACTCTGTTCAAGAGTGTCGGGGTGTCCGAGTTCGTGCGCTCGTCTGACCCCGTATCTATCCTCGGTTCTGTCAACCAAATGACATTTGACACGGACGAGGAGAAGCAGTGCGTGCACGCCCTGTGCATATGGACGTATCTTACGTTTTCCTTAGGTGGGCATCTTTAGACATCACTTCAGCAGACGTCAAGGTAAACCTGGACGATCTGAAGGTTTTGGGGAAAGGTGATTTCAAGGCGCTGCTCAGGTGGAGAACAAAGTTGCGCGAAGATGTGCGTGATACCACCGCTTAAGCCCTCCTTGCTTCATGTCTCTTCAGATTGGGCTCGAGGGCAAGGCAGAGGAAGACGATGATGGGAACGAGGAGGTAGTCGAGATAGCCAATGTAGACGAGGAGCAGCAAATCCAGGACGAGGTATGCAACTAATGGTGTTACTTGCTCACTCTTTTCAACGCCTTGTTTAGCTGGAACGCCTGAATGCCGAAGCCACCGCACGATCGAAGCGCGACCGTCGCAAAGCTAACGAAGTCAGGCAGCGCACAATCCAGCGCATGCAGCTCCAGATGACCGCGCCGATGGACATTGGCCTCGACCAACGTGACTCCGTACTCGCGGGCGACGAGGATATCTTCGACCTCGGGGAAGCGGAACGCGACATGCGGCGAAACGGCGCCGCTCGCTTTGCTAGGGGCGATGCTGTGGAGACGGACGAGGACGAGGACGAACTTCCTTCGGGAGAGGGTAGCGAAGAGGTGTTGGACTCGGAGGATGAGCTTGAGAAGAGGACCCGCGCGCTGGAAGATGACATCGACGATTTATACTCAGCGTACAGGGAGCGGCTTGCGGAACGCGACGCGAAATTCAAGGTCAAAGAGGCGCGGAAGAAAGACAAGGTGCGAGAGGAGGAATGGCACGGGATCGGCGCAGCGCAAGACTCCGGCGAGGACGACAGTGAAGAGGAACAGGAGGGTGGTTGGGACAAGGTGCAAAATTCGAAGGTGCAGGACGAAAATTCGTCGTCAGATGAGGATAGCAGCGATGAGGACAAGGAACCTCCGTCAATCGGTCACAAACGAGCGAGGCTGTTGGGGGACGATGCAAACAGGAGGAAGAAAGCCCGCTTAGTGACCGACCTAGGCGCAATGGCACATAACAGCCGCGCCACAGATTTGTGGTTCAGTCAAGATGTCTTCAGTGGCGCTGGTGATGTTGCAAATATCGAGGACTCGGAGGAAGATGAAGACCAAGGGATGCTCAGCATTGGAGGCGACAGCATATCCAGTGGTTCTGTATGTATGTTCGACCCTTCTTTTTCTTTCCTCTCAATTTTCCCCAGAATATGCCGGAAACACCCACAGAGGACGAGGATGACTTTGAGGTCGTGCCACAAGAGCCGGACGATGCGACGATGTGGGATGCGGATGACAAGAACGAGGACGAGGTGAAGCAGGCCTTAGTAAAGAGTGAGTCCAGCTTGCCACTTGCACCCCACCGTTGACCGGCGATTAGGTCGAGGATTGTTGACCGCGGAAGCGGTCACACTGGCCCAGCAGCTGGTCAACCGTCAAAAGACGAAGACAGAGCTCCTCAATGACGGCTTCACTCGGTACTCTCTTAACTCCAAGGAAGATCTGCCTGCCTGGTTCCTTGACGATGAATCGAAGTACTACAAGGCTAACATACCTGTCACGAAGGAGGCCATTGCTGCGCTGCGCGCAAAGCAGCGTGCGCTTGATGCGCGGCCGATCAAGAAGATCGCGGAGGCCAAAGCACGCAAGAAATTCAAAGCTGCGCAGAAGCTGGAGCGCGCGCTTAGGAAGGCTGAGGGCATTACGCAGACGGACGAACTGACGGAGCGCGAAAAGGCGAAGCAGGTTGAGAAACTGCTCCACAAGGGCCTGTCAAAAGGAAAGAAGAAGGAGGTAGAGCTCGTCGTCGCGAAGGGTGCGCACAAGGGTATCAAGGGAAGACCAAAGGGCGTGAAGGGCAGATACACTATGGTCGACGCAAGAATGAAGAAAGAGGTAAGTATGTCGTTACCCCCTAGTGTATTCTACTGATGAATGGATTAGGTGCGGGCGAAGAAGCGGAAAGAGAAGGAGAATAAGAAGAGGAGACGTGTGTAAGCGTCGGTCTCCTCTCTCGGTTAAGTCGCTGTCAACACTTGCTTTCCATGTACATCAATTTCTACTATCAGCTATTCTCGGTACACTGGCATTGGGTCTTGTTACGCGCAGTACTACCACCAAGTCCATGAAAGGAAAGTCGAGGACTTTTATCCACTTGGCAGGCGATGTGATCTTTCATACGCGAGGGTTTTCGGATAGGACCATCGTGATCATAGCCACGGTTTGTCGATCGTATTCGCAGGTCCCAAATTGTAAGATTTGGAGCCGGGGCTGCGAAGCAATCCTCTCAAACTCACTGATAATGAAGCACTCTACCTGGTATTAAAGCTACTATATTTTAGCTAAAGGCGGGGGCGATAAATGTCGAACCACAAGCCGGCCTACCGATTTGTATCATGCTGCCACCGTGCGGGAGATCCCAAGTACGAGTACAATACGATGCAATGATTTCAGCCTTATTTAAAGGATGACAGCTGATAAAGGTGCCAAGTTTTTCCATTCGTGGCCTTACTGCACCTGTTCACATTTCATTATCGATGATCTAGTGGTAAAGCATAAGCGAGTTGTGTACATGTAAATGCAGAGTGAAGGGAGCGATAGAGCGTACATTCATTGAAGACGGTGTTCGCAATGGGAAAGTGACTTTGCCAGGTGATGACCATTACATTGATAGCCCGTAAATATCAGTAGATTAGTATGAGTGCGGTATCGTAGATATTTACTTCTGATCTTGGAGCAGCTCTCCAAACGACATTAGTCCCGTCTTCGGCAACGGCGTGTATCCCTTCCCCGTCAATCGATCGCAATGCGCGTAAAATTGTGCCCAAGCATCATCTGTATCTGACTCGAGTCGGATCTGAAATCTTATGAGCGCGCGCGGGTGCTCGTAGCCACTCTCCAGCATACCTGGCAAGCCGGGGATCTCTCATCCTGAACAGGAATCTCCATATCCACTATACTTAGTCGAGTGATTCGCAGGAGAGGTCTTAGCAGGGCTTCTGTCGTCTCCTCAATGTGCTCGTGATGTAAGAGTATGTAGTCTTGACCCTGCCATTTAAGAGTCATTGGCGGATAGCGACGGCCTCTATCATCGAGAGTGAGCCGGAGATCCAATACGTCATGAAACGCTCACTTTTCTTGGGACTTGTCGAAGAGAGCAAGGTCAGTGGGAATCTCCTCTGGAGGCAAGATGTTGTAATCGCATGCACTGAACCTCAGGTCCATGAATCTATACAGCGATTAGACGAGCCTTACAGAATGGCAGCTAGAAGCATACCGGTCTGGCTGGAGGAGGTCGATTTCCGCCCTCATCCCACTTTTACAGATTACAGTTGGCGTCGAAGGTTGCGAGTTGGTAGACGAGACCACAGAGCGCTCATATTCCAGATAGGGCGAGGTACGAGCGTAGGGCACGTCCCGTTGTCGACTCACGGAACTGCCTTCGGCACGTGCCTGGTAAACTAAGCGAAGCACATCTCTGTGGCCAAAAGGTTGTGCGTCTGCAAGTTCAGGTGGCAGACTAACATGGTATGAGCACCGTTGGAGGATTTTTGGGTCCAGCGGGTTCGCTCACCTGGGAAGGAAAGCTGGGTGTGGTTGACTGGAAATCCACTCCAGCAAATCTGTGTATGCTCTGTGATGTTTCGCGTGACTCATCGGAACAGCCTCTTGAGTATTTTCTGAAGAGAAGATGATGTGTCCAGGGCTGTTGGGTAAAACATTAGCTACTGAAGAGCACACGAAGTACCTTGCCCACAAAGCAGTGACAACTCGATGTGCAAACGCAACATTATCTAACGGTGGAAAAGACTGCATAAGCTCACTACGAAGAGTTGCCTTGTCCAAATTTCTAAACAATCTCCTGTCAGATCTCCCACAGACATATAGTCTAGAATAAACGGGGTACTCAGTTACAGCCAAAACGTTTCCTTCAGAACCCGTAAGACCAAGTTGCCCATCCAGATCGTCTCGCAGGTCGAGACCGAGCCAATCCCCGATACGCCGGAAGCGGGTAAAGCCCCCGGAAAGATGCCAAGGCAGGGTCCGCGAGAAGAACGGAAACATAGCGTACGTGGGTCGGGGAGCTGTTGGAAGAACTTGTCTGGCATCCCCCCTCGTGCTCTGCGCGAGCAAGCGTATTGGAGCCAACTAGTATTGCTATCATGAGGCAATCCGTAGAAGTGACATGAATGGCAATGAAAACGCACGTCTGCCGTAAATTTTGTAGCCAGTCTACGCGCGTGCTTCATGTCATAGGCATTTCGCGCAGAAATGGAAACCTGCGCTGCATCGATAGACATGTACGCCACGCATGAAGACCACTCACCTCTCCAGCTGATTCAAGATTCTGAACAAACGCATTCGACATGCGAGAAAGTTTCATAATCAACACGTCAGGCAGTGCTTTCCGTGAAGGCATCACAAATGTCTGTCTATCCACCGTCTGCGTGAATGTTAAACGATGAAGATCCGACAAAAAGGGACTCTACATCAACTATACAGGAAATTCGTTCCCGTACATTCTTAATTGTCTCTTGAGACCCGCGCACAGATAAGCCAAGGGGCTTGCGGCTATAGTTGAATCCGGCGTGAAATTCGTCAGCCAGCTCACGCAGCCCTCTTGCCTCTGAAGGTGTGGTCAGCGTGTGGTTTGCAGAACGGAGATGTGGCACACCTTTCCCAAGAACATGAAAGAGTTGAGAAGCATCAAGCTCGATGACTGGAGTAAAATTAGCAACAAATAAAATGCATAATGATCTGCTACGCACCCTCCTCTACAGCCTTAGTCCGAAACTCTTTCTCCGCTAAGACTTCCGCCGGAGGCGGCATATTCCAGAGCTGAAGAATAGCCTCGACATACGACGCCTTCCTTGACCTAGCACCAATATCCGCTTCAGCTGCGACTTGTCGAAGTTGCTCTTTGGTAAAGCGCCTGCAAAGTAGGTCATAGAGGGGGTCGTACTGCTCTTCTTTATACCTCTGCGACCCGGTAGAAACCTTCTCAGGCTTGTACCGCTCAACTTCCTTAAAAGTAAGCGCGGCCGCCTTCAGAGGACGATTGAGCTCTTGGAATATAAAATCGAGGGGTGGTGCATTGGACTCTTGTTCCGGCTCGGCTGCATCCACTTCCGTTTGCTGCTTGCGCTTGCGAGATGCTGTTGTGGCAGGCTTGTCAGTTGGGTCTTCCGCAGCGGCTTCGGCGCCCCGCTCGATCGCAGTCGTGTATATCCGTGATATCTGAGAGATGCGATTACGGACGCATGGACGGGGAAAGGGGACGAGACAACACGAGAAGCGGAGAAGAGACATACACAACGGGCGAAGAGACGAACAGTACCGCCAGCGCAGGCAAGGCCCCGCGCCGGCAAAGCGGTCCGATTCCGCGCCCTGGCGGTCGTGGTTATCCGGCTCTTGAAAGTTGAAAGTGTGGATCCACAACTCAAACATACATTTCGATGTTTTTTTTAAGTCAAGCCCCGAAGGGGCGATTCGATAGTGTATGCTATCTACCGATTTTATACATTTCGACGTTAATTCGGGAGGATACTTGAAACCCTGCACAGAAGGGTGGGGAGGAAAATAGTATATCATACGATCTCACGAGGTAAGGAGGAGATTCTCTGGACATTAGGGTGATAAGTTATTGTTTGTCGTCGTGGACACTACTGCCAGTCTCTATGCTCGTGTTGTCCTCACCGACCTCTCCATGCCACCCATTATCTGCCAGATACTGCATAAACCTGGTATCTTCCTCCACGAGATCGACTCCTGTCATATCCGGTACGAAGAAATACGTGACTAGGATCCCGGTCACGCCGCAGATAGCGGCGATGATGAACCTTGGTTAGCAGTCCAGTGAGGATAGCTTCGGGATCATAGAAAATAATCCTTACGTCCAATTCTTGCCTAGGTTGTTTTGTATCGGAGTGAAAGCTTGAGTGCCAACGGCTGCACCAGTTTTCCCCAGAGCAGCAGAGATACCGTAACAGGTCCCTCTGAAAGAACGGTCAGACACCACTCACCATTAATGGTATATCCAAGCACCGTACCTCACTGCCGTAGCGTACGACCTACATCCCAATCAGACAAGTCCCGCGATCTTACTGATATTGGGGACTTACTCTGCGCTCACAAGACCAAGCATGTCGCCGGGACCCTGTCGAAGGTATAAGGAGTTATGCCGAATACAGGGGCCTTTGGCATACCATGTTTCCGAAGGACTGCATCAAACCGTAGCTTAAGTGCATTGGAAAGCGCTTTAGCTGTGAGTTTCGAGTACGAGCAAGGAGAAAACTTACAAGACGATGAATAGGGGCACGATCTTCGTTATCCTTTCGTACGCACAGCCGATGATTAAACCTGCTTCATGTCAGCCATGAGAGAATTTGCTGCAAAGACACGCCACGACACCAAAAACGAGGTATCCGGAAAATCCAAGCATCATCTAGCGCTGGTCTAAGAGGTTGTGAAGCAGAATATACAATAGCCCCTGGCGTACCGTGTTGCGGCGTCCAAACGGATTACAAAGAACTGCACCAACAAAGACGCCCGGAAGAGAAATGGCTCCTAAGAGGAGTTGCCACTCGGCCGTCTTCTTTATGTCTCCGTTTGAAATAACGCTGGAGATAATCGTCCCAGAGAATACGCCATTAGGGAACGTAACCTGAATATCTGATTAAACCTTGGTACTACTCGTGCGGTCACCTAACGCACGAAGTCATACAAAAACCTATGGCATCCCAGGTTTTGAGTATGCAGACGCCCGATACAAACGCGTCACAAACGTACCATGCGCCACACGTTCCAATGAGGGCCTTCCAGTAGTAGCGGATGGTGAGATAATAAGGGACGTTGTCTGTAGTGAAGTGAGTCGCGTTTGTGCATTTCCGTCTGCTCACTTCTTACGTTTAATGGCACCTTTTTTATATAGTTTGGAGCTAATCATCCGGAGACGGAAGATCAGCACCGACAAAGGAAGCACAATGCCAATACCGTAGCAGACACGCCAAACAGTAGGCAGATGATCTTCTCCTGCCGCAGAGAGTACGATGAGGAAAATCGAGGTAGCGAGAGGCCCGCCGAACTGTGTGATGGTCAGATTGTTGATATGGACATGCTATGTTCCGACGCACTGAGAGCACGAAGTTGGTCACCATAATAAAGACTGGACAGTCATCCATCCTTCGTGAACGCTAGGAATAGGTGTTAAAACGTACCAGGCCCTCTGTTACTGACCATGCTTTCGTTAGCCGCTTCGCTTGCGCTCGTCGAAGAAGCAGGATATTCTCCGCCAACTCCCTTCACCGACATATGAATATATGAGCTAGCACGAGGGCGGGGGAAAGAAACTTACAATACCGGTAATTCCACGAGCGATTGTCAGGAACCAAAATAAGCCTTGCACGCTCCCGTGCGCCCCATGAGCCGCTGTCCCAAGTATTGCACCGACGACAATAAATAATGTCGTTAGAACTAGAGCGAACTGGGCCGGGGTAGTCAGTTGGCGCCCTTCTGTGCTCGTACAGTTGCGAGCTTACCTTCCTCCCCATCCGATCGCATAAGACACCAACGATGACCTAGGAGAACCGCGACAAGTTCATTCACGTCCAAAGAAGGGTTATCAAAAATCCTCTTACCTGGCCGATGATGGCGCCTGCATCTCGTTAGCCGACAATGACTCGATTGTGTGGCGGAAGAGTAGACTTACCAACTAACAGAGCGTTCGAAACGCGCGTGGAGACGTTAGACGTGTAATCCTTAGGGTACAATGTCTTGAAGACGACCTAGTATTTCGAAGTTATTCTACAGACTTCAGACGCAATAGTCGGGTGAGGAACTGACATTCGCCATTGTCATCAAGTTATTTTGGTCTGTTATGCAGGGCAGGTAAATTTAATCTACTACAGATGCAAAAAAGGAGACGACGTACATCCATCGCTAATTAATCCGAATGCTGCTGCTGCAATCGTAAAGTATGTGCTCAGGACCTCAGGGGAGGATCGCCGAGTATTAAGCTCCGGGACTTCGATTATGTCGCTATCGCGCGCTGCGGTGCCCTCATTGGAGCCCTTTGTGTCCATAGCAGATAGGGGAGCGAAGTGTCAGGCGACCACCACAGAGGAAATGCAGCACCCGGAGTTTATATATGACTTGGGATCCAGTCTGATGGACCTTAATCAAATTCTCGAAAGGACGAACGTGCGTACCGTGCTGTTTTTAGTCCACGGCGCTAAGCAGGCACGGCGCGAGCCAAGCGGTATCTTTTCAAACAGACCTCTCGCTGAGGAAGATGCATGTGAACGTTTCACGGAAATTTGTTAGGGTTGCCACACATAAGATGCGTCAACATATCTGGAATTTCTTAAAAAAGGTCGCGGAGTGCTGACGGGTATGAGATATGTCGTGTATCCGCCGCGAACGATGTCAACAGTACACAACTTGAAATACTCACAGCAGGAGTGGCAGAGATATAGTAAGTGAAGTACCTTCGGCGATAGGAAGTCTAGAGAAGTCGCCGCCGTCGAAAGTAGGTAAAGTGCCCACCACGCATGTCAAACCGTTCGGAACGGGTTGCGGAGCGGTACGCCGCAGGTGAGTCCTCGACGGGCTCGCAATATTACAGGCAGCGGAGCGAGCGGTTCGGGTAATCAATCAGGTAGCAGGGACTCACTGAAAGATTATTCTAGCGGGTCCTGCGAGGAGCTGTGAACGTGTGCACTCGAACTCGCAGGCAGACAATATTGCGGTGCGTGGCGCTGGAGAAGAACATGTGACGACTGGAGTCCCTGCAAGCCCGCGAGCAATAAGAGGAGTGCATGCGCATTTCTTGACACAAGGGTCCTTTCGATAGTTCAAGATCTTCGGGATTTTCCATTGAGGTCGAGGATAGTTGAAATGACGAACTCGGAAGTCAGCAATGCAGGTCGTTTTCTCACGACGTGTGGGAATTCTAACTTCTTACTCGCAACTTTCACCTTACCCCCCGCTCACGTCTGGGCCTTCAAATCACATCGACGCCATGATGGCAGTTCCTACGGATGAGGAGATCAACTATTCAGACATCGAGAAAAAGTGCGTGACGACTCGTCTCGCTATGACCGTCAGGATTCATAAAGGTTGCTCGTGTAGGTATCAGGTTAAACTCGAAGAGGGCTTCGACAATATACTCGTTGTCGATGGTGTACCCATTATCGATAGGTCAAAACTCGATAAGCTTCTTGCTAAGATCGCGAAAGAGTTCACTCGGAAAGGCTCTGCGATCAAGCCCGAGGACATTGCAGTGCCGTGGAATGAGCAGACGGGCAAGAACACTGGGTACGCATCCGTTCTTTGCTTTAGGCCATCCTATATCATTTCATTTTGGAAAAGTTACATTTTCGTTGAATTTCGCAACGCCGATGAAGCGACACACGCACTTAGCACTATGAATGGCCACCAATTCGACTCGAGGCATACATTTGTGATCAACCGCTTTACCGACATCGAGCGTTTTGCCAATGTGGAAGAGAAATACGTAGAGCCGGAGCGTGAGGAATACCATCCTAAGGTATATCTTC
Organism: Vararia minispora EC-137; assembly: GCA_022160365.1. Classification (NCBI taxonomy): domain Eukaryota; kingdom Fungi; phylum Basidiomycota; class Agaricomycetes; order Russulales; family Lachnocladiaceae; genus Vararia; species Vararia minispora. The sequence goes on from MU273503.1 coordinate 64,705, forward strand.
TATCTTGCCCAAGGCGATGCGTTGCAGACAAACGCTTGGCAGGAGCATCTCCGTGCATGGCTCGCAGACCCACAAGGGCGCGATCAGTACGTTACTTATCGTGGTGACGAGGTCACCGTTCGCTGGCAGGGGAAGCCCTCGCAGTGCGAGGTCGCTTATTCTAACCCCGTATGTATGCCGTGTTTTCTCACAAACTCTCTGTTTATGCTATTCACAGCAAACCTTACGGACTGAGCTTTATGTTTCTTGGTCTCCTCTCGGCACATATCTTGCCACGGTTCACAGACAGGGAATTAGGCTCTGGGGAGGCCCTTCGTTTGAGCACCAGGCTCGTTTTTTCCACCCAATGGTCCGCTTGATCGACTTCTCGCCCAATGAGCAATATATCGTCACATGGTCCAACGAGTCAATCGTGATTACGGACGCCACACCAGTGGGGCCGCAATACTTCTCCGCGGAGGACGAGGGCAACAACACAGCCGTGTGGGATATCAAGTCCGGGCATCTTTTGCGCACCTTCTCCATCTCACCGCCAGAGGGCGAAGGGAAAAAACAGATGGCTTGGCCGTCTCTCAAGTGGAGTCCGGACGACAAGTACGTCGCACGTGTAACGCCTGGTCAGCAAATCAGTGTCTATGAGCTGCCTGGGATGGGTCTACAGGGAAAGAAGAGCATGAAGATCGAAGGCGTTATTGATTTTGAGTGGTGCCCGCTAGGCGACAAGGACCGCGAGGATGCCGGTAAAGCCAGCGCGGACGGCAAGGGGGCTAAAAAGGTCCGGGAAAACATGCTCGCATATTGGACGCCAGAGGTTGCAAACCAGCCCGCACGCGTCACCTTGGTCAACTTCCCCAGTCGCGCGACCCTGCGACAAAAGAACCTGTTCAATGTCACTGAGGTACGAATAACCCTGCGGTTTACCTCGTTTGAACAAACAGGCTCAATGCTTGACGTCGGAACCAGTGTAAACTCTACTGGCAGAACCAGGGTGACTTCCTCTGTGTGCGGGTTGACCGGCACACTAAGACGAAGAAATCCATCTTCTGCAATTTGGAGATTTTTAGGGTCCGTGAGAAGGATTTTCCTGTAGAAGTAGTAGAGCTTAAGGGTGGGTCTACGGTTGTTGTGTGCGCGTGCCACTGCCTCTCATCCTATCATATCTGAGCAGATACCGTTATGGACTTCTCCTGGGAACCCAAAGGAGAGCGGTTTGCGATCGTGTCCAGCAATGACCCGAATCTAGGCAACCCTGGTCCGGGGATCACTGTGAAGACTGACGTCAGCTTCTACCAATTAGACCGTGGCAAAAACGATTTTAAGCTCCTGAGTAAGCTTTGTTCTCCCCTCGCGGCAAACTCACTGAATAGAGTGGATCAGGGACGCTCTCTTCGCGTACGACAAACACCATCCGCTGGTCCCCGCGGGGCCGTCATGTCGTTCTCGCGACGGTTGGTTCCATGGCTAAGTCCGAGCTCGATTTCTGGGATTTGGACTTCAACACGGATGACCTTGGCAGGCGCGAAGGCCAGAAGGAAGTTGACTGGGGGAGTGGTATTCAGCAGCTCGGCGTAGCCGACCACTACGGCGTGACTGATGTCGAGTGGGATCCCAGCGGCCGCTACTTGGCCACGGCGGCGAGCTCATGGACACATCGCGTAAGTGCATCCCTGCGCCGTCAATGCCGTATTTCATGCCGCTCATGGGTTACTAACAGCTCGAAAACGGCTACGCGGTCTGGGACTTCCGTGGGCTGGAGATAGAGAAGCACCTGCTTGATTTCTTCAAGCAGTTCCTGTGGCGGCCCCGACCCCCGTCTCTTCTCACGAAGGATCAAAAACGTCAAATTCGCAAGAATTTACGTGAGTATAGTCGCACTTTCGAGGAGGAGGATGCCGCGGAGGAGAGCAACGTGAGCGCGGAGCTTGTTGCACTGAGGAAGCGGCTCGTGGACGAATGGAATGCTTGGCGTACGCGCTGCATGGAGGAGGTGTCGAACGTAATCCGTGTGAAGGGGAAGAAGGTGGAAACGTCGCGGCAGGACGAGGAGCGGGAGGAGATAGAGGTGTGGGTAGAGGAGGTTATCGAGCAGGTGGAGGAGGTTGTCGAGGACTAGGGCCAGTACAGCGTAAAGGGACTGCCTGTGTCATACGTGTGTACATTATGCGGCTCTGTACGAGTGGGTATCTGAGATGAGGAGGAGAGCGTGTCGTGGATGGACTTGGTATTAGTCGGTGAGAGAGGAGAGGACATGCGTGAGTATGGGTCCCAGTCGGCGAGTCGGGTACGTGTTGAGAGCCGAGAGCCGAGGAGATCCGAAAGGACTGATAAGATGTTCTGGCCTGATCGCCAGCGAAAGATATAGTGCCATCTCGCCCTGCCTTCTTCCGACAACTCTCATCCGTCCTCGTTCCTTCCCAAGCTTCTCCTCTTCCCCTTTCTTCATAACCGCCATCATCCCACTGCTCTGGCACTGACCCATAATGTCGGTCGCTCCGCCTGCAGCTCTCTCCTCCACCACTCTCTGGGCCACAGGTCCGGCATTCCTCCAGCTCAACCTCCGTGCACTTGCCTTAATCTTCCTTCCAACAGCTTCCAAGGAATGGGTTATCCCTCCCAAACCCAAGCCAGGCAGGAAGCCAAAGAAGGACGCTTCCTCCTCCTCCTCCACCGCCACCACCGCCGCCGCACAGATCGTCTCGTCTTCACCCTCTCCGTCCACTCCTGCGTCCACCGCCGCCGCTGTGAGTATAAATTACGTACTATGCCCGTCTAGACGCCTCTAATTCCATGTATTCCTGCATAGACTACAGACGACGGCAGGCGCGTCCAGAACAGGTGAGCCGTCGCGCAGTTCACGTCATCACCATCTTCATAGTGCTCAATCTGTGCAGAGCCGCCCAGCGCGCATTCCGCGAGCGCAAGCAGTCCCAGCTCGCTGAGCTCCAGGCTCGCATTTTGCAATACGAGCAGGGCGAGATCGAGCGCAATGTCGCTCTGCAGCAGGTCGCAAAGCGTCTCAAGGAGGAGAACGACCAGTTGCGCGAGGAGAACTTGTCCCTCAGAGGCAAGCTCCTCCAGGTCGAGCGTGAGCGTGACTCCGTGAAAGCTGCTGCTGCTGCCGCCGCCGCACGAAAGGAGAATGAGTCTAAGCGGCCTCACGAGGAGTTCTTTAGCGACGAAGGCTACTCAGACGCTCGCCTCCGGAAGAAGTCGCGCATCGTCGGAGATGACTTCGCACATGCTTCTACCGCATCAGTCGCCGCGTCGATCCCTTTCTTCCCATCACCTCCGTCGCTCGTATCTTCCCCGGGATCGAACCTCTCCGATCACAGCTTCTCGCCCGTCCCAGAGCCATCTCAACAGGCTTCTATTTTCACGCCGCAGATCTCCCTCGGTGGCGTGTTCGACTTCCAGTCCACACCTACTACCTCGTCGCGTCCGCCCGTTTACGAATCAGCTGCGCCGGCAGAGACTTTCGACTGCGGCTTCTGCAGTGACAACAACCCTTGTGTATGCCGGGAACTCGCTCTCCATACCCAGCAGCAACAGCAGCCTCCACCCCTCCGCATCGACACTTTCAAGGTCGAGGTTGAGGACAAGCTTCGCCCAACACCCTTGACTACACCCGTCGGTATCGTTCGGCCGAACATCCTGGACAATCTTCCCGCGTACCAGCCAGCTGTTCCACTACGGCGTCGGACGGCTAACACTCCGGCAAAACCTCTCTTCCCCGTTATTCCCCCTGGCACCGACTGCTCTTCAGGTCGTACTGTCCCTGGCGCTGCATGCTCTGGGGACCCGTCGAACTGCCCTGCCTGCGCAGACGACGCGTTTGGCAAAGCCTTCTGCACTGCCGTTGGCGAGGCCGTCAATTCCCAGGGTCGGTGCGCAGACTGTCCAGACCGTCCATCAATGTCAGATGGCGGAGCCGCGGGCCCGAGCCTGTGCTGCGGCATGCCCGATCTTTGCGGTGGCAACTGCAAGTCGATACGAGGCAGGGAGAACACCGAGACGATCCCGACGAGCGAAGCCTGGCGCCGTATCAAGTCACATCCGAACGTCTCTTTTACCGATTTGTCTTTGCTGGCGGACGTCGTTGCGCGCAGGTCTAAGTGCACCGGTCCGACTGTCGTTATCGAGCCTGCTCCTGGGGCGTTCACCCCCGAACGGTGCGAGTCACCCGGCGTGGCACCGCCGCGGCCTTCAGCACTCACCGCGGAGCAGGACGCGGTGCTGCTCTCGGACCCGCATGCGCACTACAAGCAGTTGCAACGCGAACGCAGTGCTGTGTCCTCGTCGCCGCCTCCCCGGCTCGTCCCCCATGACGAACTGGTGGAATGTGCCCGTCGTCGTGTGCGCATGGTTCACGCCGATGGCGTCCGCGAGGCACTACGCTTCCTCGATGCGAAGTTCGGCCAGGCATGAGCGGGTTGGCCTCACCGTGCTTAGTGAGCCTTGTATCCACGAGCACCTCATACATGTGCCGGATCATATTGTAACGGATCATATTGTAACCGTACCGCGCTTGTTCCCCCCGCTACTTTTATTGCTTCAATATTATGAATGCATAGTTAGGTTGTTTACATTATGGTCGATGTCACTGTATTATAGCTACACCTTTGCATCTACTACATACCACCCTTCGCCAGTACGTGCCGAGATTCCCAGCTGGCCGTAGTGTCTCCCCCCTCATGAAACTCCTCGCCCGCGACTATCTCGCTGGTTGATTCAGGAACCGCATTTTCCTTGGCGGTTAGATTTTCCTCGGCGGCGGCACTGTCCTCGGCATCCCAGACATCCTGAGCGTTGCCCGTGTCGCTACACACGGGGCCTCTGCGTGCACGATAGTATGCTCGAACGACCTTGCGAAGGTCTATCAAGAGCCGAGTTCGTTCCTGTTGCGACAGCGTACCGCGCGGTGCCCTCGTACTCGGCCACAGCGCATGCAGCGCCTTCATGCCATTCTTGAGCGACATTTGCTCGAGCCCGTCCGGCTTCGCGATCTCCTTCGGCCACAGCAAGTACAGCACCCGCCTCGCCTCGCCAAACTGGCCATCGTATACCGAAGCGCTCACAAGCGCGTCAAGAGCCCCCACGTCAGGTCGGATACCACGGTCGACCATCTCACCGTAGGTGTGCAGTGCACGGTCCGTGAGCCCCTCCCGCGCGTAGCCTGCGATGAGAATGGTATACATCACAACCGTAGGGCGCACACCGGCGACTAGCGCCTTGTTGAACACATCGAGCGCGGCGGACATGTCGCCGTCGGCAGCATAGCCGTCCATGAGCACACAGTAATGTTCCATGGTCGGGTGCAGACCTCGGCTGAGCATTGCCTGGAAGACGTCCTGTGCAACGTACGTCTTCCCGCAAGCGACCTCGTAACGCATGCGAAGGAAGAACATTCTGCGATTGGAGAGTGCACCGCGGGCGTCAAGGGATTGGATTAGCCTATCCATCGTTGGGTTCAATTTTCGGTCGTTCAACGTGAGTCCCGCGGTGGGCTCGTGGCTATGCGGGCGAGCGACGAGATGCTTGGCCACATCAGATGAGATGGCTTGCACGAGGTGCTCATGGCGCACGAACTTATTTATCCAAGCGGAGTGTCCGCGCCGCGGTGTCGCGCGGCGAAAGACGGCACGCAGAAGGGTCTCGCAGTGCTTGAGCGTCGTGTCGTCCACATGGCTGAGCAGACGAGAGGTGATGGCGAGCAGGATGTCGAGGTCAGCGTTGTAAGCCTTTTCGATGCGATCGACGAGAACCTTGACAGTGTCCCCGTTGGGTCGAACGCCACACTTGAGCATGAGCTGAAGCACTTGCTGGAAGTCGCTGAGTCCAAGGACGGATATGATGCCCACGGAGAAGGCATTGAAGATCTCGACAGATGGCTTGGCATCGACCTGAGGAATAGGGAGGTCGCCCGTGCCAGTGAGAGCGTTCGCGAGCGAAATGAGAATTTCTCTTGTCTCTTCGTTGTGCGGACAGATGTCTGCGAGGACGCGGAGTGCGGCGAGAGGATACGAAGCTGCAAACATGACGCGTACGAGGGCAGCGAGACACAGTTTGTCTGGCTTGACACCCTGCCTGTGCATGTGTGCGACGAGAGAGATGGCCGAGTCCATGTCCCGAGCACCAGCTGCAAAGTGGAGAAGGATGGTGTACGTTGCCACATCCGGGGATGTGTGGAAAGCACTACGGTTGATTCGCAGGGTGGAGGCGGCGCGTATGGCAGTGGACGACATGGTGATATCCGTGTCTTCGTCATCGTTCGGAAGGAACGTGCCCCCATCTGGGTTGACGATGCGATACAGGTCGATGTGATCGAGCATAAAGAGCTCTAGCATGATACCTGTCCACTCGGCATCGTCGGCGTCGATGGCGAGCTGAAGGAGGGCGTTGCAGATAAAAGTAGCTGTGGACTTCGATGCGTGGTGGAGCGCTTGTAGAGTTCGGTGCTTGAGTATGGGATCTGGACCAAGGGCCCGATAAGCCGCTGCAATTTGCGCCTGTATTGTCGCATCTACAGGTATCCCAGAAGATTGCATGTGGTCCAAAATACGTATAGCGGCGTTTAGGTCGTGGTTGCGTAGGTGGCCGGACAGGAGGGACTGGAATGTAAACTTGTTGGGGGAAAGACCTTCGTCCTTGAAGCGACGGAGGACGAGAGCGAGCTTTGCGTATTGTCTCTCTTTGACGAGCGCACGCGCCCAAAAGTTGAGTAATGGGACGGTTGTACGGCCCATGTACTCTCTGCTGATGTGGTCCAACTTGATGATGAGATCCCAGTGCTGGCTTCCAGCCATAGCCGCGGCAATTTTGTGATAAAGCTCCTTGACATGCATGGGCGCAACACCTAAGCGATGAGCTACCTGCAGCACTTGAAGGGCTCTTGCTGGTCTGTCGGTGCCGAGGAGATGTCTTGCCATTCTCGCAATCCGGTATGTTGAGGAAAACATGGCAAGGAATGTGATAGGGTAGTTGGGAGCCGGTGCAGGAATAGAGCTGACGTATTGAATGAGGTTCTCCTGGGACATGCTGTCCACTGGCTCGTCTAAAATGGCGAGCAGCTCGGGAGGGAGGTCGCGCATGAGCACCCGCTCGCCGCCGTCGGTTTCGGACGCGGTTTCCGGAGAAAGGGACTCGGTGGAGCTGCGTCGAGTGAGCCGAGAGAGATGGCGAAGATGAGGAGTGTGTAAATGGGCTGATAGCGTCGTCCATAGTCGAAGGGTGGCGGTGATGCGACGAAATGGAAAGAATAGCAAGCTGCCAGCTGTACTAGCTCTCCAGAGCATCGAGCATTGATGTTTGTTCGACCAAGCAGGCCTATGAGCTCATCAGCCCGGCATGAGAGACGATCAATGACCATTTGTTACGCACGGTCGTGTGGGCCGCGGAGGCCAGCGCTTCAGCCTCAGCTTCGGCGGTCAAGGTGTCCTGGTCCAGCGACTCAGACGACTTTCGGCAGCGCGTCATTCGATGCCCAATGCGTGCTATGACCCGGTCCGGTCAGGGCCGGTGCCTCTGTCTCTGCTTCGGATGGTGAACATCTATCCGTCTCTTACACCCATCAACCGACATCGCATCCAACGGACTGTTCCTAATACCTCGGGTAGACCGACTCTCTTTCGCTCACAGACCTTGAAGGTATCCATCCTGTGCAAAATCTCACGTCATCTCCCTTCGCCGCCACCACCCTATCCAACAGCTGATTCAACAGATGCAAGCTAAGACCTAAGATACCCTGCACACATCCAAGTCCATCTAAAACGTACCTTCCTGGCACATGGCGATCTGAACACTATCCGAGACTCGTATGCGCCTCCGTTGCTTGTTCACTTTCTCAACGTTTTGATGTCATTCGTGGACGAAACGCTTGCAACGCGCCAAGATGATATTGAGGATGGTGCTTGCACCGCTTTCTATTGCACACTGACGGGCATTTGGCGGTGTTCGTCTGCCTGCGGCCTACTTCCATCGCTATATGCCGTCTCTTACCCCCGTCTGTGTTCTCGGCAACCGAACAGGATAATCGACTAGCGCAGGGTCGTGTGTTCTTGTCACGCAAAAGGCGTTTTGTGATGGTAGTAGGGGCAGTGTTCTCAGCCGCAAAACGACAACTGTACACGGCCTATATGCAGGCCTAGTGCAAGCTGTGTTGGTCGAGCAAGGATGTTGCTATCGAAACTCCCACGGCTTTGATACACCGCTCGATGCGATAGGCACTCTCTGAACTTTGCTCCAACTAGTCTCCTCTCTTGAGGCTTCACGACGGCTGACTGAGAAATATTGTGCTCATGTGGATATAGAGATATAGGAGCACTGCCCGTCATACTTGGAACGCATGAAAAAGTGACTCCTGGTGTATAGTGACTCCGGTCCGTTAAGGACGGGGTATTGGTGAGTGAGACCCTGGATACAATTTCCAGTGCCAGTGCTCATGTTCAACGTATGAAGTTCATCCAGGTTTCCTATTTTCGTAGAAGGATACCTTCGCCGGGCATGGTCAAGCAAATGCCAGGCACGCCAGATTGAACTTTGCGTAGTGTTAACCAAAATGATTCATGTCCCGGACGTAGCGAGTGCCGTTCCGCCCATTGATGGAAACACCTAACAAGACAGTACGTTCCTTGTCAACTATTTGGGACCTGGCAGTGCTACATGACTCGATATAGATGATACCTGTAGATGCTTAGCAGAGCCGCCAGCTAAGCCAGTGAGCTCCTACACGGATATCTTGACTTGCCGTGCGCCTCGCAGGACTACCAGTGATGGAGTCAGGAGTATAAAGTTTGCCCTTGGAGATACCTCTTGAGGTGCTGTACCCCAGTCTGCTCTCTCCGGTCGCCATGTCTTCTCCAGTCGTCGTGTCACACCTTTCGGTTCTTGAGACCAGTGCGTCTCTCTACACCTCGGCGCCAGTCTTCCAGGTCCCCTGCTGCGACCCCCAGACTGGGGAAGTTGAGCACTGGAAGCCTGTCTCTTACTCGCGCTTCAAAGACGACGTTGACCGCTTTGCGCGCGAGTGGACCCGCATTCTCAAAGCAGACGGCATCCCTCCACGGTCCATCATCGGCATGTGGTACGTTGTACCCACAGTTTACTTACGCTCAAGACTTACTGTGCTGCGACAGGTTGTCTGGGATGACTTACACAGATGTTGTGCATATATATGGCATGTCAAGGGCTGGATATGTCCCGCAGCTGTTCAGCGTAAGGCTCCCCAACCCCGTCGTTGTCTTTGAGCTTCTCTCCAAGGCGAAAGCCTCTGCTCTGGTCTTCGAACCTTCCTTCAAACCCATAGTCACAGGCTGTCCTGTCCCCAGCCATGATGCGTTCAGTCTCGACGCTGCTACAAATCACGACGAACCCCTACCCCCACTTCACGCGGGCGTTGTGCCCAGCGACACCGCCTTGATTTTTCACACGAGTGGGTCGACGTCTGGAAGTCCGAAGCTAGTGCCCTGCAGCTACACTTGGGTACAGGCCGCCATCGAGAAATCTCATCACGTCGCGAAACCGTTGGCGGCGAGCGGCCGGGACGTGACGGTTTGGATGTGAGCAATTTTTCCGATTTAGTCTGCGCATCGCCACTGACAGGTTTGCACAGGGGCAGCATGTCGCATATTGGCCAAAGCTGGAGTATGTGCCTCTGCCAGCAGTATCGCAGTGCAACTTACGAATGCTCCCGATAGTGCTCTTAGGATCCTTACAACACGGCGCTTGCACTATCCAGCCGTCTAAGATTGCATTCTCTTCAAGCGAGCTAGCCCACATGGTGCACGAATGCGGCCTCAATCGTTTGAACCAATTCGCGACTTTCCTTGCGGGCCATATACGCAATGCTTGCGTCGACCCCAAGGTCGCAGCGCTCCTGCGCAGCTTTGATCAAGTGCTTTACAGCGGCCTGCCACTCGCTGCGGAGGCCGAAAAGTGGGCGTACGAGAACAGCGTGCGGCTGAAGGTGATGTCCATCGCAATCACCGCCCCGTCCAACCGTCACTGATGGCGTTTATTAGAACCTTTTCGGTAGCACTGAGGTAGGCGCCATGATGGTTTCGCAAGGCGGCAATGATAGCCGTGCATCACTTCTCGAACCGCTGCCCGGCACCGTCTATGAGTTCCGCCCGCTGCCGACGACTGCCGCGGCATCCGAGACCGGCCACCAGACGACCACAGGGCGCATGCTCGAGCTTATCATCCACGCCGAGTCTGGCGACTGCCCTGATGCGTCGCTGCGCGCACCAGACGGGCAGTTCCACACCGGCGACCTCTTCATTGAACCCGAACCCGGTCGGTACATTTCGCGCGGCCGCGACGACGATTGGATCAAGAGCGAGAACAGCCTTCGGTGCGACACCAAGGCGATTGAGGATAACGTCCTGAAGACGTGTGCGGATCTCGTCGAGGAATGCATCGTCGTAGGGTCTGGTCGGCCTTCGCCAGTCTTATTCGTAGAGCCAAAGACGAACATCAAGCCCGCGAAGCTGCAGCGCGAGATCCTCCGCCGCACGCGTGCGTTTCATGAGCGTCGCTATCTCCATGAGCGTATCACGGAGGCCAAGATGATCGTCGTCGTGAACAGAGGAGCGCTCCCCCGTACTGCAACAAAGGGTAACATCCGACGCAAGGCAACCGAGGATGTATACAAAGCTCTCCTAGACCAAATTTTCTCGTAAATATCCCCTCTGTTTCTATTAATGCCTGCCTTCGTGTCTGTCTCTTTCGTCCCAGCTGTCTGTCTGCATATTCGTTCAGAACTTTTGACCAATCGACTCGTTTGCTGTGTACCCAATACCCTCGCATACACCATACTTATCTTATTCACTACTGTATACTTATTCACGGACAAAAATCCTTGCATTACAACTTACTTTGTCATATACATACTGCTCGAGATGGTTGCAATTCCAGATATCGCGACTGTACTTCTTGTTCCTATGATAGGAACATATCCTACGATTGGGCGACTATTATATCCTGTGAAGCAACTTGAAATGAAAAGGAAGTGACTATCTCAGAGGCTGCGGATACAATCAGGCCTTTAATCTCCACCGGCAATTCGCCGCCGCCAAATATTTCTCCGTCTCGCAGTTTCGTTTCAAGTACTTCGCCCGGCGCCGAAACGACGTCCTCTGGTGGTGTCCGATACAGCGTAATTTGGTGCGCTAGTGGAGGATACGGACTATCGGACGTTGTACCTTCAAAGTCGGTCACAGACGGAAGGAAGGGGAGATGCTGCCTGTAGAGTGGTGTCGTAGGCGAGGTACTGTGTCCCGGGGCTGGTTGCAGGCCCCAATTGGTGAGAACGATAATGGGTCCGTGCGAGAGGCGCATAGCCTGGATGGCGACAAGGATTGCATGTAATGGGTGACGAGCGCGTTCTGTCAAGTCGTTCGGGTCAATGAATGCGCGTGTGCTCCAGGAATACCGAGGCCGTGTGCTTTCCATTGCAAAACGATCTTCCCAGTAGAAGGCAGAAAGAGAATCGATGGCGAGGATGGCGATTTCCGACGTAGTAAGCTCTTCGCCGTGGTAAGCAGGTAGCTCTTGCAAGCTGGCGGAGAGCTGTGACGCGGACTCGACGGGGAATACACGCAAATTTCTCATGGCTCCGGATACGATGGAGGCAGTGTCGACTCCTTCTTGGTGTGCCCGAAGCATGTGTGTGGAGACACGAGTTATGAGGATCTGTTGCAGACGGCGTACATCAAAGCCCTGATCGGTATCATACAGGATTGCAGCCTTGTTCCAGCCTCCATAGGCTGTGGGGAGGATACAAACGGAGACGAGATGGTACAAGAGATGTGTCTTGCCAGAGGCGGGGCCGCCTTGTATTTCGATCACGTCCCCACGCGCGAAGGAAGATAGAATCGAGTGATGGTTGGAGGTTTCCCGTAGATGATCATCCAGCTCAAGGAAGCTCGTGAGACCAAAAGGGGCAGCTGATAGAGGGCAGGGCGTGAGCTCGTGTCTGAGTCTGGCGAAACTGAGAGGGACAGCCACGCCAACTTACTTCTGGAACGGGCACTGTTCAAAAGCTGTATGCGCGTGATCAGCAAATGGAAGCCCGGGAGCAGAAGATAGGTAGAGCGCTTTCAGAATGGGCTTCTAGTCGATACGAACGATGACGTCGGACGCCACAGGCAAAATGAGCGAGAGACACAACATGTTCGCGCCGCCCTGAGACAGACGGGTCTTGGACTCTTACTACGACGACGACGACGACGACGGAAAGTGAGCTAGGCATCTCTCGTCTCCCGGGTCTTGTCAGGTCACCAAGAGTGTCCAATATATCGATGACGCCCAGAATAGCCACCATTCAATCTTACCACGAGAAAATGGGAATACGAGAGCACTCGAGGGAAGAGAAGACATGCCTGAAGGAAGGAATCGGACTGGATGTCGCCGAGGAGAGAGTGCATGTTGTCGCCGTCGGTGGTGCGGAGGAGGCTGCACTCGCGCGAGGCGCCGGCGCGACTGGTCGGCTGGTACCGAACGGCCACGCGAGCCAACAGCACCGGTCGCAAAGGCTCTGCTCGTTCCAGACAATCTCATTCCTGTCCATCACCCATGCCTGCTACCGTCGCCCCGCCGTCCTCGCGCAGATCGACCTCCATCTCTTCTGCCTCCACACATTCTCCCTCTTCATCCATTTCTCGCGGTGCGACCGCCCGTTCTACCGCCAACCCCCGTCAGTCCTCCGTCCTTTCCCCAGCCTCGCGCAGGGGCTCCCTCAAGGCCTCCACCCCTCCCCCAATCAATGGCGACACGCGCGAATCTCTCTCAGCATCCCTCAGGCAGGAGACTGAGGCGAAGGAGCAGGTTCGCTTTGCTGGGGCCTCTGAGTAGGTTCCTTGCTGCTAATCCCACTCGCCGTCCAGCTCCTTCTCCAGCTCCAAAACAAGGAGCACACTATCACCTCCTTGACGGGGGACAACGAGTATCTCTCGTCCGCGCTCAACTCCGCAGAATCTCGCCTCGCCGATCTCTATGCCGAGCAGAACAGAATGGAGGAGGAAATGGCCGCACGCATCGAAGTCGCCGAAAAGCTTCGCACTCAGGTTCGCGACCTCGAGAAAGAGAAACGCGACCTCCAGCGCCGTTACAACGAGCAGGTGCGCCCTGCATTGATCTGGCATGGCCTCCTTCCGCTTCACGTGCTGATACACTCATTCAGACCGTGACTTTTGAGGCGGAGCGTCAGTCATTTTACGACAGCGAGCTCCATCTCAAATCTCGTATTCAAACCCTCACACATGCTCGGAAGATCCCGCCCGTGCCACGCTCTCCATCAATCGCGGAGCCTCTTGAAGAAGAGGAGGAAGAGGTCGAGCCCTCGCAGTCTGTTTCTCCATCGCTGGATAAAGAGGATCTTGATGCTGAGCCTGCAGAAATGACGGCCCTCCGTCTAGAGCTCTCTACCCTCGTCACTTCCCATTCTTCCCTTCAGAATACCGTCACCCTTCTTCAGGTACAGCTCACAGATCTCAAGCGCGTCAACCACACACTTCAAGAGGAGAATGAAAGCTATAACATCCTTCTTCGCGAGAAAACTCTCAGCGGTCAGTTCGATGTTATGCGCCAAATGGCTCCTGGGCCTGGCAGCACCAGTTCCGACGACCAAGACGACGACGCCGACTCCGGTAGTGTCAGCGGCTCGCGCAGTTATCTCGACACTGTCAATGAGCATCCAGATGAGTCTCTCGATCCGGAGTATGCTTACAGCATGCATGGCGATTCCGACGGAGAGAGGCTAGGCGACCCGAGCGACAGTTCCGATGCACTGGCAAGCCCCCGCTCACGGCACGGTCGGAGACACGGTGGCTCAGTGTCAATGTCACATTCGCCGAAAAACCGTGGCGAGTCACTGGCGGACCTGCCCATCACCGGTCCAGGCCTCGACCTCGCAGCAGAGCTTGGTCGCGCTGAGAACAAGGATATTCTCGAAGGCCGGATCGATGCGCCCCCTACCAAGAAGCGCGGCAAGAAGGGCTCGACGGAGTCGCGCCACGGCCTCGAGCCGAGCAACTCCACGAACGAGGTAGACGCGATGAAATCGAAAATCAAGTCGCTCGAGGATGCGAACAAGGCACTATCACTCTACGCATCGAAGATCATCGACCGCATCATCGCTCAGGAAGGTTTCGAGCACGTTCTCGCTATCGATTATGACAGCAAGAAACCTCTTTCATCACCCTCTCTCGCCCAGCCTCAGGACGCCAAGTCGAAGCGGCGAGCGTCCATGTTTGTACGCCCAACCCCCGCTGCGCCATCATCCCCTTTGCCCGAGCGACTCACGACCTTTGACTCCCCTCCAAACCCATCCGCCGGCCCACAGGGCACTTCCGCTGGTCATAAGCGTCGCTCACTCTCCTTTGACTGGCGCGCCTTCTCACTTTTCGGCGGCGAGAGGAAGCCCGAATCGAGCCTTCGGCCCCTTACGCTGCAGCCAGGTGCTGCAATCGTAACCGGCACAGCACGGAAACTCGATACTGAGGAAGATGACGAAGATCGGCGCGAGCGCGAGCGGCTACACGCAACAATGAAACTCATGGGCATCGACAAGCCCATGGCAGCGCAACCGATGCAAAAGTCTTTCACCGCGCCCGCTCAGGGTACTGCTTCGCCGATTTCACCAGATGGAGACTCCGCTGCATCGACACCGCCAACGCGCTTCGCTTTCTTCCGCCGCAACACTGCGACGCCCGACACATCTTCGGTGCATTCTACAGAGACACCGTTGACGCAAGAGTCGCTCGTGCATGTTGAGGCCACGAATGCACTTGCTGCGCTCGACGCGCGTGAGAAGCAGCTTGAGCTCGAGCTCTCGGGCGGGCACAGTGGCGGTTTCACTGAAATTACACGCAAAGCGCGGCGCGGCCGCGCGAGCGGTGGTGGGAGCGGCCATAGCGGTAGCACCGTCTGGAGTGCGGGTATGAGCCATGACCACGGCGACGACTGAACGTTGGGCGCGAGTTGTTTTGATTAGATTATTGACGTTGACCAGCAGGTGATGCCTTTGTTGTTGTACTGACGTGGACGGATCGGAGAGTGCAGCTGTAGAGAACAGTCGACAGTCGACTTCATCATACTCGTTTATGCCCTTCTCCATTACAGACTGGTTACTGTTATACCCCCCCCTCGCATATGTACCGTATTATAACGACTTTAACGTAATTGCATTGGATACGCGATTCTGTCATCGCTGAGATGACGTTGACAGTGATGGTAGATGTTAATGAGACGCAATCCTTCAGACTCCAGAGGTGCAAGCAGGTTCGTCCGATAGAACGGATCGTGTCGTATGAAAGGCAGCCGTACGTGCGGATAGAAAAGACTGCTACTCGGCTGGCGGCGGCTTGTGTTGCACAAGTGTATTCTTTGCGTGCGTTCGGATGGTCTCGAATGGACTCGATGCGAACGCGGGGTTCGCAAGAATCTGGGGCATCCTGAACTGCTCAACCCTCCTGTTGAATATATAAGACTCTGGATCCTTACGCAACGATCCAGACTCCCAGAGAGTATTAGAAGGACACTCACAACGCTTGTTTCCGTTTGGACACCTTCAGTGGTGCACTCTTACCCGCGCCGATCTGTCCTGGTTGTGCTTTCTGCACAGGTTCCGCCCCAGATAAAGTATCCTTCTTTTCTGAGGATGAGGCAAGGACAGAGGGTCCCGTGGCCGGGGCGTCGACCTTCGCGAGCGCAGCAGCGAGGTCTGTGAGCGAGCCAGATGCAAGCTGATCGCGCTCTTTGCGCTTTAATCGGCGTGCGTGCGATTTCGAGTACGGCGCGCGATTAATTTCCAAGCCTGTATGTAGGGCATCCGAATGTGAACTAGATTTGTAGCTGGATAGAGGAAGGACAGACGCTCGAGGAAGAGCTCGTGCTTGAGCTGCCTCTTCTCTTTTTTCTTCAGGTGCGTGCCCCCTTCGTCCTCGGCTGCAATCGCTTGCAGAATGTCGTTGCCCTGGGCTAACCGGTCAAACCCGGACGCGCACAGCGAGTAGGTTGAAAGCAGTATACCGATGCATCTTCCATATTGCCGATTTCGACATGCTTCACTGCCTCCTCTTGCACCGCGAACTGCCGTTTGACAGGCTTGACGGGGGCTTCGTGCCGCCGCTTGATACTCCGGTCTTTCGGCTGCGGATTATGAACTTTGTCCTTGTAACGTTAGGATAGGGGAGCTCACCATTGTGCTATGGCCGGTTACAAGTGGTGTTGGTAATGGGCGCAGTCGACACCCGCAAGGCGCATGCGATCGGAGACCCTGCGCCGCGGCCGCAAAGTCTGTGCTGCGGCCTAAAAGTCTGTGCTGCGGCCTAGCTCAACAACTACAGCCCTCATGTGCTTAGAGCGGAAAATTGAATTACATGCGCATTCTGCATAGCAAGGGTAATATTAAGACAGCAATAAACACAGGTAATAGCACTATCCTAGAGCACAGACTACACACAGAGTAGACAACGGTAGCAGTCCGAGTCTAAAGCACTCTACTATCCGTCCCCCGGCGCGGTGCTATTGGTCCTGTCCTCAGCAGCCGGTGGAGGCTCGACACCAACCACGTCTGGACCGTCCTGAAGAGGCATGACCTGCGATTGCACTCGATCATCTTCTGCATCGTCGCCGTCCTCAACGAGGATAACGTCGTCGCGCGACCTGTGGGAGTCCTCGACACCGATAATAGCGAACGCAGCGAGGACGAGCGCAGCGCCAACGACAACCTGGGCCTTGACAGGATGGCCGAGGACAACGTCGCCGATGACAGCAAGGGGCATAGTGAGGCTAAGCCCGACGGTCACGACGAGCGGTGAGGTCTTGAGCATCGCGATGGCGTAAATGAAGTCGCTCGAGACTGTGATAGCCATCTACCATCCTCAGAGTAAGCAAGGGAAGAAAGGGGGTACGGGAGTACGTACATTGACGAGCAACCCTGCGACGGCACGATGCGTTGACGGCAGCTCAAACGTCTCAACGCCCGTGAAGTGCAACAGCAGGCCCATTGGCCATGACGCAACAATATTGAACGCGCCAACAAACCCAAAGAAGAGCTGCATGTCGACGCGTGATTCAGAGCGGATTCGGACCTTGAGCGTGATGGCATAGAGCGCGTACAGGAACGCAGAGAGGAGTGCAAGGATATCGCCGACGAGGTATTGTCGCGTCGGAGGGTCAAGGAGCGCCTTGTTAGCAGAATGTGACGATACGAGGGAGGAAGGGGATTCTGAGTCGGAGAGGGAGACAAGGGCAACGCCAATGAAGCTCGTGGCGACAGCGCCGACCTTTGCCAGAGTGAGCGTGTCGACACCTGCGAGGCGGCCGACGCAAAGAGTGAAGAATCCTATGAGGGATATTGTGAGCGCGGAGCAGGGTGCTGGCCTGAGAATGGCTGCCCACCGCTTGTGCCAGATAGAATTGTTGCGCTGGCGACGCTGGTATATAGCAGGCCCGCATCCAGTGTCCAGTTTGCAAAGAACCAGGGGCCTGTGAAGAGCATGGCAAGCTTTAATGTGTCCCATGTCGTCAGCGGGGGCAGCTGAACTTCGTGTAGCCCATGCCTGCTATGTCCTGCTGCATTCTATCAAACGTGAGACGCTTCCTTGTAAAATTATGGCTAGTACACACCTCTTCGTAATCATTGGGTGCTAACGGTTCGTACTCGTGTGGTGGTCTGGCACGAGCACTCAGCGATCCGTATATAGTACCTGGGGAGTGACGCAGAGCCCACCTAGCACCCTCGCTGGACAATCCCTTGCGCCGTTGCCACAATCTGCGAACTCCAAAGGGAATCAGGTACACGGCGAACGAGCTCGTGGACGCGTATGTCACACTGTGGCGTCAGTCAGACAGGATCCCAAAGCGAACGTGATGCGCGCACAAGAACGGCTTGTTGTAACCAGTGTCGAACAAGTCCTGGGCTTAGAGTGAGCACACCTCCTAGCCTTGCCTACACAGAGACGCACCTGTGTAATAAAGTTGGAGGCAGTCCAGAGGCAGACGACAACGAAGAGCAAGCCAATCCCGACAGTGTAATTCTTCTTGTCAATCTGAACCGACGGCGCGGAGGATTTGCTGCGTGCACGCGACACTGAACGCGAGCCGCCACGCAGCAGCACTTCCATCTCAAGGGGAGAGCCCGAGGCCGTTTGGCTGATAGCAGCGGCACTCTCAGCGATACCGGTACGCTCTGCGCGTGAGCGCAGGACGAAAGCGTTGGTGATACTCGCGCGCCATGCCCGAAGCGTCGCAAGCATGCAGAATGTCGCAATCTGACGCGGTCCGTCACGTTGTGATACGATACTGTACGATAAGGAGCAACGTCGCGGCACATTGATGAGTACAAGTGAACACTCCAACCAGCCACTTGCGCTGCGACGGAATCTCACGTATGTAATTTCAGTGCCGGGGCCTAACCAGCCCAAGAATCAACCAATATCATAATTGAACAGCACGACCTGGGATAGCGTCCAATAGACAAGATGCGAGATTGATACACAAATACAGATGCAAGCTCGAATAAAAACAGCGATCGTGGAGTCTGGCAGACTGTACTGTACAGGGATAATAGACAATAATGTACATAGCGAACGAGTGGTGACGGGTCGGGTATGTGATGTGCGCAGACGACGAGCAGAGTGTGCGTAGATATGGGAGGTGAAATTTAGAAGTCAAAAGGGCACTGTGGCGGTCTTGAAACCGTGATTATGCACCTTGACTTTCTCGAATATGCGGAAGAGGCTGATGACGAGGTTGAGACAATACATTAACAGGCCGACCACGACGAGACAGATGAGCGCGAGCTGGTGATTGCATGGCACTTCGTCTTTGCCGCTGCCGTCGTTGGGATCTTGGAAGACGAGAGAAGAGCAGGGCTGAAAATACACAAAGAAATCGTTGAAACAGAGCGCGAGTGCACCAGACCAGAGGCAGATGAAGATAACTTCGACGAGAGTGTGGGCTAGTTTGGCAGATGTGCGCCAGAGCCCTAGCGGACGTCCGAAGTACTCGAGCTGTGCGGCACGATGATAAGCAAAGATGAAGCTAGAGCAGGTACGGAGGGCGCACATATACAGCGAACATGACATGTGCGAGTGTCAGCGGAGCGAAAATGACCACTATAGTCCTTCGCGAGGAGTCAGGTGGTCTCTACAAATGAAGGCTTATGAACGTTGCTCACGGCGATGGACCAAGTGTCCCTCTCAAGGTATCCCTCTTCTCTAACATACGTAGCTGAGCGGCGAGGGCGAGTGCAGCAGTGGTAAGGGTAATGTTGATGAAACGGAAGAGCTAGTGCCACGAGTCACAGATAAGAATAGGGGCACGCGGAATCGGGAAAGTCGCACGCACGAGGGGAGCATAGACGTTGTTGAGCAAGTACCTCCGAGCACGTTTCTTGAAAAACTTCCATCTCGAGAGCTCTTGCGCCTTCTCGGATGTCCCGGACCGGGACTGGCCGCCGAAAGGACCAGGGATCCTCGGCACCCAAGGTGATTCCCAACCTGGCGTTCTGTTCTGCGCAAGGGTATTCGACGCAACAGGCTGTGGCAGGGTAACGCGAAGACCCCAGTTACGCAGCCTGTTTTGGGATTGCCTGGTAGGACCGGCGGGGGTGGCGGCGGAGAGGGTACGCTCGGGTTCGATGATCGTTGGGAGAGCATCGGTCTCCTGAGACTGTGGAGTGGGGGGCTCGGGGACAGCCACAGACCCAGAGGGTCTGGCTATGCCAAAGCCGCTCTTGCGAGCGAATGGAAACCAGCGATCTTCTGTGTCTGGCTGGCCAGAAGAGGAGAGAGAGAGCATATCTGATCGTGAACCGGGACGAGAGGGACTAGGGGAGGCGGCAAAGAAGTGGATGGAATCCGTGGACGAGCGGGGCTCGTCCTTTGCCCATGCTAAGATAGGGAACGGTGTGAGTAATGGGATGGTTCGCGGAAAAGGTAGCTGGGTCGCGTACGGGGTTCAGTGATGACAGGACGTATGGTGGAGGGCTGGCCGGGTCGAAGGCTTGGAGCGAGAGTGGACGGGTTGCGAGTGAGAGAGGAAGAGCTGGGCAAGGATGGCTGGTCGGCTCTGGCGGCATCGCCGCCGCCGGCGTCCTCCATGGACGTTGGAGTCGGGGATGGTGACTGAGGCGCAAAGGCCGGAGGAGCGACGACTAACTAGTACTGATGTCTTCCCCGGGTTTCACACTGGCTGGGCGCGTCTGTTCAATTGAGCTCCTTTCGCCGTCGCGCTCTCTTCCGCTTACGCCTTCTTCTCATGTCAGATTCTGCACCCCTTCCTTCCCTTTCTTCCGGCGCCGTTGGCTCTCGGTTTGTATCCCAATCTGATATAGAACATGCACGCGCCAAGCGCGAAGAGCAGTGGAAGGCTGCATATGCACGGTCCGCCCTCCGTAATGCTCATTCGCATTTCAAGCACTGCTAATTCATCCGAAGGCTCGGCCAAGAGCCGCCTCCACAGCCCAAAGAAGATGTCTACGATGGACGGTCGCTTGCAGAGGTTCGTTCCACTTCGATTCCTCACCCCCTTTGTCCTAATCTCTTTCCACGTACTCCGGACTGTTCTTACCCCATAGAAATTAGCTGCGAACAGAGTGCGCGCAGCTCCTACGCAGCATCAACTTCCCACCTAAGCTAGCTCTTGCATTATCAGGCGGCGAAACAGGAAGAATGGGAAGAGAAGAACAAGCTCGCGAACCAGTTTCGTGCGCTCGAGGAGGATGAGATCATGTTCCTCGACTCCGTGCGTGAGCGCCAGGAGCAGCAAGAACGCGAGCGCAAGCTCCAGGACGGCGAGGAACTCAAAAGTTTCCGAGAGTATGTACTTAGTTCTGCTCTCGAGTACATCCCAATCCATCCCTGCGTTTCAGAGCTGTGGCATCCAAGGTCATCGTTAAGTCGCCGCCACCGGCCTCGACACCTAAGTCTACCGCAGTATCATCAGCCGTCGCAAAGAAGCCTGCGAAACCTTCTTTGAAAGGTGTCGTAGTGAAAAAGAAGCCCTCTAGATCCGTACCCGCAAAGCCCACTTCACCCCCGAACGAAAAAGACGAGGACGGACCGCCCGACCCCAAACGCCGGAAGTTATCCGGTTCATAGCGGACTCCGCGCCTGTGTCCCATTGTATTATATCGGTCTAAGCGCATCGGATACAACTTCGTTTCCCCGCCTGCAGTCCGCTTGTGCATGTGAACGGCGCACTCGCATCATCTCCTCGAAACAGGACTTGGAGTTGGCGTCCACCGTATCCGCTCAAAGTCCTTTTGTTTCTTTCCCTCCCATCCCGCCGCACGTTCCATCGCTTCCGCACGCCTCGTCGCCGCCGCTCCCATCGTTGTCCGATCCAGTAACCGCCTTGCCGCGGGCGTCAGCGAACCAGGCGCGTCCGCCTTGCGCGGCGTCATACTTGGCGGGCCCATATCGCCTTTGCGCCGTGACGGACCTCCCGCAAACAAGTTCGCCTTGGTGCGCAGCGACTTGGATGCAGATGACGAGAGCCGCTGTGAGAGTGCCTCGCGCGCGGTCGGCGCGGCGATGCGGAAAGGCGTGTCGGGCATCTCGGCGGGGTCGTCCGTTTGCGAGAGTACTCGCGGGGTGCCGAGCAGCGTGCCCATCGTCATCAATTGCTTGACGGCGGCGGGTCCGAGTTCAGAGGGTGTTGGTGAAGGCATGGCGGGTACATAGGAGAAAGTATCTACCCCCGGTGGCCGAGGGTGATCTGAATGCGAGTGAGCACTGAGCAAACTACGGAGTAGATGGAGAACATACAAGGTGTACCCATGATCGCTGCATCGATTCTGCTCCGTGTAGGGCTGGGCGGCTCGGACATGCCGCGCGACGCCGAAGCGTCCTCCTCCTGTTCTGGTAGGCGCGTATTACCGTGCTTGATTACTTTCGGCTCGCCCTTGGTGGCTGCGGGCGGTCTCCGCGCTTCGTGCGCCGCGGCATCTGCGTCAGGCGAGAACATGAGCGAGTTACGCGCCTTGAAGTTCCAGCCGTCGACTCCTGCCGGCCGCGTATCTTTCTTCGGTGCCATCACGTCTACCTCCTCTCCATCCTCCTCCCGTAGCACCACCGACTTGCCCTTTCCCTCTTCTCTCGCATCTTCCCCTGCAGTGATAAGCCCCTTCGGTGCAGGTGCCTCGATCAGCACTCTTTCCCTGACGCCCGGTGCCGCTGGTCCCTCCACCAATGCCCTCTCCCTCGCCTCCAACATCTTCATCCTCTGCCCTTCGACCCTCCTCTGTGCGTCCCACGCCCACCCATACCTCTCCTTTCTCCTTCGATTCTCCTCCTCTAAAATTTCCGTAAAGCTCGCGTTGTCTTCCGATGTGTACCGCGCCTGGAAATCGTCGAGCCGCATGTCCGTGCTCACTTCGAGCCGTGCGCGCTTCGCTGGCCGCGTTCCGTCCAAATCTGGATCGTTGGGATTGCGCGGTGTGTCGGAGGGACCAGACGCGTACGGCGTTGCGCCGAGGGTCTCGAGGCGGCGCACGCTTGCGGCGACGGCGGTGGGGTCGTCGGAGGCAACGGCGTCTAGGTAAGCATTTGTTGCGTCAAGGTGAACGAGGGAAGGAAAGAAGTCGCGCGCGATGATGTGCGAGAGCGCCGCCGTGTACTCGTCTTCGTCCAACACAACCTGCCGTGTAAGCGAGCGGGCTGGAGCAGGCATCCCTCCATCGGTGATTGCTTTGCGTGGCGTCGACATGGCGGAGCTCAGATGATAGTGGTTGAAGCGCACGTAGTCGTAAGTCGGCGGGTGCCACATGGAGCATGCGTGCGACCCACTTCCCATAAATGGGTAGCGTGGAAAGCAGAGCTATTGCACAAGACGGCTTAATTCAATCCGAACAAGTATGTTAGGGGAATCATCGTAGTCGAGGTATCGAGCGCACTATGGGAATAGACTAAAGTTCTATCGTGAAAAAATCATACGCGACGGTAACCGACGGGGAGGCATGCATATACACATCATGGAGAATAATCGTTACAGTGACGACGGTGAAAAGAGGCGCCAAGGTCAGCATAAGGAGTGTGGGGATGGCAAACGATACAAGGCAAATAATGAAGGGATTAATTAACACAGTCGGTGTGAAGATCGCAAGAGATGGAGGAGAGATGTACCATACTCCACGGCCAACAGACCAGTCGAACTCAGAATCGCAGCGTACTGCCAGCCCGCGGCCGCCCAACGGCCGACGCGTCCTCGCCGCCCGTGCTCAGCCGCCCGCTAGTGGTCCCTCCCGGCCGGCCAATTCTGCTCTGGCCAAGAGCGGGCAGTTTCGACGAGCGCAGGGTGACATTCGGATGATCTAAAGGAGTGCGGATCGTTGGCGAGCCCTTAAACGAAGACGGCGAGTTGGAAGCGCCTTTGGCGAAACGCGAGATGGGGACGGATATCGGCCGATCGAGACCAGGGATGCCACTGTCCGACATGTAATTGTCGTGCGTTGGCGAGCGCGGGATGCTCCCCAGTGACGACCGCTTGATATTTGAAGGGCCTGTCGACCGTTTGGGTCCGTCAGTAGTGGAGGCGTACAACGAGGCTGTGGGGACAGGAAGAAATGTGGGGGTTGCGGGTCGGGATGAAGGTGCGGGGATGGAGCTGCCGATAGCAGAGGTGCCAATGCCGCTTCGCCCTTCTAGGGAACGCCGTGACTGGGGCGGCTTAGAGCCACTGGGCATAGCAACACTTCGTCCGAGTGCAAAGTTAGGCGAGGCCAGAGGTGGAGCGGTCGATGAGAAGGGATGGGATGGGGTTGGGGACACTGGGTCAGGAGAGCCATTCTGATCTTGGCGGCTCTTCTTCGTCTTGTCTGGTGATGGGCTGTCCTCCATGACGAGAACCCAACCAGTGTCGCCGTTGCGCTTGTTGTCCACGCTGCTTCGGGAATTAAGGGACTGGTGGCGCCGTAAGTCGCCCGAGCCTGCGGAACCGGAAGACACGCTAGGCGTAAGCAAAGAAAGGTTGGAAGAGCGCGATGTCGATGCGGAGATAACAGTGGAAGGTGCAGAAGTGTTTGGCCGGCTGCTGCTGCCAATCCGCATGCGAGGCACACGCGTATGAATCTTCTGTTCCAGGTTCCTGACTTTTGCACGCATCTCAGAGACCATTTGAACACCCTTGCTGCGGGACGCTGATACGGGAATGCTGCCAGCAGCATTCGCGGCGGCAGGGGCAACCCGCGGTGTGGGCCGAGTAACAGTAGTGCGGGGCGGAATACGGGAGGGTGTGGAAGGTGACGCGCGCTTCGTGGGAGTCGGAAGACCAGAACTCCGCGCCGTGGAAGAAGGGGTTTGAGGAGGACGAGGCAACACTCCCGCTTTCGCAAGCAGAGCTTGACGGCCAGACTCTGAGTCGAGAGACGAAGTAGAAGAGATTGAAGCGCGAGGCGTGCCGAGAGGGGCTTCCGAAGCGGGAGAAGGTTCGGGCTCAAGATCCGCAAGCCGGAGGTCTGAAGGAGGCTTGGTGTGAATGAGATCTTCAGCGGAATGCTGCAGAGAGGACGCGGGCGTAGGTGGAGTGGAGATAGATGAAGACGAGTCAAAAGTGGAGCGAGCATTAACAGCCTCAAGCTGGTCACGGAGGATGGATATCTCTGCGTTAGCATCTAGTAAAAATGCCGTGATGAGCGCGAGTCAGCGTAGATACTGGAGTTTAAGAGCGCACCCCGGAGTTCGTCCTTCAGCCGCTGGCACTCTTCCTCAACGTGTGCCTTGTCCAGTAGTTCATGTTCCAACAGGATCTTCTCTTCGAGCGCGCGCGCGTACTTAGCCTCGACGTCAGCGAGACTGGAGGTGACGGCGCGCTCGTTGCGTTCCAAATCGTCGTTACCCATCTCGAGCTCCCTGAGCTGGACC
This sequence comes from Vararia minispora EC-137, assembly GCA_022160365.1. NCBI lineage: Eukaryota > Fungi > Basidiomycota > Agaricomycetes > Russulales > Lachnocladiaceae > Vararia > Vararia minispora. The sequence goes on from MU273503.1 coordinate 89,571, forward strand.
TTTATCTTCTGATGTTCAGCCCGGAGTTGATCGAGCTCGCGCTGAAGTGATGTGGTCGCAGTGTTGTGATTGGTTTGAAGAGCCATGAACTTAGCCTGAGGCGATGACGAGTCAGGGTAAGGCAGGTCGAGATAACACGTTTGCGTACCTTCCAATCCTCCCGTTCGCCCTGAGCCCTCTCCAACTTGACCTTAAGATCTTGTTGTGCTTTCTCCGTCCGCTGAAGTTCGCGCTCCAACTCCTCCTCGAGTTCCTTGCTGGATGTATGGAAGTCATCGAGTTCGTTCCTGGTCTCGGCGAGCATGTCGGCCATTTCATAATACTTGGCCTTCCAGTCCGCTTGCGAGAGAGTCGGGGAGTAGCTGGTACAACGGAGGTGAGAGGAAAGGGGGACATGGTGTATGATGCGGGACATACTTGACATGGTTGTCATCAAGTGAAGCCATGATATTCTCCTTCCTAAAGACGTCCACAGCCGAGAGGACGGCCGTCATAGTCCGGTGGGAAGATACGAAGGAGAAAGAGCGAGCAAGAGCGGAGCGCGAACCGGGAGACGAGAGGGTGACCTTGGAGTGGACGAGAGGTTGGTTAGGGCGGGATAGTGGCCGAATCGAACAAGAGAACGTTGGGGAGGCGCGCGACGACCTGCACACGCCACGTTTGGAAGACTCCCACGACTCTTATGAGGCAATCCCCATGTTCCGCGCGTTTAAAACTTAAAATCTTTCGAATTCCAACAATCGTACAACAATCTGGCCTACACAGTGCCCTAAAGACCCTCTGGCTTCGCACATTTGCGCTTCTCAATCTTCCCTGTCTTCGGACATCGCATCTCCAGCCATGAAACTGGCTCCATCGTCGCACCTGCACGCATGAACTCAGTCCAAGGAAGGTGTACCGCAAAATTGCAGCGAAATAAAAATAATGTGCGAACCTGCCTCGCTCGTGGCGAAGATAACGCCCAGATCGTTACGTGCTGTGGTGATATAATAGCTGCGTGCGTCCCCCAGAGAGATCTAAACGAGAGGGAGAGGTAAGACATCATCTGACTGGGTCGTACCAGTGGCGCTGTACGCACTACGATGCCCTTGACAACGTCTCCTCCGCGAAAGCAGTCGCCGATTTTTACCTTATCTTTTTCTGTTGCGCGCACATCCTGTGCTCGAATAAGGCCGGTGAACTCCTCACCGGGCGGGAGTGGCACACCGTCGACGACAGTTATGGCGACAGAGGCATGCTGCGGAGATAAACGCGTTACATGACCAAGAACGACGGAGTTGGGAGCAGGCGGATGGGGTAGGGGACGTGGACGAGAGACGGAGAGGCTCTAAGGGGCGTGAACGGAGGAAGATCGGTCGAGATGCGAGGATGGACGGACGGGACCGTCATAGACGGGGACACCGACGAGACTGGAGCGTATCTGGCCTTTGCTGGAATATAATCCCTCGCCGAGCTGAGGAGCTGGGCCGCGGGGAACAGAGATGGGCTGGCCGGGCAGCACAGTACTAGTGTCCATTATTCGGGATAGAGAGTAAGGAAAGGAGATGAAGGCGGATGAAACCCAGACGGATGCTGTGAAAAACCCGATCGTAACCGCGTAACCTGGCCAGACGCGCGCTGCCGCAATTTCCCGGCCTTGGGGAGCGAAAGTCCCGGTCTTCCTCCTCCCTCCTCCTTTCTTACACTCGCTGTCACCTCTCAAATGTCCGCACCCGTCGCCCTTCGTGCCCTGCGCAGAGGTCTGGCTCGACTCTCTGCGCTCCGTTGGTCTTGCGCCATCTGACGCGTCAGTTATGTTTATCCAGGCTTCCACTCCTCTGCCCGGAGGCTTGCCCTTACCAGGATGGCCATGCCAGCCATGAGCCCAACTATGACGGAGGGTGGTATCGCCCACTGGAAGGTTAAGGAGGGCGAGTCTTACAGTGCCGGCGACGTCCTTCTCGAGATTGTGCGTCACTTGCCACATCCTGCTGGCGCCAGCGGAGCATTCGCTGACACCCGCGCAGGAGACCGACAAAGCTGTCATCGACGTGGAGGCTCCGGACGACGGTGTCCTTGCCAAAATCATCGTGCGTTGCATACCGTACACATTCTCGACACGTCTTTGACGCATCACGCCTACAGGCCAACGAAGGCGCCAAAAACGTGGCGGTTGGCTCTCCCATTGCCATTCTTGCCGAGCAGGGCGACGATCTGTCTGCCGCCACTCAGTTTGCTGAGGATGCGCTGAAGGAGGGCGCACCCAAGCCCAAGCAGGAGGCGGCCGAGGAACCCCCGAAGCCCACGGAAGCCCCGTCAAAACCTGCACCCGCGTCCCAGGCTCAGTCCGTCCCGAAGCCTGAGATTCCGAAGGGTGACCGTATCTTCGCCTCACCCATCGCGAAGAAGATTGCTCTCGAACGCGGCATTCCTCTCGCCAAGGTCAAGGGTTCCGGTCCTGAGGGTCGGATTCTCCGCGAAGACGTCGAGAAATTCAAGCCCGAGGCTGCCGCCGCTCCCTCGGCGTCTGCATCTGCCGAGTCTGACTATGTCGATCTCCCAACGAGCAACATGCGCCGCACCATTGGCCAGCGCCTCACCGAGTCTAAGGTCCAGGCACCACATTACTATGTAACCGTCGATATCACTATGGACAAGGTCCTCAAGCTCCGCGAGGCGTTCAACAGGTCACTGGCGGAGAAGGACAAGGCCGCCAAGCTTAGCGTGAACGACTTTATTGTCAAAGCTGTTGCAAAAGCTTGTGAGGACGTTCCGGAGGCCAACTCGGCATGGCTTGGCGATGTGATCCGGCAGTGCGTCCTGTGGCATATCCTTTGTACTCTCACACCTGAATGGCAACTTCAACAGATACAACAAGGTTGACGTCAGTGTCGCCGTCGCAACGCCTACCGGTCTTATCACGCCGATTGTGAAGGATGTTGGTCGCAAAGGTCTGGCGACGCTTTCAGCCGAGGCAAAGGCATTGGCGAAGAAGGCGCGGGATGGCAAGCTTGCTCCTCAGGAGTACCAGGTAAGCACAGAGATGTTCTTGATATATTGTCTATTGATTTTCTCGTTAGGGTGGCACCTTCACCGTGTCCAACCTCGGCATGTTTGACGTTTCGCACTTCACTGCGATCATCAACCCTCCTCAGTCCTGCATCCTCGCCGTCGGCTCAACAGTGCCCACGCTTGTGCCCGCGCCCGAGACCGAGAAGGGCTTCAAGACGGTCAACAAGATGAGCGTGACGCTCAGCAGCGACCACCGCTCCGTCGATGGTGCAGTGGCGGCGCGCTGGATGTCGGCGTTCAAGGGCTACCTCGAGAACCCGCTAACATTCATGCTCTGAGTGGTTTCCGGTGACAGCGTGTCGGGATATTAGACATTCCTAATACTCAATAGACTTCCTACTGGTATATATATGCGAGCGTGGAATACTGTAATGCAGGCTCTGGGCTTCTTACCCCCTCCCAGACGTTCGTATTCTATTTCGCGTGTGAATGAGAGGCGCGTGTGGCGAGTATGACTCGTAGAACACGACTGCATGTTTGCTTTTCCCCAATTACAATGCCTGGCCGTGTCCGACGGTGTCCTCTCAAAACCCCTGACAGGCCATATCTAGCCCTTGGTCTGGAGGGTTCTGCAAATAAATTAGGTGCCGGTGTTATCAGGCACGATGTCGATGGCTCGTCGACCGTCCTCTCCAACCTCCGACATACCTACATCACACCCCCCGGGGAGGGCTTCCTCCCGCGCGACACCGCCCTGCACCACCGTGAGTGGGCACTGAAGGTGATCAAAGATGCAATGAAGCAGGCTGGAGTGTCCATACACGATTGTGACTGCATCTGCTATACCAAGGGTGCGTGCATTGCGATGCGAAAACAGCAATCTGCTTAGGGAGAGTACGATCCAGGCCCAGGCATGGGCGCACCTCTACAGTCCGTGGCGCTCGTTGCCCGCACACTCTCTCTACTGTATAACAAGCCCCTCGTCGGGGTAAATCACTGCGTCGGTCGTTCGTGTTCTCTCCCATCTGCTCGTGCATGTCTGGATCAGCGAGCCCATGTCAGATATCGAGATGGGCCGCGAGATTACGGGTGCACAGAATCCTGTTGTGCTCTACGTCTCAGGCGGAAACACGCAAGTTATCGCTTATTCACGCCAATGTTACCGCATTTTCGGTGAGACGCTCGACATTGCCGTTGGAAACTGCCTTGACCGCTTCGCGCGGGTCATCAACCTGAGCAACGATCCGAGTCCCGGGTACAACATCGAACAGGAGGCGAAGAAGTGCGTCGTCTTTTTAAGCCGTCTGGTGAAGACACAGAAACGATGAGGAAGGGTGTAGAGGCAAACGCCTGCTGCCGCTTCCGTACACGACTAAGGGTATGGATGTCAGCCTGTCGGGCATCCTCACATCAACAGAGGCCCTCACGCTCGACAAGCGTTTCCGTGCAGATGGACAACCAAATGGCCCAGACGACACGGACTACTTCACACCCGCAGACCTGTGCTTCACACTCCAGGAGACAGTCTTCGCAATGCTCGTCGAGATCACCGAGCGTGCGATGGCGCACATTGGAAGTAAGGAGGTACTCATTGTTGGTGGCGTTGGCAGTATGTGCTCTGTTCACCGCTTTTGCGTTGGTTTATGGCGTGTACAGGCAATGTCAGGCTGCAGGAGATGATGGGCATCATGGCGCGAGAACGTGACGGCAACGTCTTCGCGACAGACGAACGGTTCGCTACCTATGTGTTTTGTGGAGAATCGACTTACAAGGACGTCAGATTCTGCATCGACAACGGCATTATGATTGCGCAGGCAGGGCTGCTAAGCTTTCGCATGGGCCATTCGACTCCACTCACAAAGAGCACCTGCACACAGCGGTATGTGTCATAGATCTCCTTGTCCCCTTCTCTGACATGTACTACAGGTTCAGGACGGATGAGGTTCATGTTGCTTGGCGAGCCTGAGTAGCAGTGCGAGGTTATGTATCCATGTCTTATTACAGAGATCCTCCCCTGTATTTCGGCTGACTGATTGAAGACTATCCGATCTACCTGCGAACCCAAGCTTAATGCGGCGGTGCTACGCTGGCCTCCACTAATTCCTTTCCCCGTACGTCCGATAGTTCCAGTTCCGCTACCAGCCGCTCAAACCGCTCCCACCACCACCGGTTCGGCGCCTCGTACATGTCCTCACCTTCTACCTCCGCCTTTGGTCGTACGTGCCATGGCTTCTGCGGAAAGATATAGTGCAAACATCTGACCTCCTCGTCCCGCCACAGCGACTTATGTATGTCCCTCAGCGTCTTGAGTGCGTTATAGACGTACGGTAACGGTCGCCAGCGCCCGCGAAAATATTCCGAAAGAAGATCCTGATCCGGGAAGGCGAACGTTTCAACGAGGGGCGATGTACGAACGAATTGGGCGATGGACTCGGCGGCGCTTGACGAAGGTTGCAGAATGACCAGCCCGGAATTGAGCTGACCGTGCGGACGGGGGCCCCTTGGTGTCACTTGTGTCGGGCTACTGATTCCCGTCGGATGCACTAACGGGGTATAGGCGCAATTTTCGGGCTCCCTGGGCGGTCCGTAAGCTCTTCCACCAGCTGGCAGCGAGCGCATCTGTCTCACCAGTCCGTGGGATAGTGTGGGAGTTTGCGAGGATTGCAGGCGCATACGTGTGCGGCGGCAATCCCACCTTCCGGAAGTTCGAGCTCCATAAGTTCGTCCATGTTCCGCATTACAATCATGTCCGAGTCCATGAGGATTACGCGCTGATACGCCAAGCTCCGTAAGCTTGTGTTCTACCCGCCAGCAAAGGTACGCACATCGTACTCCACTAAACTGAACACTCTGTGGATGGGATGCATTGTCAGCGGATATCTATGGTTGGTGAGACTGATCACCTCAGCTTTGTCCAAGTCTGCGCAAAGCGGATGTCATGCAACGCTAGCGTGTGCGCGCCCTCCGTAGGCATGAGAGGGTCGATATTCCTCACACGGACACCGTAGCTGTTGAGGACGTCACGAGCATTCTGCGAGAGTGTATCTGTGGCGAGAACAACCAGTGTATACTTTGATTTCACTTCTTTGAGACACCGAGCGACAACCAGTGTGCCAGGCAGGTACTCGTCCTTGGTGCAGAGGGTGGCGAATGCTCCCTTGATGGACATGGCGGCAGGAAACAAGATCGATAACAGGCGCCCGGGATGAAGATTGCGGCAGAATGAGCCACGGACGAATATAAAATGCGCTCAGTCCTATCCCACCGCCGGCCCTCCACATGGCCTCGAAAGACAGATATAGAGATCCGATGCAATCCACCACGCGAAGACGCACCGCATTGACGCTGACTTGCCAAAGCAGAGGAATGGATAGATGAGATTGTTACGGATCCGTCCCACTCATATCACACCATGGAGAATGTAACGGTTATAAGTGCCTGACTGCATGCAGAATTTTGGCATGGCAATATAACATGAGGAAAAACGCAAGGAGACAGTGTAGGACGGAATACAGGATATGGGACCGAAGATTCAGCGAAGACGGCTGTTCAAAGCAATCAGCACGACACGTATATGACAGAATGCACAGCTAACGCACCGCGCCTCGCGCTCACTCTCCAAGAGGGCAAGGATGTCCTGCTCCCGTACGGGCCCCTTCACGTTCCGGATAATCGACCGCGATGTATCGTCGAGGAACTCCACGCGAACTTGTGTGACACCACCGCGCGAGCCTGTCCTACCAAGGACCTGGAGCAGAAAGGATAGATGTCGTCAGCACGAGCCTTCGTCGAGAACGAACAGTGATAGTGCGCCAGAGACCTTCACAACGCGAGCAAGCTTGACAGGGGCTTTTGAGGAATCCTAGATTGGAGGGTTGAAACCTTGCCAATGAATAGTCGTGTACAATGACCTCACCATTTTATGCGGGTGAGTGCGTCCAGCGGCGGGCGAGCGGGTACTTGACGAGGTAAGTGTCCGTACGTGCCATGCAAGGAAGAATCCAGGCACTGGGTCACGTGGAAGATGTTGTCGTGGGAATGCTATAATTCTGTGCAGCTCTCGGAGTTTGCCTGGAGTGGATTCACGTGAAGTCCGCCAGAGGGCGCCAGATTAATCCAGTCTATTATTCTCTCTATCCTCCCTTTGACGAGCTTAGCGTCGGATTCTTGGTGCTCTCTGGCCGTTTACTATCCATGACCCTCTTTACAAGGTATAGTGAATTGCACTCGCGTGGATATGACAGACTCTTGCGCGAATAGCCTTTCTACTTCAGTCACCTCACCATGACTTAAGCTGACCGGCATCTGTGGCCGAAAACGACGAGTGGGAGCTATTCTTGGAGAACATCTGGGACACATCTGCAATCTGTGTTTTAGTGGCTCTGGAAAGATAGCCAGATACACTGGGACGGCCTATACGCTTATACCAAGGGGATATTACACCCATCCCCCGCGCTGCTAACCTGTTATTCATCAGGCGGTTGATGCACAATCCTACGTCGAGTCCACGAAGCTCAGAGTCAGCTATTAAGCTATGTAAGACGCGGAGTTTGACGATTAGTACTGGACTCGCGATGCTGCTGTGGCTCCAGAACTGCGTATGAAGTGACGACTTGTTGCTCTTGAGGCGTGCAGAATATTAATGCGCTTGCGTCTGGCCTACCCAGAGCCTTGCGACAACAACCATTTCCGCCAGTCGCTTTCGGACAGTCTTAATCGGTTCTATTCCCACCTGTCTGTGCTAGCTTATGGACTGCTTAGCATACATCTCCAAGGATTCCGACTTGATATCGACTTCCGTGAGACTAGAATGCCTGCATATCCTTATCTTCAAGCTGGTTGGCCGCCTTTACTCCGTCACGGACCGTCATACTAGATGGAAGTCTGCACATTGGCAATAGTCTCTTCGAGAGAGAGAGTTGACGAAGGGAGCTCGGAACAATGGTAAAGGAAAAGCCAACTTTAGCGAGACAGATGTGCAGGAATACGAGCAAAGAGCAAGAGATCCTAAGATTTACCTCGGATAAAAAAATTAAGCTTGTGTAAATCGGGTTCAGCGTACCCTATCATGCACACTTTACTTACATGGCAAAATAGCATGTATACTGTTCACTGCAAGTTACGAGCACCAGGAAGTCTTCCTATGAAGTTGGTGTCTAAGTTATTAGGGAGTGTGCGCTTTACACCATCATTTATAATGAATATCTCCGGAACGGTGGAAACCAGTTCATCACACTGGCACACCAACGCCTGCAACATCCATCTTCCCTAGTAGCTTCTGTGTCTTCTTCTCCACGCCCTTGCCGCGCAGGACGTTTTCGATGAAGTACTCACCAGCCTGACAGAGGATAGTGTAAGATAAAGCGACGAAACCACGTTGCCAACGCACCTTGTAGCTGCTTCTTACAAGGGGGCCGCTCGCTACGTACAGGAAACCCATGTCCTCGGCGACCTGCTTCCACCTGTCGAACTCCGCGGGCTCAACATAACGGTCAACCTTCATGTGCCGCTTTGTCGGGCGCATATATTGGCCAAATGTCACAACGTCGACGTCGACCTTCCGCAGCTCTGCCGCGTCACGCACAGTGAGCAGCCGAACCGTACGGCACACGGCTTGGCGGCGCACCTCGTAGCGCATCCATTACCTGCTCTTCCGTCTCGCCAACACCGAGCATCATACTTGTTTTCGTCACCCGTACGCCCTCCGCCTTTGCGCGCTGCAAGACTTTCAGGCTTTGCCTGAACGTCGCCCGGCGGTCGCGGACAAACGGCGTAAGTGCTTCGACGGTTTCGACATTGTGCGCGTAGACGTCGAGACCGGAGTTCGCGACGACGGCGACGTGGTCCATCTTACCCGCCATGTCGCCCGTTAGGGCTTCGACGAGGATTTGTGGTGCCCTGTATACGGCGTCAAGGGGAGTAAAGTTATGGGAAAGATGTACTCACTTCTGCTTTATCTTCCGAATCGTCTCGGCAAAATGGTGTGCTCCAGAATCTGCAAGGTCTGCAGTACGGGCGTGAGAGTTAGAGCACATCTTGGGCAGAAGCGCTCATACCATCACGATCGACACTCGTAAGCACGATGTAGCCCAATCCCCAGCGGCTAATTGCCTCAGCGGTATTTTCTGGCTCGTGCGGGTCGAGTGGCGGGGGCGTCTTGGATGTCTTTACAGAGCAGAATCTGCAGCCTCGTGTACATGTGTCGCCCATGAGCTATGAGGTCCGTTCAGGTTCTGTGACAGGGGACGGAACTGAAGGATGCACCATGATCGTGGCGGTCGCTGCACGTTTGCCCTCCTCAGGCGTTGCGCCCTCCTTCCCGCCCCAGCAATCCCCAATATTCGGACATCTCGCCTCCTCGCATACAGTATGCAGTCCGAGCCCTCTTAAATCCTTCTTGATATTCGTAAAAGACTTGCCTGTCGGAATAGACGTCTTGAGGAAGGACGGTAGGCGAGGCCTATATGGACTAGCTTGAGCTAGGGAGCATATAATGAATAAGGTGACGTACTGACTGGTGTTCCCGAGCACGATGCGATCCGAGACGTCCCCAGAGATGAATTCGTCCAGCGAGGGACCGTCAGCGAGACGCTGAGTAAATGACTTGGAAGGGGTAGCCAGGCATCGAACGGGCGCCGAGATGGGCGCAGGCACACGAGAGCGCGCGGCGCGCGCAAGAGACGACATAAATGAGAGTATAATGTCCGACGAAGCAGCGCCTGTAGTACCCCAGCAGCAACGACTGAGATGCAGAGAGAGGGGGCTCGGGGAGTAGAGAAAGGAGGATGACTTATACGTCGGGGACGGAACGGACTCCCCGGAGCGCGAGACGGAGTGCGCGCTAGCTCCATGATCCGCCCCGATAGCGCGCAACGCGTCTCGCCTTCGAACGTCCATCCAAGTTTCATCCTCGTTCCATCTGTTCACTTCTTCACGGCTGCATGGCCACTCTTTCGCGCCGTGAGGAGGAATTACTCCTCAAGCAGACCAAGAGCTACGCTCTCAAAGCCTGCGACCCCATCGTGAAAGGTACGCATGGTCTGCTCGTCACAGATGCGCATAAACATGCGCCCACTCGTCGCTCGACAGACTTCGCGGACTGTGCGACGGGCCGGACTGTCACTGTCGCGTGGGCCTGTAGGGGGCAGTGGAAACGCGTGCAGGAGTGTATGCACCAATAGTGTGTGCCCTCTTCTGTGTCATCTTTACAGTGGTGACACGACTTGCGAAGCACGAATCCGGAGAGCATGCAGATTGTCCGAGAGGAGTACATTCGAGTGCGCAACGAAGAACTCCGACAAGAGGGCGTAAACCTGACGCCCTAGGCTTTGTGCATTGATATCTCTTTGCTCTCAGTCACACTACTTTTGACAGCCCCTCTCACACCGACGTTCGGTCTCACAAGTCTTGCATCCATGGCACACGCAGCATACATTGGCAAATAGGAATAGAAATCGTCCTTTTCTCACTTAGAGATAACTGCCGTCCACTGCGCCTGCAAGGCGAGAACAGACGTGATCAAACCAAAGATACCAAGGATACCATCGTTGAAGCTGACGAGGCCGATGTTCGCGGCCGGGATCCAGACGTCGAAAATGTCGATGAGCAGCTGGCGTCGCGTCGCCGATCGGATGCTGTGGCGTAAATTATGAGACGCCTACGCATACTGTTGAAAAGACGAGTTGCATACCCATCCAGCCCGCTGAGTCTGGCGAGACGCGCGTTGTCGCTCCCCACATCCTTCTCACTCGTAGCTCGAAGAGACTGCATTTCCGCAGTCAAACGCGCGGTCTGATCTCATATGAGACAAGAGCTTGCGAGCGTCATACTCGGGACGTACCTTAAACACGCAGTTTGCAATGCTGAAGACGATACCTGCAAGCCAGAACTGGTTGGCGCGCTTGTTAACGTGTTGTGCCGTGGCTGGCTTGAGAACGATAAAGCGGACGGTGTTTGCCTGCACAGAATTGATCTCTGAGGCGGTAAATTGTCTTATGCGCACGTACCCAGACAATAGCGTCATAAGTCAGGTAGCCGAAGTAACCAAGCTGCCTTGCAATTGTTGTAACTTGTTCCTTAAGCTCACTGGCCGTCTGCGACGCGCGAAGCGCAGCTTGGAGATGTTCGAGCGGTTTTCCAAGCCGCATGACTGCAGCATATCCATATGTGCGAAAAACGCTGCGGAGGGCATGACGACATACGCTTTCTGCCGAGGGCGAGATGGCTCTTGAGCGCGTTCCAGCGCGTAGCATCGTACTGGTTACCACGCGCGAGAAGGAACCACGCGTAGAATCGTGCAAAGTATTGGATTGCACGATAGAGCTAGATCGGGGCTTAGTGGACGTTGCAGTAGAAGTACGTGATCAAGAGGCACCTTGTCGCGGCCGAGGGTGGTAGCGAGGACTTTGAGCGAACCAGAGGCTGCAGGATGCAAAATAACCTGGGATGCCACAGATGCCATAGCAGTTGGGCGGAGGAGGTGAGCGTCGAAGGGGAAGCTAGAGAGGGCGCCCGGAACGAGCATGCAAGTAGGCGTGTTGAATCACATGGCCAGGCCAACAATATTACGGGACTGAACGGCAAGTCAAGCTAGTCAAGTCTCGGTGACAATGTCTGCTGGTTGTGGCACTTGCCATCCACAAGTGTACGAGAGCCGTTGGCTACGGGCAAACCAGTTGTACGTGTCCACGAACGCCATGCGGTTCCTGCCGCAATGATGACCGACAAACAGCCGCGGACTGGACCAAGTACACTGAATGTAAGAGCGCTACTTCCACGATCTGGGGTTCCCACCAAACAATCCGTCGCGTTCCGGAACGGCCCGCTACGCGTCTGCGGCCGTCTCGGTGCAACGCGTCTGCCCTCCCACTATTACTACAACTGAACAGCCTTCACTTATCTCACATCTACGGTTCCGCCATGCACGCTCTCCGGCTTCAGCGCGCGGTACGCACCCGTGTTTCTCGATCTGGTCCGTGAGACTGACATTTGCATGTGGTGCCGTCCTCGCCGGCCCGATTTACCAGCCCATGGCGCTAGCACGCTATCCTCGTACCCAATCTACGCGTCTCTTCTCCTCTTCTGTCCGCATGATGGTGCGCGCCCTGATTTCCTCGCAGCTGGATATCCTGACGCGGTCACAGTCCAGCTTCCGCACAGAGGCTGATACTTTCGGCGAGCTGCAAGTACCAGAGGACAGGTACTGGGGTGCTCAGACACAGCGGTACGTCATTTCTGTCAATGAAAACAGACAAGCGATCGTGAACGTCTCTGGGTAGTTCCCTTCAAAACTTTGATATAGGAGGACCTACCGAGCGGCTCCCCCCACCTTTGATCAAGGCCTTCGGTGTGCTGAAGAAGGCCGCCTCCATTGTCAACACGACGTACGGCCTTGACCCCAAGATCGCGGGGGCCATTCAGCAAGCCGCTGATGAAGTGCGTCCCAGGCTCGTGTTGAGCAGTGCAGGGTCCTGATATAGCGCAGGTCATCTCTGGGAAACTCATTGACCACTTCCCGCTCGTGGTCTTCCAGACGGGCTCCGGCACACAGAGCAACATGAACGTGAACGAGGTTGTGTCCAACCGCGCTATCGAGATTCTAGGCGGCACAATTGGCTCCAAGAAGCCTGTGCACCCGAACGATCATGTTAACATGAGCCAGAGCTCAAATGATACGTGCGTACGCCTCCTCGGAGTTGACCACCGGCTTACGAACGGGCAGGTTCCCCACCGCGATGCATGTCGCGGCTGTGACCGAGATTGTTGGCACCCTCATTCCCGCTCTCGAGGAGCTGCGCGATGCGCTTGACGCAAAGGCGAAGACATTCGAGAATATCATTAAGATCGGTCGTACGCATCTGCAAGACGCGACGCCACTGACTCTCGGCCAGGAATTCAGCGGCTACGTGATGCAGGTCTCCAACGGCATTGCACGCGTCAAGGACACTCTTCCCCGCCTAAAGTTGCTCGCTCAGGGCGGCACGGCCGTCGGCACTGTGTGTGGCGTCATGTGTTCCATTTTCGGGCCCATTTAACGTTTACTGCATGACAGGGTCTCAACACGAAGCGCGGCTTCGATGTTAAGGTCGCGGCTGAGATCTCAAAGCTGACCGGCATCGACTTTCAGACAGCACCAAACAAGTTCGAGGCCCTCGCGGCGCACGACGCGCTCGTCGAGGCGCATGGCGCGCTCAACGTCATCGCGGTCTCGTTCATGAAGATCGCAAACGACATTCGATTCCTCGGCTCGGGCCCGCGATGCGGGCTTGGCGAGCTCAGCCTGCCCGAGAACGAACCGGGCAGCAGCATTATGCCGGGCAAGGTGAACCCGACGCAATGTGAGGCTCTCACGATGGTGGCGGCGCAGGTCATGGGTAACAACACGGCGGTCAGCGTCGCGGGTGCCAACGGACACTTTGAGGTGCGATGTCGCCTTGCGGAGTGTGCCTGCACCGGGGCATGATGGTCTGACATCGTCTGCAGCTGAACGTCTTTAAGCCGGTTATTATCAAGAACGTGTTACAGAGCATCCGGCTGCTCGCAGATGGCGCGCGGTCATTCACGAAGAACTGCGTAGTGGGCATCGAGGCGAACGAGAAGCGAATCGGACAGCTTTTGAATGAGTCGTTGATGCTCGCTACGATTCTCAACAGCCACCTTGGTTACGACAGTGAGTGTCTTGGTCCTCGGCCCGTGCGGGCGGCTGAAGACTTGTGCTTGTCTCCTTCGCAGATGTCGCGAAATGTGCGAAGAAGGCGCACAAGGAGGGAAAGACGTTGAAGGAGGCAACTGTGGAGCTCGGATTCTTGACGCCTGACGAGTTTGATCAAAAAGTGCGGCCGGAGCTGATGCTGAAGCCGGATGAGCCATAGCTGAGCGAGCGGTGCGCTTGATGTTCATATTTAGAATAGATTTTCGAGCGGGGCGAAGTCATATTTGCTGTGATATTGTGTGAATGAAGGCGTCTGAAGGAAAGAAAGGGTCAAGATGGAGGAAGGAGGAAGTTTGTCGGATAGTGGGTTTGCACCATCGGGGGAGGATGGAGGTCATCCGGATTTGGACAGACTCAGATGCCGCGGCTGCTCGCACCGGAATCATGACTGTACGTGTCAGTGGGGACACTGTCATCTCGGCTCACAGGGCTCGGAGCTGGATTGCGATAGGACTACTGGACGGCTGTCATGGACTCGTGGACGCCGTACTGGAGGGGCGAAGGAGGAAAGCGAGGATGGAGGACTGAAGGCGCTTCTGACATGTCGAGGGACCACGAAACGATCTCAGATTTGAGAAGAGCAGGCTCTGACAGCGCGAGTCTTCAGTCTTGCCGCCCTGTCCCCCCATTTAGCCCTCATTCGCAAGCACCACTTCCCTCTCCTCGTCCTCCCGCCTCCTCCGTCTCTGTCTCCGCCCATCCACCTCCCGGCGGCAACTCGTCACCGCGTCTGTACCACCCTTCTCGGCCACTGTTCGAATCTTATAGTGTTCGCTTGTTGGTTATTCTGTGGCCGGGTTGCCATCCCACGAGGCTGACTAGACACCGCCACCGACCCCCCATCTTCCCCGCTGGCAGAGAGAGCCAGCAGCTTGGAAGACATGTCTCTCAGCAGGATTCTCAATGATGACCCTGCGCCTCTCCGCTCCCCGCCTGTCCCGCCTCCGCTCGCTTCTGCCTCCCGCTCCTCCACCGACGTGTCAACAGCGCACGACAACGCGCCTCATCTCCTCGCATCGCGTCTTCCAAGTCCCGGAGCGATCATGTCCCGTGTGGAGTCTCAGAACGGCGGTCAAGAGTTCCATCCGCCTATGCCAGTCCATAGACAAATCTCAGGTACGTCCCCATCCACCTTCGCGAATCTCTCGATGTATGAACGGCCTTTGACGATGCAGAGGCGAGCTTCCGCTCGGACGCGGACGGACGTGGCGCGTCGCCGGCGGAAGTCGACATGGACGCGCGACCAAGCCCCGCGTCGACCGAGCAGACGGTCACGTCCTCGCGGAGGCGCAAGAAACAGCAGCCGACTGGTGAGGAGGACAGTGACTATCGACCTCCGGGAACAAGACGTGTATGCGTCGCTTCTGTCCAGTTCGAGTCTTTGGCTCACTGTGTGGTTTCATGTCACCAGTCAACGCGCCGGGCGTCCGCGCGGCTCAAGCATTCGCGAACCGACTCGCCCGCTGTCGAAAAATCTGACGAGCCGACAGAGGAAGAACGCCGGCTGGCATCGTCCGACCTCGAGGATTGTGAGGAAATATGGCTTGCGGAGATTTCGGATTACATGCTCGAGACGCAGAAGCGTCGGAGGCTGGTCGATTCCATGTACGAGGGAACGGTTTCGGTACGCCTTCCATCCTCCGCTACTATAACATTTATGCTGACCTGGCTCGAACACGCAGGCACGTAATGAATCCCTCATGCGTGCACTGTCGATACGCTATGCCGAAACTGTCGACCGTATCCCTCTTCCGCCGCCTCCGCCCCCACCAATTTCACAGCCACCTGCCCACACCTTCGACGACGACATGCACGCCGTTGCTCCAGGTTCCCCCTCCGAGAACGGTCTTGATCTTCCGAACGACCATACTGCCCAGGACGACGAGCCCACACGAAAGGGCAAGGGCAAAGGAAAGGAAAAGCGGCCGGCGTCACGCGTTGTGTCCGACGCGGAGACGAATGACAGCGAAACGCCGATAGCATCTGCTTCGCGCCCGCAAAAGAAACGCAAGCTTGCCGACGGCGCAGAGGCGGTCCCAGACGATGCGGCGTCCGTCGCGTCTGTGGGCCCAGCACAGCGTGGGCGCGTGAAGGGCAAGGCTAAGGATGCTGTCGTGGCTGCGACGCGCGAAGCGAGCGTCGACAGCGCTATCGCGGTGACACCCAAGGGACGTAAGAAAAAGGACGCTATGGCAGCCGGAGGCGCCCATGCGTCCGCCTCTGGGGGCCCGAAGCGCAAGCTCATCGACATCCTCGGTCCGCATGCGCAAGAGCACCTGGGTGTCGGATCGAGTGCGCCCTCTGTGGGCGATGCGACGCCATCGGGATCGCGTGCGCCCTCGCCGGCCCTGACCGTGGGCTCTGGGACGGTGTTTGACATCGACGAGGCGATTCCACCGCTGAAGAAGGCAAAGAAAGTCGATGACGCGACAATGTTGAAGCGCGTCAAGACGCTCGAAGAGTCACAGACGAAAGTGTGGAAAAACATTGCGCGGCGTGAGGTCGCAAAGGTCGGTCTCCGTAGGGCATAGACACGAGGAGGGAGGCTGATTATGCGGTAACCAGGTTTACAAGTATCATTTCATGAGCTACCAACAACGCCAGGCGAGCATGAGGCGTGTCGCGACGCTGACCTCTATCCAGGCGCGGAAGCCGTACACACGCACACCTAAGGCGACAAAGGACGTGCAGGCTAAGAGCAAGCGGCTGATGCGTGAAATGCTTGTGTTCTGGAAGAAGAATGAGAAGGAGGAGCGTGACGTTCGCAGGCGTGAGCAGAAGGAGGCGCTTGATCGCGCTCGGCTCGAGGAGGAGAAGAGGGAGGCGGCGAGGCAGGCCAGGAAGCTTGAGTTCCTGATCAGTCAGACGGAGTTATATAGCCATTTCGTTGGCAATAAGCTCAAGAGTATGATTTTTTCTCCGCTTCTAAGTCACGCTTGCTCATGATTGAACAGCGTCGGAAGCTGAAGGCGAAGAAGCGAACACCGATGTTCCAAAGGGTGCAAGTCTTGACGACGGACCGGACGTGCTCGACGACATCGATTTCGATGACGAGGACGAAACGAATCTGCATCGGCATGCACGACGCAGCGCGCAAGAGGCCGTCGCCCTCGCGCGATCGAAAGCGCAGGATTTCGACACGCGAGCTGCTCTGGAGCGCAAGACGAACGACGCGATCAAGCTTGCAAAGGCGCGGACACATGTCAGGGATGAGCCGGAGACGACGGAGGAGGGGCAAGCAGCATCGGGGGTCAAGTCGGGGCCTCTGGTCGACTTGGACTCGGACGAGCTTAATTTCCAGAACCCCACATCACTTAGCGGACCTTTGACGGTTGGACAGCCGCGCATGCTCATGGCACAACTCAAGGAGTATCAGCTTAAGGGTCTTAACTGGCTGGCAACGCTTTACGAACAAGGTATCAACGGTATCCTCGCCGACGAGATGGGTCTTGGAAAGGTGACTGACTTCGCTGTGGTCAAGACGATCTCTGACACCGCACCATTCAGACCGTGCAATCTATCTCCCTACTAGCCTATCTTGCCGAGACCCACGACATCTGGGGACCCTTCCTTGTCGTCGCACCGGCTTCCACGCTCCACAATTGGCAGCAGGAGATCACACGTTTTGTCCCGAAGCTCAAGGCGCTGCCGTATTGGGGCAATGTCAAGGATCGCGCGACGCTGCGCAAGTTCTGGAGCAGGAAAGAAATCAGCTACGACGAAGAAGCGCCGTTCCACGTACTCATCACAAGCTACCAGCTCGTGACGCAGGACCAGCAGTACTTCCAGCGCGTTAAGTGGCAGTACATGATCCTCGATGAGGCACAAAATATCAAAAACGCAGCTAGTGTAAGATGGAAGACGCTGCTGGGCTTTCACTGCCGTAACCGGCTGTTACTCACCGGCACTCCCATCCAAAACTCGATGCAGGGTGCGTTTCTTTGTAGCTTCCTCCTAAACACGGCGTCGACGCCTGCATACAGAACTGTGGGCGCTGCTGCACTTCATCATGCCAAGTCTCTTTGACTCGCATGACGAGTTCAATGAGTGGTTCTCCAAAGACATCGAAAACGCTGCGGAGAATAAGGGCAGCCGCCTGAATGAGCACCAGCTTCGTCGCCTGCACATGATCCTCAAGCCTTTCATGCTGCGCCGCGTAAAGAAGCACGTTCAGAACGAGCTAAGCGACAAGATTGAGATCGATATCTATGTCGACCTTAGCGCTAGGCAGAAGTCGATGTACCGCACGTTGCTGTCGAACATATCTGTGGCAGATCTTTTGGCTCAGGCGGCGAACCTGGGAGATCCGGCATCCCAGCGCACACTCATGAACCTCGTCATGCAGTTCCGCAAGGTGCGTACAAAATTGGTGACCTTACTTTGAACATGCTCATATTGCTGGGCCAGGTTTGCAATCACCCCGAGCTGTTCGAACGAGCAGACGTCGTCTCTCCTTTCTCCTTTGCTAGCTTTGGCAGGTCCGGACCTTTAAACCGCGAGGGTGATTTCATCATAGCACCTTATTCGACCCGCAACCCGATCGAATACAACGTCCCCGAGCTCTTCGTCCTTGACGGCGGACTTGTCACGACGCCGTCCGAAGACTACGTATCACCCCTAGAGCCCGAGAACAGCGTTCTTCGTAAGCTTATGAATATTTGGACATCTGATTATATTGTACATTCGCTACGCGAGCAAGGTCAGGAAACAATCTGCATCATCGTGGCGTTGTCATTGACATGCTGTTGTAGCGTCATCCCCATTTTCTTTCCTACGTTTCACCGATACAACACCAGAGGAAGCCCATAAGCTCTACCTCGCACCGCTCATTAAACGTCGTTTGCTTGTTCTGGAAGAGGAATCGCGTCATTTAGAACAAGACTCCTATGCGTGAGCTATCTACTTCTGTGCCTTCACGCTTCGCTTCATCCGTCGACAGGCATTACGATTTCGGTCCTGCTGTTCTGCTCAATCCATATCGGATCCTGCCGCCCCCTGTACCGTATGACTCTCTTACGGACAACATTACCGGGTTGAGGTCCATTGCCTCGCAGTCTTGGATGGAATCTTGTCTATCTCGACCCGTCACTAAATGGTCGATCCCGTCTGCCGTCGCCCCTCCCATCGTCATCTACGCACCTAACAGGCCCTTCGTCGAGAAACAAGCGAATCTCCTCGACGCTCCGCTTGAGTCTCTTGCACTGTTTGGTGCGCCGAATTCACTGCGCGACAGTCCAGCAACAGTGTCGGCACTCGAGGCCATCCTGCCCAGCGTGTCGCCCTCCGGCCTGCTTTTGTCATCCCCCGCAGAGCAGCTCCCTCCGACGCCGATGCAGGTCCCGGAGGCGAAGAGTCTCATCTATGACTCGGCGAAACTTGCGCGGCTCGACCTATTGTTGCAAGAGCTCAAGACGAATGACCATCGCGTGCTCATCTACTTCCAGATGACAAGGATGATGGATTTGTTTGAGGAGTACTTGATTTATCGCCAGTACAAATATCTACGGCTCGACGGCTCATCGAAGCTCGAGGACCGGAGGGACATGGTCATGGACTGGCAGACGCGGTATGCTCACTCGCTGATTATGTGCGACGCGGCTCATTCACATTCGCACAGGCCCGATATCTTTATTTTCATCCTCAGCACACGCGCTGGTGGTCTTGGTATCAACTTGACTGCGGCTGACACGGTCATTTTCTACGACCACGACTGGAACCCGTCCAACGATGCTCAGGCTATGGACCGAGCACATCGCCTTGGACAGACCAGGCAGGTTACCGTATATCGTCTCATCACAAAGGGTACAATCGACGAGCGCATTGTCCAGCTCGCTCGGGTCAAGAAAGATGTATGCCCGCTCACACCATTTAACCGCCCGTTGACTCAAACAAGTGTCGCAGGTCCAGGATATCGTCGTCGGGAACAAGACATTCCAGGAGATGGCGAAGCCGAACGAGATTGTTCAACTACTGCTCAACGATGACCAGCTGGCAAGCATCGACACGTCAAAGGGCCTGTCAAGCAAAGCGCAGGGAAAGCGCCCGGCGATGCAGGGCGACGCCAGCGCGGCGAGCTTGCGCGACCTCTGGGCAGAGGAGGGCGACGAGTTCTTCGGGTCGACAAACGCTGGATACGGTGAGCAGGCGAGGGACGATGACGGGACGCCCGGGCCTACCACATCTGGGCGCGGACGTGGACGGAAGAAGGCAGCTGGCGAGAGCGGGCGAGGACGCGGGCGGGGGCGGGGACGCGGGCGGGGCAGGAAATCTCTTAACCCTGGTAGTCCATATTAGCGCGGACGAGGCGAGGCGGACATTTTCTGGATAGGCTATTCAAGTTTACTGCTTTCGTGCTTTGCGTGCATTATTGATCGTATGCTGGCTTAGAACGACTCATGTCTTAACTATATTTACACGACTGTACTGTATCTAGTAGTCTCGGATGATCTGGGGATGGTGTACGCATACGTTTCGGCTGTTCGCTCGGCTGATCGTTCTACTGACAGTGCTTGGTGGGACTCGATGCACCGCAGATGAGGTGAAGATCGAAACCGTGTTTCGCGGTGTTGACTGTCTCTTCCTCCGCTCTCGTGCAAGCACACTACTCGAGTTATCCAATACCTTGTCCCTCCAATTTCAAGAGCCCGTTGAATCGCAGTCATTCTCGCCACCTGTTTTCGCTTGCCATAGAAGACTGGCGACCCAGGTTCGCTATACCCTAGTACACTGGCACCCGGTTCTACCCACCCACCACCAGGGAGAGGACAAACGACCGTTTTTTCACGTTCATCCCTTGTCTCTCGTAGAACCAGATGGCCAAGAAAAAGAAGACCCAGCTTAAGCCCGTTGCCCGCGGTTTTGCGACGACTTCGTACCCCAAAAAAGTTGTCCCGGTACAGGACGAGGAGCTGTTCGTTGCTAACGCAGCCGATCCACCCAACAGCGCTCCCGCAGGCGCGCCTGGAGAATCAGATATCTCTGGTGCGCACGGCGTAGAGCCGGATGCAGAGCCGGATCAGGAAACGGTCCCGCGCGTTGGTGAGCTCGATCTAGAGAGGATCGAGGAGCGGTCGCTGCAGAGCCTAGTCGACAAGCTGCAGGACAGGACAGAGAAAGACATCAAGCGCGCAGTCAGGGTGCGATTTGAGGGATACTTTTCATCTCCCGTTTTGGCTTATGGGGAGGTCGTGTGTAGGGCGTCCAGCAGGAAAGACGTCATGCGCTGACACTGCCGCCTCTCGACCTGGACGCGACGCTGGTCAATCAAATTCTGACGCTTGTGTCTGAGAGCAAAGCCCAGTTAAGCGTGTCCGAAGGCGCGGAGTGGTATTAATTTCTATGTGCACACACGCTGACCCATTCGTGTAGATCAAAAACCGCTCAACGAGACCGAGGAGAAGGCTGTCGCGCGTATAGGATTGACGTATGGTGTCTTGCGACGGCTGGGATTCTCTGAGGAGAGGGTCATGGAATGTCTTGGGTCAATTCATGGCGTCGATTTGGATGAGGCGTACGACTGGGTGCGTAGCGGTTCTTGAAGCACACGTCCAAGGGCTCGACTTTCTTCTTCCAGCTTTATCTGCATTGTTCCGATGAGGAGCTTAGTATCACGAGAGGGCCCGACAGCGACGGTTTGGGTCCCAAGCCTCCACCGACTCCTCGTACCCCAGACACCCCGTTCTCGAGCGAAGGCCCGCTGACACCATCCGCTAGCTCATCTTTCACCGTTCCTCCTGTTCCCGCTCTCGGACCTATCTCCAAGCCAAAGCCTCGCACCGCCGCTTCTTTGGTCGATTCTAATCGCCTCCTGCTTGACGACGGCAGCCGAACACCTTCCGAATATGGAACACCTGAGGAAGATCCCAACCTGGTATATGCCCGTCTACGCGTGAAGCTCGATAGTGTATTGCCTGGGCATGGAAAGACGGCTGGCCCGCTGGATGACCTCCTTGTACAACAACTACGCGGGCGTCTCGAAGATGTTAAGTCGCACTACTTCTTTAACCAGAAGGACGCCGAGGCACAGTATAGACTGGAGCGCCAGCGAGCGCAGGCCCAGAGCTTACAAGCGCGCCTTCGCGCCAACGAGTGCTCTCAGGACTCTGCTTCTTCAACGGCCACGTCTGCCTCACCCCCTGCGCCATCGCCTCTTTCGTTTACACCTCCTCGGACGCCCGTACGCCAGACTGACGGGAAGGATATCTTCGATGAAGACGAGGATGGTGGATTCTTCGAGCTTTTTGAAGAAGTGTCCGCGTCAGCTGTCAGCGAGACTGGAAAGACAATTCGCGTACGTTCTATGCCGATTCCCAAGTCATCCGCCACACGCCTGCCCAAGAAGTTTTTCGCGGAAGCGGTTGCGAAGACCGACTCATTCGCTTCGATCACGTATCGTGACATATCCGGCAGCAGCCGTGCGAAGAGGGCGGCCGTCGCTGTGCGATGGAGCCGCGGTAAGGTCGACGAGTGGAGTATGGACGATATTGCTTGCCACGACGTGGTTGAAGCCGAGCAATATATTTCCACTATTGCTCTCTATGCTCTCACGTACCCTGCATCCGAAGGTTTTGCCGGCGGCGGCAGCCCGACTAGTACCCAGACATTCTTTCGTCTCCTGCCACCCGCCTTTCGTGAGCTGTGGGACGAGCTTGAGGAACAAAGGAGGACGGCCGAGGATGCTATCAACCGAGCCGTGTGGGCGAAACTGCGGGCCGTCGTCGAAACTAAGCTTAGCATTGAGAGTAAGGTTCGAAATCTAGTCTGTGCATCACCAACGCTCTCGTTTACGGTGATTTTGGTCAGCCTACGGGGAAGGGTGACCGGACCAATGCCGATAGTAAGGGTGCCGAGACGTGGCGCGGGACAGCTCCGGTTCGTCAAGTTGATCCACGGCTGGCCGAGGCTTTCCAGGCCAGACAAGCTACGTCCGCTTACCAGGAGATGCTTGTGCGTTGAATCTCGGTTAAGGTAACATTGTAGCTGATGGAGCGCCGACAGGCTCAGAGGCTCAGGCTCCCCATAGCCAATTACCGACAGACTATCGTTGGCATCCTGGAGACATCCCAAGTAATGGTGCTGAGTGGCGAGACTGGATGGTAAGCTGTTTACGACATACTTAATTGGCTGCTGACCCGCTGTAGTGGAAAATCTACGCAGCTTCCAGCATACATCCTCGAGGATCATCTAGCCCGAGGGCTACCCGTTAAGATATACTGCACGGAACCTAGACGTATATCTGCTCTCTCCCTCGCGCAACGCGTTTCTCGCGAACTTGGGGACGTGCCAGGTGTTGTTGGAACAGCCAACTCCCTTGTCGGGTACTCTATCCGTTTGGAGAGTAAGATATCTCGGAATACGATGCTGGCCTACGTGACAAACGGTATCGCGCTTCGGATGTTTGAGTCCGGTGGAGATGGAGAAGGTGGCTTTGACGAAGTCACGGTGCGTTGTCATGACCGCTTGTATATGCATCACCGGCTAATGCGGCGGTCAGCATGTCATTGTCGACGAAGTCCATGAGCGTGGCATTGAGTCTGACTTCCTTCTTCTCGGGCTAAAGACACTACTGTTGCAGCGTCCAGATCTGAAGTGGGCAGACACGCTGTTCTCTTCCATCTGTGATTGATCCTTTGCCTAGGGTGGTGCTCATGTCTGCTACCTTGGATGCACAGAAAATCTCAGCCTATTTCGGTAACTGCCCCGTTCTCCACGTTCCTGGACGCACTTTCCCTGTAGATGTCAAGTTTCTGGAAGATGCTATTGAGTTCACCGAGTGGTCCATCGACGAAGGCTCGCCTTATGCTAGACGAGGTAGGCCTTCCGTTCGTTCTTGCTACTGATCATCTCAGTATTTATATTTGAATGCTAGGGAATGACAAGTTCTATAAGGGGAGGAGCCGACAAGATTGGTCGGAAGACATCGTAGGCGGTGAGGAGGACGAGGACGAGAACCAGTCGAATGTCCCGTCCTTGGAAAAGCGCTACTCTTCACGGACCAAATCTACAATCTCCCTCTTGGACGAGCGCTTGATTCCGTACGATTTGATCGTGCGACTACTTGAACACGTCTGCTTCCGAGACGTCGCATACCACCAGATGTCGTCTGCTATTCTCATCTTCTTGCCCGGTCTCGGTGAAATTCGGCGACTCCACGATATTCTCACAGAACATCCGCGAATCGGATCTGACGAGTTTGTCATTCATCCGCTACATTCGACGACCTCCAGCGAGAACCAAGGCGCTGTGTTTGACATACCGCCTGCAGGGGTACGCAAAATTGTCATCGGTGCGTGCCTTCATTCCTGTGTCTAGATGATGGATTATACCGACCGGTTATGCGTAGCCACGAACATCGCCGAGACGGGTATAACTATACCTGACATCACTTGTGTCATCGACTCTGGCAAGCATCGTGAGATGCGGTTCGACGAAAAACGTCAACTCAGTAGACTTGTCGAGACATTCGTGGCCAAGAGCAACGCTGCACAACGTAGGGGACGGGCAGGTCGGGTGCAGAATGGGCTCTGTTTCCATTTGTTCACAAAGTTCAGGCACGATTCTCGAGTATGTATGGTGACCTTAGCCCCTCTTCCGCTACTCACTAGGTCGACAGATGGCTGAGCATCCCGAGCCAGAGATATTGCGTCTCAGTCTTTCGGATCTCGCACTACGCACAAAGACCATGAAGGCGCGTTCCGCTGATCATGTGTGATTAACCCCGTTAAGTCGTCGGTAGGCCAACTTGGGCTCGACCGTGGAAGAAGTCCTCTCGCAAGCCTTGGACCCACCCTCCTCAGCCAACATCCAGCGGGCTGTTTCGGTCCTTGTAGAGGTTCGAGCCCTCACGCCAAAGGAAGAAATTACGACGCTCGGAAGGCTTCTTATGCGCCTCAGTCTTGATGTTCATCTAGGCAAGTTCCTCATAATGGCATGCCTGTTCCAGTGTCTGGATCCTGCACTGTCTATTGCTGCTACCTTAAGTTCCAAATCTCCGTTTATCACCCCTTTTGGCCACGAACAGCAAGCCGATCTAGCAAAGAGCTCCTTCCGTGTCGGTTTGTGTTTTCTCTTATACTAAGAAGATTTCAGGTGCATATTTCTTTTAGAGAACTCGGATTTTTTGACGCTTCACAAGGCGTACTCGAGTTGGAGAACGGCTTGCGGCAACAAGCCTAGCTTCGTTCGGGATTACTGCCGTAAGAACTATCTTAGTCATCAAGTCCGTCTCTTTTATCCGACTGCTCTAGACCGTACTCATCTCTTATAGAATCTATTACAAATCAAAGAGTTGCGCGAGCAATTCCTGAGGTACTTTCACTGGCGTTCCGTCGTCCGCTGCATGCTTCTCAATGCGATCCTCAGCTATCTAATAGACTCTGGGCTGGTCCGTGTTGGGCATGCTTTTATCAAGGAATTGAACAGGTTGGCGTCGGTTGTCTTAATCACACGCCTACTCGAGCTTATTCATTGTGAAGGACTCGATACAGCCGAAGTCGGGTGCCCAAGTTTGTGTCGATACCTCCACAGTACGATATCCATTCACTGAACTTCCCGCTCGTCAACGCCGCGCTAGCGGCAGGCCTGTACCCGAAGATCTTACACATCAACCCGTCTACGAGCCACGTTACAACTATCTCAAACAGCCAGACTGTTGCCTTCCACCCATCGTCTGTCAACTTTAAGAGAAGGCCCTCAGACTTCGGTGTAAATCACCTCGTGTATTTCACCCTCATGTACGTCATCTATGACCCGCGTCATGTCAATCTACTCACTTGTGCGCACAAAAGGCATTCTAAGAAGCTCTATGCATGGGAGACGGGTCCAGCGGACGATGCTGCTATCATTCTGCTCTGCGGAGAAAGCGATTTCAAGGTAAGCCTCATCATTCCATACGACCACTGAAGTCCACTGAAGAAGCAACGCATAGCTCATTTCCGATTCAGCTTTCGTAGACCGCAGGGTCAGATTTCATGTATGCTCTCCCAAGGTTAATGTTGCGCTGAAACATCTGCACATCCAACTCGCCTCTCTCGTTTCCGCTCAGCTGCGCACGGCCCCCTTGACGGAAACTCAGGTTAGATGGAGGGAGCTGGCTGTTACCATCCTGGGCAAGATGCGCATCATGGATCCCGACGAGGCGAAGATTGTCATTCGCTAGCTGATTGGCCGGAAAGTCCCGGAAGTAGTCATATCGTTACAGTAACTGTTATTCCCCCGTTAATCTTGTATGGCTCCTTATAATGCGATTGGGATGACACCCAACGAGCAGTGATCTCTTACGGATCTTACAGCCCGTGAGAACGGCGCACAGAGATGAGGAGTCGCGATGTGTCAAATTGTCTTTTTTTTTTTTTTAAGTCAAGCCCCGAAGGGGCGATTCTGTGTCAAATTGTCAAAGCGCATCCTTTAGCCTAATCTCTGCAGGCTCGCTTCGTCTGTTTACTATGGAAACTATTGACGACCCTGTAGTGGCTACAATCCCTGTGCATTTGTCAAACGCGCTTCTTCCGAACGTCCACGTCCACCAGTTTCCGCTTCTAAATCGTCCGTTGCAAGTCCCGCCTTCGGCAGCTCTGAGCGGTAAACGTATCACCGCGCGATTAAAATCTCAAGCTCGTCGGTTAGAAATCCATGTTCCGGTCGATACTCGATCGGATGTTTGGAACTCAGAGAAAGCAAAGGAACTCGGAGCGGGGAGGCTGGCGGATGACAGAGAAAAGAACCAGGATATAGGGAGAACGAAGTTGAGGGACGGGGAAGAGCCTCGCTTAGCAGAGGTACGATTAAGGAGCGAGGAAATCCCACCAACTTGTGTAACCATGCTCGGTGTCGTGCGCGATAGTACGTCTCCCGTCTCATTCACGAGTTACATTACTATAATGCGGGACTGCCTAGGGCAACTGCACCTACACCCAGTTAACGAGATACACCAGCTACGGCCCACTCTCACGTATCTGGATGCTCTGTCTCGCAAGACTCGGCATACACGGGGCGATGATTCAGATTCAGAAGGGCCGCCGCCGGACCCTGACGAGCCTGCGCCGCCTCCGGCACCCGCGAAAGAGAAGAAACCAACCGGCGAAGCCAAGGACGTACAGATCGCTGCGAGAAAAACGGACGAAAAGAGCTCGCAAGGCGGTCTTTCTACAGTTCGAAGAGAGATGTTGACCGCCATACATGCTGAGGAAGACGAGCCGTGGACAGACTATGAATTTTTCGGGGCTGAGGTGCGCATTCGTCGTGGCTCTCGTGTTCTTCCACTTAGGCGTGTCCGCCAGACTACTCAATCTGCGGAGGCATACGAAGCGATTTTTTCGCAGCAAATAGACGAGCTCTGCTGTACCTCAGATATGGAATCCTTCCTCAGAAGTATATAGGGATACCCCAGCTTCGTGATACATCGAACGAGACTTGTAATTCTATCCGTTTTCTAGGGATTGACCGCATCCAGAGCAGCGGCAATGCCAGAAAATCGGGTTAGGGTTACGAGAGTGTGACGAACAGTTCCTCGCAAAGGTGTCGTCATCTATCCATTGACTTTCCTTCTGTTCCTCCCACCATTTCGCGGCACTCATCTTCATGGACTCCGAGACTGAGTCAGAATCGGGGCGATCTGACGTACTCGAAACTAGCGACTTTGCTTTAACTTCCAGTCCACCTCAGGCGGAACATGTCTTCCCACTTACCGTTTGTGACGCCATTGAAATCATCAAAAACTCGAAGGTACGATTGGTTTCAAGTGCGTTCAGCCAACTGTAATACAAAGTGGCTGATAAGGGGCAGAATCATCGTTTGCGTGTTCAAGAGGCGACTTCAGTTTTGAATTACTTCTTGGACGATCTGTACAAAGGTAGTGCCTCAGAGGATATATGCGTCCTAATTCCAACTGTGCTCCTACTTCGTAAGCCAGTCCTGGTACAGTCGGTACTAAGAGCCCTCTCACCGTCAGCTCAGTACAGGAAGAATTTCTTATTGCACTCTTCGACGTACGAAGCACCTTTCGTTTGCTATCCAAGTCTACTCGTTCCCCGCTCGGCTCTGTCTCTGTTTCCTGTGCAGACGCGGTCTTAGCAAAGTTATGCCGTGTAATTCACTATGTCTCTTGCGGGCAGCGAACAGATTCGTCTTCCATACCAAAGATGTACCAAGAGCAAGTCTTTATCGCTGCAGCGAAGCTTCCCCGTATGCGTTTGTTCCCTTCAACTATTACGCACACTTATTAACCTCCAGAAGACTGGAAAAGAATTCCCCTCGTCCTTAGTGGGAATAGTGCGGCGCCAGCCGTGCGGAGATTAGCCTTGCACTTGCTATTTGGCGTATATATACTCCTTCCGTCGCTCTCAAGGAAAGTACCAAAGCCATTGGAGTGAGTCAATGTCATTCCCTTCTGCTTGTCACACGACTGAGGATACCAGGGTATCGGAAAGCACACTTGCATCCATCATACAGCATTATGGCTCTCTAGCTAAAGATTGTCCAAACGAACTGAATCCCGATGACAAGTTAGCTTGCTCCATGGCACTGGTGCTGTTTACCGTAAGTAGGAGAGGTATCGCAAGGACAAACACAGCGAGCCCGGGCTTATTGGTCCTACAGGCCAGCATGTCGTCTACCAGTGGCTTCGATCCCAGCTCGAAGCCCACCTTGCTGTCGCTTGTCGCTGTTTGCATTGCAGTAGTTGTGGGAAAAAACTCGAGCGAAAAGATAGGTATATTGGACTACTTATCGACACCTCTTAGCCCAGAACATACGATCCTTTTGCGTTGGGGAAGCGTCGCTTCTTGGGCCTGGAAAGTGTTCTCGGACCCACGACGTGCGGATTTTGATCCGATATGCTGGCTGGTACGTCAAGCTCCCACTGTAGCCATGCATACTAAAATTTTGCAGACTGCGTCGTGGCTAAACGCCCAGGAGGTTGGGAAATCTTCGCCAGCAGGCGACGACGAAGCCAGAGTATTGCGTCACCTCACGGATGACGCAACAGCCTCCACTGTCCATGTAGTGGTATCTATGGTCTGGTGCTGTTTGTTGTTCTCGCCTAACGCGGTCTTCAGCACCTTTTGCATTGCGTTGTCGAGGCTAGGGGGCACGTTTCGCGTGATCTACCTCACGCAATTTTTGAACGGTCTGCTTCGTTCATCCGTAAAGTATGCTGGTCACTAGTTCAGCTCTTCGAACCAATATCCTCGTGGCGTGTCACTCCTTCCGTGCATACGGTTCGCTGCCTTTGCACTCTCTTTGTACGTTGCGGGAATTTGGAGGTGGAATTAGATAGTTCGTGGCTCGTTTTCTCTTTGCAGCTTCTATTCCTTTCATCCATTCTACCGCATAGCAAAAGACTTCATAATCCAACTCCTTGTTCATGTCAATCACAAAGATCTGCAAGACGTAGTTCAGGCTCTTTATGACGATCCGGATACCGGATTTGCCGAAAACCTTAATGAAGGTGAGGATTTTAGGACTCGCTTGAGGCTTTCTAACGAAGATCGCTAGCTATAGACTGCTTACGGAGGTGGGCAGCAACTTCGCCCTGACTCATCTTCGGAGGGTTATTTCCCTACCTGACCTCGTTTATTACAGAACTACCAGTCGTCCTTGGTCGCTGGAAACAATGACCACACAGTACCGCGTTATGCATCTGTTACTCGCATTTCTAGCGATTGTCAGCCGCGTCTATCCTCTCCCTCCATGTTACGCGTGCAACTTTACAAGCCTTGTGTCCGCCGCTTTGCGCTGTGTTCAGGATGGCCACTCCAACCTGCTTTCTCCTCTATTAGTTGCCATGACCAGTGGTCATTTCGGCTCGTATGCTACAACCACTGTGCTTGAAGTATGGCATGCCGTTCGACAGATCAACCCAGCAAGTTCTACGCCAGTCCTTATTCCCTGTAAGCTCGAAAGTTTACGATTCTCGCAATACTAATGTGTGTGCATTTAGCCGCAATTGCGTGCTACCTGCTTTCCGACAGTACTCTATTGCAGTCTCTTGCAATACTTGTTCAAGCGGACATCTGGGACAGCCTACGGGATGGAATTTTGCTAACACTGGAGCGACGTTATCCAGATGAAGATGAACCACTTGCGATTTTAACAGGCCCTGTGCTGTGTCTCGCTATGCGCGTCCTGCTGAGGTTTGCCAGCCATGAACGAGCATTTGGTGGGTAATTCTCCGTAGATAGTGCGCTTGCGCTGAGCCTGACGGACTAAGGCCGCTGGATAGCAAGCTCACCGTGGACAACTTCTCTCAAGAATGCGCTGGACAATTGCAAGTACTTACAGGACGCCGTCCTGGGAGCGAGGCTGAGGGATCATGCTGCGGCGCTCCTGTGCGATGTAATTTGCTGTCTCCTGCCCTGAGAGGCCCTGCTGACTATCAGAAGCTCACGACATACTGCGATCAGAAACCGG
The DNA here is from genome assembly GCA_022160365.1 of Vararia minispora EC-137. Classification (NCBI taxonomy): domain Eukaryota; kingdom Fungi; phylum Basidiomycota; class Agaricomycetes; order Russulales; family Lachnocladiaceae; genus Vararia; species Vararia minispora. The sequence continues at coordinate 119,680 of MU273503.1, forward strand.
GAGAGATCTGGACTATCGAAATGGTACATTGTCATCCAGGCTACTTCATTGTCGCCACTGACAAGTACTGCATCCAAAGGCTTGCGAGCAGGCACCGCTTCAGTTGATCCATATCAACAAACTTCTGTATCTCATACCAGTGTTCGAGTGACAAACGTGTCACCTGCTTCCGTTAGCGCTGGATCTTTCCCCGACGCATCCGCGCTCAAGTAGCAGGGGAAGACTGGGGGAGGCATGCTATGATAGTAATTAGGGACGCATGGGTGAATATTAATAATCATAAAACATACCCCCGCTAAGAGTAGACTTTCCGGCTTCAGATCCATCCCAAGGCTTTCTCAACTTGATCACTGAAAAGTCGCTTTTGGCGGTGCTGTGCCTACGCCACCTGAATAGTTTACCGAACGCAGATCCGTAGACGTGCTTGGGTGGCGAGATAAGTAACCCCGACAACAGGTAGGGAAAGAAAGATATGGCGTACTCCTGATCATAATTACGCTTGAAGACCAATGCAGACAATGTGCTATTGCTCTCGGCATTCGAACGGAAGCCCAGTCGAGCTGTGACGGCGTGGTAACTATGGCGATACACGTCCCACGCCTCAGCTGATGTTCCAAAGATGGCGACGATAGCAAGGCTAAGCACGACATTATACCATGGCGTGAAGTAGATTGTGAAGATGGGCCAAAAATCGGCTGTCCTCCAGACTTCTTCCGGGACTGAAAATGGCGCGAAATTGCTGTGAACCACGTCCCAGCCTGGATAGAAGACGAAGTTGTTCGAAGATCGCGTATCCAGAAAGAGACCGATACAGGCAATCGGTAACGTCAGCACGATGTCAAGGCATCCGATGGCCAAGAGGCGAAAATAGTTTGTCCTATTTAATGTTTCACTGTGGCTACTCAAAAAACGTCGTGATTGGCGGCGCTGCTGGTAGAATACCCACAAAATCGAGGCTGTCCCTTGGTTAGCGGTAGTATGGTGAACAAAGAACATATGATACTCACGGCAGTAGAATAGCACAGAGATTGTTGGGAGGATTACGGTGGGCAGATCCAGTAGCAGAACTGACATCCCAGAGCCATATATCGCATTCGTGCAACCAACGGCTCCAAGGATCTGGAAACGGGATATCTGGACAACATAGTCTGTGACATACGTTAGATACGTGCTTATCAGGGGTAGCTTCTGTGAGACGTACAGAAAAGACCAACGTATAGAGCTGGTAGGAAAATCAGCAGGAAAACTTCAAGCCAGCTATCAAAGAGCCTCTGGACGGCGTCACTACCTCAGATTCAGGAAGGGGTTAAACCTCGTACCCGAAACTCGGTAAGTTGATCAATACTCCGCCTCTTTGCGACGTAGTAAAGCCTACGAGTAACAACTAACGAACCAGCCGGAACGACAATGGCGCCAAAGAGTTGCACGTGGCTTGCTGGTTTACAGCTCTTCAGCGAGACACGGATCGCTAAGAAAGTATATAGCGAACCTATGTCGCACCAAACATAGTGTTTGAGATCCGCGTTGTCCGCCCAGATGATACTATTCACCCCGAAAGCAAGGTCCTCACAGAGCAACCCAATGCAGATCATGAATATTCCGAAGTTCCAAGACCGGCGGAAAGCGCTTGTTACAAGTAAAAGAACGAGAAGAAAAGCAGAAATGATGCTGGCAATAGGGAAGAAGGGGTAGGTGGGGTCCATGACGATAATGGGCCGGAAGGAGGAGGCCAACAGCGGCGTGAAGCTGGTGTACCGCAAATTTAAGAGCTGACTTCGTGTCTTGGCTCGTCCCCTGGTCAGTCCCGTGGCGTCTTCTTGCCTTCCGGGGATCAACACCGCAATGGAATGGGCGCATCGAGCAGGTCACAGTATCAGTGCAATGGATAACGGTGCTATTAGCGAGCTTTATCTAGCCAAAGGGATCGAATCATATGCTCATACTTTATCTTAGTCGAGGACCGAAAAAGAGAAAAACTCTGCGGCGTACAGGTTATATCCGTGTAATGACAGAGATCCCAGCACCGTATAGGATCGCGTGGCGCAAGAATAAGCGATGAGCAGCCCTCACTGAAGCGCATTTGGCCCTGGTGCGGCGCCTCCTAGCAGGGATGGCTTTCCATAGGCCAATTCCTAAATCCTACCGCTTCTAAACGGTCAACGGAATTTGATAAGCAAGTTTAGAGTCGGGTGTCTAGACCATAAGACAGGAGCTGCGCACATTTAGAAACCAATGGGGGATGGATGAAGCAAGGAGCGGACTGTAGCCATGTGGTTCGGATTTGCATTACGCCCGGCCTGGACGAGCTTCTTAAACCCCGACAGCTTTGGAAACGAAAGACGCTTCTGAACAGCGTTGTCCAGTAAATCCTCACGCAGCCAAAAACTCGAATATTAGCAGACTTCGTATATTTTCAGGTACTGAGGGCTTTTTCGACTGTTTAGAAGAGGAGGTGCGTTTCTAGTGGCCTACGGAGTCATCCAATGGCGTTATCGAGCAGTCAATTGGTACAGCAAACTTACTGATGTGGAGCCTAGCGGCCCCATGGGGTCAGGCGAGAATTGGCTGGCTTCGCCGGCGCCAAGGCTTTGAAGCAACGACCTGTGGTACAATATGGATGAAACGCGAAGGACTAAAGGAGGTAAGAGCAAAGTACAATGGCGGCCGACGTGGCCCTGTCCGAAATGCAGCCGCTGGTGGCGATAGCTTGAGCCTGAGGGGCTTGGCGAGGCATCCAGAAAAATCGCGGGACTCGGACCGAACTTTACTGTAGACGCCTGGACTATAATTCTGGTTCCCATGATCATGAGGCCGCAGTCTTGGGCTCGGGGAAGTGCGGAAATTAAGGCCTACTTAGGACTCGGACTCGTCAGTTTCCGTTCAGCTCGGAGCACGCTAAACGCTCTTGCCAACTCTTCCCTCCGTTCAGGGCCTGTCCACTGGCTCTCATGTGTACCAGCTCTCATTCGCCTTGCCGCTAGCGGCGCTCTTCCTCTGCTCCTGCCGATCCCTCAACCTCACAGACGGCTAGACGCCGTTTCTCACTTCTCAGGCAGATCTCACAATCGGACAGGCACCCAACTCTAGGGGATTAAGAGGTCCTGATGAGTAGGGTAGGGAGTACGCCGCACGTACAAGTCGCAGCTTTAGAAGATCTGCCTGCGACATGCCGGTGCCTTGGCAATCCCCGTGCCGAGACTGGCAATGTCTAGAGGAGCATTGGCTACCCCTACGTGCTCAGTATACAGTAATCCCCCGCTCACCATTGCCTATGACACCCTCCAACTCCGGCCTCCCTGCCCGTTCACAGCAAATCGGCTGTGCTGCTATTACTCATCAGACCCAGAAGCCCGGAGATCACGTCACCGCCACCGATACACTCACGGCCATATTGCCGTAGCGTATTCGCCTTGCGCGCCTCCGCACTCGGCGGGCTGCGAGAGTCTACCACTACCGGAGCCGGATCCTTCGTGCGGTGTATGCACACTCTCGAGGCCATATGCTCAGGGCCATGGCCGCCACATGGGTGTCGCAGTAGACGCAGGTCTATGCTGTAGCGTTCCCAATTGGACACCACGGCGGCGATCGTGACCCGGCCGGGCCTCCGGGCACGGCGTCATTGTCCGGGGGTAAATTGAGTGTGGATACGGTCGACGAAAATAGCGAGGACGATATCGAGATATCCGTCGGCCGCTCAATATTCTGTCGCCTGACTTGCTACCGACTCTCGCGCCCACAAACACCCGTGCATATCCGAGTTCAGCTAGCCCACCCCTTGCGTCATTACCAGTATGCGGGGATATACCTTATTCTAATGGCGGCGACAACAGGACGTTAGCTGGCATCACTCATGCGCTCAACAGCGGTGGGGCTCATGCCGGAGGAATGTGGCATTGAGCAGTCCAGAACCCCTTCTTTCGTGACATGCGCATATTCACGCATCGAGCTTGAACCCAGCAATGACCCATTTATAGGATGCCGGCCTTCTCGTCCCCGGGCACTTGTCGGCCATGCTCCTCATTCCTGTGCTATACGGAGGCGTATTCGTAGCTGCTGCCTGAGCGGTGGACAGTCTAGTGGAATTGCTAAGTCGGCAGGACAGCGGAGGAAAATAATAAACTGATTGGAGAGTCACAAGAAGCTTACATTTCATGACAGGGAATAGGCGATTGAGATTAACTGTGTGATCATCGGTGAGGTAGCAAAGCCGAAGGTGTAGCTTGCGCACCTCGGACACTCCACACTGGTAGTGATGTCACAAGGCTAGATGAAAGCATTGATATTGGCGGCCCTGGTTCAAGGGGGCCGGTGCCTCTTGGGAGATCTGTATGCGAGCGAGAGCTAGCCCCTCTGGGGTGGTACGTTTGGACGACGCTACACAGGATCACCCAGCGTTGCTGAGATTGACGGTCTCAGACCCATCCCTCTCCTAGGATTCGTCCGAGTCGCTACCAGAAGTCTTTACCCTCTCCAGCAGCAGTTCGTATTTGGCGCGAAGTCCCTCCAGTTCCTTCTCTGCAGCAACACGAAGCCTGAGCTCAGTCGCATGCTGCTCTTCAGCCTTTCTGCGCGCAGTCCTTTCAGAAGTGAGAGAACGCTGCATACCTACAAAGCAAGCGAGGTCTAAATCGCGCATACAGCGCGTCTGGCAACAAAAACCTACCATCTACTAATTCCTGTACACCTGGGGGAAGGTAGAGGCCATTCTCGTCCTTAGAAGAGGACCACGGCAAGAGCGTTACGTGGGATATATCTAGCATCTCAAAATCGATTTCAGCGTCCTCTAAGGACCCCCTTCTAGCCAGATGTTCTGTGTGTAGATCCGAGTCGTTATTGGTGCGGCGGCGTTTCACTGCCCGTGTTGACGATGTAAGAAGGCTAGGAACCTCAGACAAGCCGGGTGTAGGAATCTGCCTTTCGTGAGCATGGCTCGAAGAGTGGAGATGCATGCGCGACGCGCTGCGTTGTATCTGGGATCTTTTCTTGTCATTCGTAGAATTACGAGGCTTCCCAGAGACTTCGTCCTCCCCGCAATCGCGTCTCGCGTTTGCAGCCCGAGAGGAGGCAGGTGTACTGAGTGATCTCGAGGCGGGCCGTGTATCGCGAGACGTCGATTTTTCTCGAGGGCTCACAGCTGAAGCCCATGCTGTTGGATGACTCGTAGGCGCTGATATTCACTGGGAGATTAGGAAAGCAGAACATATAGCAGTTAAGTAACGGAGACAGACTCGGGTTTGTTGATCGCATCGAAGCCGACCGTTTACGAGATATTCTCCCGTTCGTTATATTTGCTACGGCCAGAGAATTCGGTTCACGACGATTGAGAACGAGACCAGCCGACAACATACGTAGGGCTGGGGTGGAAGTAGGCCTTCGTGTGAGGAGGACGCAGTCTGCAAGCTCAGATGTCACTAGCATGCTAGCGAACGGGACTGTAAACATACCCAGTACAGCCCTTTGGTTGGGAATGCTGTGCTCTGGCGTACGGCCTGACATATAGTGTTTGGGTGCTGACGGCAGAAAAAGCTGACTTGAAGGCAAAGCCGTTCGGGACTGGTAGCCTACGCATTAACGATTTTGGGTCGTGAACGGCAAAAGCCGATCGGGCCGTCTCGTGGAAAGTCGGGAAACGCGACGTCGGCGTTGACCACGTCCAGTACTTATTCCACTTATCCTTTTCGCTCTGTTCTTCGGCACACCCAAACGCCCCGAGCCATGCGCCCTGCATCCTCTGCTGTCCTTCGCTCTCTCCGCCAGCGATCTCAGCTGGCCCAGCGCCGGTTCGCATCTTCTAACACCGAGCAAGCCCAGAAAAGGGTGCAGGAAACGCTCGCCTCGGCCCAGAAGCAGGCGCTCAGAGCTTGGGACACGGCAAAGAAGTATGCAGGTCCTCTGAGCGAGCGTATTGGGGCGCAGTTTGGCGGTGCTATGATCCGTACGCGTGCAGGCATTCGCCCCCATGCTCACGCTAACACAGCTTACAATTAGCCGTTCGCGAATCCGTGACGTACAACTTCGCCGTCGCAAAAGAGGTGCTCAAGCATATCTACGTCGCCGAACGTCTGCAGCCGCCATCAGTGGCGGAAATCAAGAGCGCTTACTCGACGCTGGCACAGCGTCTTTCGAGTCCTGCAGTCCTTCGTGACCTCTTCCGTACGGGCGAGTATGTGCGTGTCATGATATATGGCGTGGAGGCATATGGTATATTCAAGGTGCGTATCATTTTTTCAAGGCATTCCACCCCGTCCATTCTATATGGCGGAGCTGCGTCTGTGTCAAGTCGCTCTACAGAGCGCCATTTCATAGTCATACCCTCAGCCTTTTTATTTCCTCTCCCGCTCCTCCGCTCACTATGCACCTTACAGATTGGTGAGATCATTGGCAGGCGGTCGCTTGTCGGCTACAATATCCAGTAGACACTATCGCCCTCGCCACAGTAATTCAGCCTGTCGAGTCTCGTTCCGAAGTCTTAACTGTCCTGTATCGGCAAGTTATGTTAAAGGCTCTGCTCAGGTAAATTAGACGTACATATTACGTTCACACTGTCTACGCTACAGCCACTAAGCACACGAGGCAAATCAAAATACCCAAGCAAACAGCTGAAGTGGAAGGTGTCACAGAGCGGAGCCCAGGACTTTCATCGCAAGAGCCCGCAAAATCTGGGACAGGAAACCTTGTGAGCAGCTGGCGCGAGTCGGCTAGCTCAAAGACGTACTTCTGCCTTCTGCTGTCCACCGAGCTCTTTGAACACGACAGCGACTGCTTTGCCCTTAGCATCCCTGATTGCGCCTAGACGGTTGCCCGCGTAAGCGCCCACGAGTGTGCCGGGCACATTCGCCACAATGAATCCCAATCCCGCGCCACACGCCGCACCAAACCAAGCCCACCAAGGAGCTGTCCTCTCAACTTCTGGTCGGAGCAGCTAAACCGAATGATAAGATCTGAGGCTACCATGCACCTGACGTACAGACACGCACGTCTTCAAAGACATCGCCGAACACACCATCTGCATCTGGGCGATGGCCTGCTGCAGTAGCGTCTGCATCCCTGGTAAACATGCTTGCGAAGGAAGAGAAAAAACTAGCGGAAGAGCTGGGCATGTTGGTTCTGTCAGGGCGTGTGGTGTAGAGATTGTCGTATTCTTTTCGACGAGAGGGGTCAGACAGCACGTAGTATGCATCTGCCACGGCCTGGTGAGAAAATCAGTTACATTTCGAGATTAAGGAAGTCCAACATGCCTGAAATGCCTCTGTCGCCTTCTTTTTCTCCTCTGCAGAAGCCTGCACAAGCCTATCAGGATGTGTTCTATGAGGTTTGACATCGATAAACATTTCAAGAGGAGTCAAGCACTTGCAAATCTTACCTCAACGATTCCTTTCTGTAAGCTTGTCTAATCTCATCTTGAGAGGCGTCCCGAGAAATGTGGAGAATCGAGTAATAATCGGGGAAGCTGGACATCGTGGAGGTGCTGGTTAAGCTCAAGTTCCGCGCCTTGCTCCTCGCTAGATGTGGCGTGGTCGAATGACATGACGTCACAACGGACCCAATTCCATCCTGTACTTTTTCGACCTATATTCAAAGGTGAGGCCTGTGACCCAAAATCCTACCTGAAGCGAGCTTTCAAGCTTCAAGTTTCAAAACCGACCTGAGACACAAGTCACCTGAATTTCTTTAAATAGTATGCTTTAACGCTTAAAGTGCATCCTTCAGTGCGCTGTGACCGGTAACTGAGGGGCATTTATCCTTCATTCAGATGGGTCCGTAACCTGTGACTGAATCATGTCTGGTCGAAAAGGCACAGTAATCGCACTCTCAATAGCCTCATGACATCATTGATCCTTCCCAAAAGATGTGGTGATCATACACTATTCGTGGAAACCGAACAAAACGCCTAAACAAAGAATGGGGCGTCGGCGGGCGACCGCAAGAGCACAACTAGTGATACAAATACAGTGAACGAAGGTCAACAGCACACCGCAAGACATGGGTTCAGTCAGAGAATCTGTCGTGCCTCCAAGGCACAGTAATGCACCAGGCTTTAGCTTCAGCTTACACGTTTCTCGAACGAGAGCGGTTAGAATGCGGGTCCGGGAGCAGGCCGCGGCCGCTCGTAGGCCAGCGGGCTAGAATCCATCGACGACTGCCTCTTGGGATGCCCGATCATCCGTGGTCGCGCAGGTAAACCGGCCGCTCGCCCGCTCGCGGTACGCGCAAACTCGACTTGGGGGGAATTTATCTTCGGCGAGCTCTGCTGGGTGAACAGTTCGGGAATAGGCGAAACGATGCGCAACGGCTGACTTGGTCCTCCAGTGTCATCGGCCGACTGGCTACGCAAAGGTATAGCACCCATTCGGCCCGAGGACAACTTCGCCATCGTTGTGTCCGCGCCCCTCTTGCGCTCGACGCCGCCCTCGAGACGGTAGGCTCGTACAGCCTGCCCATCGGACGGGCGCCGCTCCACGGTGACGATTTCCGCAAACGTGGCGCTTGTGGGTTCACTCATCTCGTCATCCGGCTTGACTGAGACGGCAAGGGAAGATGTTGCTTTGGTGCGCTCCGGAACGGAGAGTGCTACGATTATGATCAGTATTCTGTTGCTGAAAATTATTCGGCCAGCTTACTGTTGATAAAAGAAGTTACGTCGTACTGAGTCCCTGCGGAGTCGGCGCGTGATTTGGGCAGTGCGAAGGTAGCAGTGGAGTCTTCACTTGTCCTGGTTGAAGATGGGATGACCTGTCCCTCTAATGCAGCCGGCATTCGCGGCGGCAGGAGCTCGAGCTGTACTGAGGCACTATCGGCTACACTGTCCGGGCTGACTGTTTCCGAATCCGACGTCATGCTGACCTGCTCCTCACGCAGGATCGAGCTCGGTTGAACTTGACTTGACCTGCGCACTAGAGGTGGTTCGGGGAAATTGCTGAGGGAAAACTCGCTCTTGACGGACGCCGATGGGGGTACGCCGCCAGAATAAGAGGAAACCACGGTAGCACGGGGCCCGCTCTCAGAACTCGAGTCGGTTGTGACCGCTTGAGCTGAGGACTCGTATAGGTCCGCCGATGAAGTAGATGCGAACATACGAAGCTGCGCGATGCTCTTCTCTAGCTCGCTCTGTTCACGCATGAGCTGTTCATAGCTCGAGGAACGAGCGGATGACACAGCGTCAACCTCAAGCCTACGTGGAGAGTTAAGTGATACTGGCGACTCCACCATAACAGGATCGCCATCGGGGAGCGGAGGAGAACCGGCTGCGGGGTTGGGAGGAATGGGAGAAGCCGCAAGAATACTTGGAGTAATGGGAGAAAATCGTCCGCCACGAAGGGTGCCATTGAGCCCGAATATGGGAGAATCGGGCTGTAGCACGGCTGGAGGCAGAGCGAGTACGGCCTGGGGGTCCTTTGTGCCCTCGTAGTACGATGGTATGGATACTTGCGCCGATCGGCGTCTTTCCATAGCGTCTGATGGTGACAGACGCGATTTCTCCGATGCCAAAGCGTTCTCCTCACGCTGCGAGTAGATGAAGAACGACGTGAAAACTGGGTCCTGATAGCGGGCACTCTGTTTCGGCTCTGTTGGACTGCGATCGTACGCACTGTTCGCGGCGTGGTCGGTACCCGTCGGTGAAGGTGAGCGACCGCGCTCCGTATCCTTTGGGCTAAACAGACGGGCTTCATCCCGCTCAAGAGCAGGCCGATATCGTCCAGACAGGCCAGACGTGGTTCGAGCCATCCAAGAAGACAGACGCCGTCCTGATGCAGATAGCCGAGAGATGGACGGGATACGTAATGCACCAGGGGATGGGTCGCGAGCGGCTGAGAGAGGACGTATGGGATCACTTGGAGACACTCTTAGACCCTGGAAAGATGAAACACGCCACTTTGGAGATATGTCCTCTTCTTCCTGCTTATCGTCCTTGTCGGGGTAAAACTTCCGGATGAGCAGGGTTTCAATCGTGATATAAAGCTCGATTGCAAGGAGAAGACGGCCGATAGTCGACTCGGAGAAAGCGACTGAGCTCGCATGTTAGAATGTACTATACAGCTGAGCGTGTAGTCAGACTCACAAACGGCTAGATTCCCAATGCCAAGGCCTATGTTCACCGCCAAAGACGAAATGATCGGACTGTATTGAAGCAGCATTTGCCATGATGTTAACGTCTCGGCAATAGCAGAGTTCAGCAACATTTTAATGATGAACACAACCGACACGACGATTTCCAAACCGTTTTCAACAGCATATACGGCTCCTGGGTTGTCCAAAGAATCGATTGTTCGCCACAAAATTTGTAGGAGTGCGATTGATATGGCGGTGGCCGCTGTCCCCCATTTCAGAAGAATACCGATGATGCCCCAGCGCATCCAACTTCCGGCGTGCACGGTAGAAGAGTCGAACGAGAGAAAAGTTTGGGTTGTGCTAGACGGATACTGGGGTCCAGTGCGGCAGATCTCTCCTCGAGGACACTGCGAGACAATCGCCCAGAAGGCAAAGAAACGCGCCCCAGCTCCCAGACTGAGAAATATGTCGCGTGCATTGACAAGAGCATTGAGCGTGCTGGTTGAAGGTCCTTCTACAGACCCGCGAATGATAATCTGGCTGACATCCACGATACCGGCGAAGAAGTCGAGCAACGCAGAAGATGAAAGAAAAACGATGGCTCTGGATAGGGGTCAGAGCCCGAAGGACATACGCACGATGAATGACGCACAAGTCCAATTTCCTCACGACCAAAACGAACGAAGATATCGCAAACGCAAGGAGACCCACGGCAAGTAATGGTACTTCAGCAATGAGACATCCGATCTTGGTTGAGTTAGTTTGGCGACTCAGATCATGCAGGCTCGTCCTACGTACCGTATGATTACTGCTGAAATTAAGGTACTTAGAGAACGTGTATGCCGCGGGTGACATGGTGACGAGGCGCGGACGAAGCCACTACACGGTCAGGAAGACGCTGAGGGCTATCCGGGCCCTAGCGCGCGGCTGGAAGATCGCCAGGACCGGGGAACAGTAAGGTTAGGACGACGCGGACGAAGCACACCGTCAGCCTAAAAAACCGACGAGAAACGCTGAAACCGGCGTCAACAAGCTGACGATATGCAAAAGAAGGGAGTAAACAGGAAGGCCCGCAGGCCGGCGAAGGGAAGTAAGCAAAATCCGGAACAAGCGACTACGAGGATATATAATACTACTCTCGCTTTCTCACGTCATCCGGCTGCGAGCTGGGAAGAAATCCAGACATAGCAACAAGGAGCTTGACAACGAGAGACTACCACTACTACTGTTCCGCTGCGGCTAATTCTGGGCTCACATTCGGCGTTCGGGGCCTTCCATCGTCGTGATCCTTGCATAGCGTAATACCATCCCACAGTGGATGACGCTGAATACCCGTGATCCTTCCTGCCATATTCGACACAGCGCTAACATAAAGCGTCCGTGCTCACTTCAAGTCCATTTAGTACGAGTACAGCGAGTAGAATCAGCACAACCTCCTGAGATCCACATGCAAACCCCTTCAGGCTAATATCAGATTGTAACATCCTGTCGAACATCTCTCCCACAACAGAAAATCCCGGCACGTACCAACGATTCAGAGCGCATTCTCCAGTGCCAGGATGGATAGTGCTTGTAGGCCTGGAAAGCCATGGGTTGCGCCTCAGAGAGCTCCACCCGTCATCTGGCGCACCAAGAACATCCCTCGTCCTTCGTCGCGCATCCCAATGACGGACTTGGGCCTGGGGCGAATGTGCGAACCGCCGGTCGCACTTCCACCCGTATGCTGCCGGTTGAGGCTCTTCGTCGGGCTACTAGTCAGCTGCCTTGTCGGGCTCAACCCGCCTCCCGTCATTTGCCGAACGAGTGCGCTGTCCCCTCCGCCGGACACCCCGGTAAATTGACGGGCGATCGTGGTAGCGCCTGTGGTCTGTGCCGCCAGCTTAGGAAAAACGTTGTGGCTTGCGATTGAATTGCTCGTCGGCATGTTCTTGGGCAGAACCGAACGCACCGGTGGCATCTGCGGGCTACTCGGAACAGCAGGGAGAAGCAGCTTGCGGTCGTATTAGCACCGTGACATCACAAGCAAAAATCTTCTCACCAGGCACTCCCTGCACCAGAAACCCTTCTCCGCATCGTGTTTCGCAGAACTATCAAGCTGTTTTCCGCAGCCGGGTCGTCCATCGCGTCTGCGGCCGTTGCGACCTCTAGCCTCTCGGCCGCCACAGACCAAGCAAGAGCAGTGCCATCGAGTGCCCTGAGGGCCAGGAACGACTCCACGTTCCATAGGTGAGACCGACAGGTGGCAGCCGGGACAGGACGTGCTTGATCCGAAACGAGTGAACGTGATCTTTGAAGAAGGGGCAGAGCGCAAAGGCGCACTGTAACGACTAGATTGAGTGTTGATGGAGGATGGAGAAGATTTTCTCGTCGCCGTCCTCGAGCTTTTGGGTGCAACTGGAGTTGTAGCAGTGGGTGGTGTGAATACCGTATTTGCGACGGAGCGAACCGCCATCTTCTCAGCTGGTGCGCACTGTAGGGCAGTCAGAGGCTGGTGTGATAGTGTGGATATGATAGTCCGAGCACTAACCTCAAGATGACAAGCCCCTTTGACGCCGCGAACAAAGACGGCTTGCCCCCGCTCCTTCTCGTCAAAGACGCCGTCACAGATGCGACAACGAAAACAATCTGTATGATACATGCGAGGAGGAGTACCACTGGATGACGGCTCCGGAACTGTGACGTAGCGCCCGGCGCTACTAAGACTGAAAAGAGGAAGAGAGCACTTCGCACACGTCGTATCAAGCGCGGGAGTTAGAGATGGACGAGAGGAATCCAGACTTTTAGTGACCAGCTGCACAGATGGTCTGTCGGTACCAAAAACGCCAATACCCCCGCTGACTAAGGATTTATTTGTGTCTGCATGGCGAGGCACAGCGTTAAAAGGCGGCGAAGGCGGCGCAGAAGATGTCGAATTATCGGAAATATCCGACATGAGGTCCGGGGTCCTTGGGACAAAAGGGGGGGGGATAAAGGAAGGTGGTAGAGATGCAGGCACTCCAGGGTGCCCTCCAAGCGAGGTGGATGAGCTCTTCTTGGAGAGAGGGGGGGTACTGTTCTGGGGCGAGCGGGACGATGAACCAGAAAAATCGAGGCTACGACGGTGGGACAAGCGGCGTAAAGGCGAGTCGTCACTGAAATTATCGGATAAATCACCTTGCATCGCGTGCGGTGCTGCTGGGCTTGCATTCTGCGATGCAGAGAGGGCTGGCGAGCTTGGAGAGTCTTGGCGCAGGAAACGCCTTTTCATCTCCTCTATGGCGTCCTGCGTAGGCTTGGGACTGGGCGTGCTTACACTGATGAGGCTTGTCCTTGGGGTACGACTACGCCGCACAGGACTACCAGTCTCTGACACTCCAGTGCGGGCCGAAGCAATTACGAGTCCTTCCCCATCTTCGAAGAGGGATTTTCGTCGCAAGGATGCACCAGACGTTCCATGAGGAGAAGAGGGGTCTTTCTCAGGCTCTGGTGACCCGGGGACCTTCGGTGTACTAACAGGAAATCGGGGCTGTGGAGAAACAACCTCCTTAGTTGGAGTGGATTCCCGGCTGCGGATACCAAGCCTTTGCTCGAGCTCCTCCAAAGCAGGACTATTTTGGCGCGACTGACCAGAATCTAGACGTGTTCCGCCTAGGCTGTTTGTATCCTTGCGTGTTGGCGTCCTGTTTGGGGTAGAAACGCGACGTGACCGAGGGCTATCGTCGCCACGAATGAGACAAGTCTCGAAACACGCCGCGCATGACGGCTTGCCTAGCAAATCAACCTACATGTTTGCATGTAAGAGGTCGCGGAAGACAAACATATGCGCGAGGTGCGGACCATTGGACTACCACCGATATCCTTCCCGCAACCTGTACACGAGAAACAACGTTTATGCCAAACATGCCCTCCGTTCTCCACAAACCCTCCTTCACTCTTGAGGATAAGGACGGGGCGGTGGCATTGTGCACACTCGCCGCGGGAACCTCCGTTATCGACAAAGCAACTACGACAGAAAAACCGTGCGCCAAGTTTGTCGGCCGGATCAGGGTACAGAGTAGCATCGGGAGGGAACGGTATCAAGCAAGAATGGCAATGGTAAGAATCGAGAGAGTCCTTGGACTGAAGGACTGAGCCGTACACCTTGGCTAGCTCAGTTCCGCCGCCAGGAGTAGGAAGAATATCAGCTCCGATAGTCATGTCATCATCATGGGAGGATGAGTATTTAAGAGGGGAAGTGGGCCGCGACGCAGTCGTCGAAACAATATGAGCTGAAACACGCGTAGACATGAGTTTGGGAAAGTGCTGGAAAGTTTGAGCAGCGGAGGCAGGCGCGGAGCCTGGTTGAACGGGCTTTGCTCGAGCAGAGTGACGAGCAACGTATGTTTGGGACCAGCGGTCCGTGATAGGCTTCTTCTCGCCTCCTTGATTCCACCGAAGGACTGCTTCTACATGCAGAAGTGCTGGTCAGCTTTATAGACCAACAAAGGAGCGTCCCACAGCACGCACCGACAGGAGCCCCTCCGCACTTGCATCGAGGCCCACTGACGATGTCACCGCATCTTCGACAAAAGCCCATGATAAAGACAGAGGGAACCAGACGCGAGCGTGAGATATGCTATGGGGATTGCGCAAACGGCGGGCGCTGCACGAACGGAGCTGTCTAGTTTCAACATAGCGCGCTCATGGCCACGTGATGTAGAACCGCGCGACTGTGGCGCTACGTCTTTCAAGTTTATGCCTCGTGATTTCATGTATCTTCTTTTCTGCTGCTAGCATCTAAAAAATGTAATATAAATAAAACAATACTTTAGATCCGCTGTTACTTTTCACTACCCGGACCACCTTATCCTTTCCGCGGGAAAATTGAAGATCTAGAGAGTTTGCGGTTGGCTCTAGATCAAGTTAAAAACTTACTTGGAAAGCGTATCGAAAAGTTGAGACGATAGTGAAAACGGCTGTGCAAGCAAGAGCTTGTCCAGAAAGCAGAAGATAAATAGATCGGCCTGTTGTGCAAATACTACGGGTCAGAATTTGCGGAAGTATCCTGTCCACAAGCGCATGGTACCAGTGTCGCTTCGCGATCACGTGTTGGCGTGTTCACCCCTATATCTGGGTGAAACAGTGCTTTCAGCGACTGCTTTTAGCCCTGCTGCTAGCACATCTCTTAAAATTATTCTGTGCTACCATGACAGGCACAGAAATGCCAATATTTTCAGCGTGAGACTATCATATTCGAATATGCAGTACAACTGTGTTCGGACGAAAAGCGAGTTGAGCTCATTAAGCGGGTAGCTTGTCAGAAGATTAGTTCTCTGTCAGCTTGCATTCGGGTTAGGCGACGTCTCGAGACAGAAGCTGTAGCTGGAAGACCAAGAGGATGCAATGGCAGCCGGAGACTTGATATGTTACTTTACCCTGCCTCCGGATGGGCTGATGAAAGGGGTCATTTGCAAATACTTGATAATTCATGATCATTCCAACAACAGTAAATCAAAGTGGATTGCGCGTTAGAAATCACAGCTTCGCGCCTGCCTGAAAGTCCACGCGTTCCACCTGCGATATAGCATGACTGAATGCCCGAAGGATATGCAGCGCCACGACGTACCATCTCGGGAACTAAGTCTGCGACGGTTGCGGTGCCAAGCAGGCGCATGCCAGTGATTATCTCTCGCTCAAGTATATGAACGGCCCTCGCTACACCTTCCTCCCCGTATGCCTGGTCCAGTATGAGCTCTGCAGAACAGACGATCAGAGAAACTCTTACACTCTGTGCGTAGAGAAAGGGCCGGCCCATACCAACCGCACGCGCACCAAGGCAAAGTGCCTTCAGTACGTCTTTCGGTGCTCTCTGTCAGAACAGAACGGTGTTAAGATCAATTTATTGAGACTTGCCTGTACCACGGCGGATGCCACCATCGATGTACACTGGAATTGCATTGTTCAATGAGCTAATACACAGTAGATGCCATTTACCTTCCAGCCTAGAAAAGACATCAGGCCGCTGTTTTCGCAGCTTGTAAAGGACTTCAATCGGCGGAAGTGCGCTGAAACCGTTTGAGCGGGATGTAGGCTGACAGAAAACTGATTTCACAATTCAAGCTGCCGGCCTAACGACGAAGTTTGTGCGGAAGTATGCGTGACGGATTTCGGTACACACCTCCATGGTTAGACAGCACGATCCCATCAAGACCGGTCTCGGCTGCAATAACAGCGTCCTGTAGGTGCGGCCCCGTTGGAGCAATGCGGCAAGAGTCGCGTGAAGGTACACACTTCGACACATTGTATGCCTACCGAGCAGGGTCAGGGCTGATTGCGGCGCGAATCATCGGACTCGCCCTTCAGAACAATCGGTAACTTTGTAATTCTTCGCAACCAAGGAATGGTCTAGTTGAAAAGGTTCAACACGTGAGATGCATGGCAGCCAACAATTGCTTACGGTCTGCCAAGTCAAGTCGAGGTCATCGCGA
The DNA here is from genome assembly GCA_022160365.1 of Vararia minispora EC-137. NCBI lineage: Eukaryota > Fungi > Basidiomycota > Agaricomycetes > Russulales > Lachnocladiaceae > Vararia > Vararia minispora. The sequence goes on from MU273503.1 coordinate 136,176, forward strand.
GCGAGGAGGGCGCCTGCCGTTCCACCACTCTCTGCCACTGCTATTGCATCAGCATCCATCTCTAACTGTGTAGCCGAGTTGTCAGCTGCAGTTCTCTCCATGTCCTCGATCTCGAATAGCGCCCGGTTATCTCGCTCCCTGTTTCCAGCCACTACAGCGTCGACAGTTAAGAAAATTGCCTTGTATCCTTGGGCTTCGACTTCTCGGACGCGTTGTTCGGCGACGACGTCGTTCTTGTGCTTATATAGCTGGTAGAAGAGAACCTGATTAGGGGAACCACGTGCGACCGCGATTTGCTGGGAAGAAAGCGACGCATTATGAGATATCATTTGAATTATGCCAGTCGCATGAGCCCCTCGGGTGATGTTGGCTTCGCCTAGGACGAAAGCTAGTTAGCCTGCACTGATCTAAGTATCCGGATGAACTCGCACCGAGCGGATGCCCCAGTTTCGCTAGGGCGGCACCAGACACGAAAACTGGTATAGAAGTGCGATAGCCCAGAATCGTCGTTGTTGGGTCACAGCGCCCGACAGCTCGAAGAACGCGGGGATGGAAGAAGAAGCGTCGGAAGGCAAGCGTATTCTCAGCATGAGCTGATTAAAACGTGTCATACTAAACGGAAACACCCATGAGAAAGTATTGACTGACTAATCTCATCATCGGCGGCGGATGAGTAGTAAGCCAGAGCCTTGTATGACATTACTTGTCTAGCAACCCTTTCCAGGTCATGCAGATTTAGTATGCGGGTAATGGACGGTTTGTTGGCCTGCGCCTTTTCGATACGCTCTTCGTCTGCAGTCTTCTTTCTGTTCTCCAGTGCCCTATTTAACGCGCGTTTTGCCGTTTCACCGAGCTCTCCGAGATATTTTTCGGGCGGGAGCGCCTGCTCTAGGGTCCCGGGAGGATGAATCGACTCATAAGCATCCGTGGCATCGCGACCCGCGTATTGCAAGATGATCTTTTGACCTCCTGGGTGCTCCTAGCTTATGTCAGACATAGGGCAGAGCAGCTGTCCTACACTCCCTGAAAGGGCTCGGCTAACAGTACACACTGGTAGAAATTCCGTCACGTCGTAGACCTTGCGACATGTGGGCATAAATGGTGATTTCTAATGGAAAGGTAAAACAACGTGCCTTATGTTTTATGATAATCCAGCATGATCTGAAAGCAAAAGATATAATTACGGTAAGACGTGTAACGAACTAGCCGTACGTGGGGTTGTTATGGGATGCAACATCGGCCAGGGTAAGAGCCATATTGGTACAAGGTGAAAAACAAGAGGAGGAGAAGGTGGTATAACACCAGCTGACATGTAGTGCACACAAGCGATCACGCGAGTACACATGGATGCTGCGATGGCAGCCTGAGCTTTTCGAAATTGAAAGCTCGGTCCGGGCGCCATGGGAGTCGTGGGCGCTTGCAGTATCACGTGGAGATAGCCACGTGGTCCTGGATCAGCGTGTTGAACGCAGGTTCTTTGACGTGATTCAGCATCTTGTCCATAGCCCTCATGCTCTCTCGAGACGACCTCGAACATATGAAGCGGGCCGAGCTTCAGCGCCTCTGCAAGGTGTGCTATTCTTACCTGAGACTTGCTTAGCTCTTACGGTTTGCATGCTTTGCCTAGAGTTTCGGAATTCGCGCCAACTTGAAGTCTGAAGAGCTGGTAGAACTTCTCCTGCAGCAGGAGACTTCGTGCGCTTTCTCTTGCTTTTCTTTTACGCATGGCTTAAAGCCCTTTCAGCAAGCCTCCAAGGTATCAGGCGCCCTCCATCGCACCCACTCCACCGCCGTTGCCATCCCGCGTCGTATCCAATCGTATCCCAAACCGAACACCTGGTACTCGATCGCGACTGCAATCAGGCAATTCGGTCGCATTCCATTCCGACATCGTTGATGCGCCTGAGCGCAATCCTGTACTGGCTTCTGTCGCCTCACCGCGGCTCGATCAAGCGGCTGACGGTCCAGCCACTCGAACTCGCAAGTCCAAGGATACGCAGTATCGACTGGGTGTTGGCCGCCCAGCGATCGCCGGGGGATCCGGTGCCCGTTCTGTCACGAAGTCTGCCAACTTGTCGAAGTTGAGGCGAGGAAAACCTAGCAAAAGTGGAAGGCCAGTTGAGGCGACTATCCTAGAAGGTCCGTCCGGCTGTTGTACCTCGCATCCTCTCTTTGACTTCCTCTAGATCCCTTCGCTGATGCCGAGACGCGTGCGTCGTCCCCATTGGAAAACCTGACTATGTGCTCAAGCATGCGTTCTAGCTAATGCCCATACGATTTCTGCAGGGACAAAGGCCTCATTCCCCTTGCCGTCGCAAGCGACTTCGATTCCCCCAGAGATTCCCACTCATCTTCGGCCAGTCTTATGCGCATATCTCGACGAGAAGGTTTGCAACCCCACTTTATGGATGGCAGAGTGTGCCTACTGATCATTGTGTAGCTTCAACCTCTGAACAACATGATTTCATCGCTTCGTGCAGAGCTGCAAGAGCAGGCAGTGTCACATCAGACTGAAGTGGCTTCACTGAAGGGTCGTCTAGAGACTATGGCGGGAGAGCTTGAAGCGCTTCGCCTGCAGATAACTAGTACCATTGGCGACCTGAACGGCAGTGTTGAACGTCTTCAGGCTGAGTTGGTTCGTGCACGCAAGAGCTCGGAACCGTTAAACGATGCGACTCTGCGTGGTAGCAGTCCTCGGCCATTTGATGTTTTGTAAGTACAGGCGTCCAGCTGTCCGCTTGAATCTGAACATCTTCTGTAGAACGATGAAGCCTGCTGGCCACGACCTTTCACGAACCATTCGTGCCGGCAGCAAGTTTGAATACCCTCCACCCCCCTCGACTAAGAAAGCTTCTAAGGAATCTGGATATTATGCGCTAGGCAAGCGACCTAGGCCACCGGAAGAACCCGACCCAGGTCCGTCCCGCCTTCCTAATCTGGGCTCTTCAGGCCGAGGAACAACGGAACCTGAAGAGCGTCACGAAGCTTCGCGATCCAGCCGGAAACGTCTGCGAATTGAATCTGAGACTGCCCCTGTCCTTCCCGCAAGCCCGACTGCCCCTCATGAAGCGTCAGCGGCCGCGTCCACAGCACTTCAGGCCGAACCTTTGCCCTCAACGTTAAACGCTGCACGTCCAGGATTCACCGTATACGTCGGCCCGGAGGAGTCATTTCGGACCAATAATATGTCACGACTGCCGGTGGACGAGCCTTTTTTCACCGACAGTGATTTTGATTTCTTCGATTCCCGGCAGCCTGCACGACAAGGGGGCACTGTGACGAGCACTGCCAGCGCAGCAGAGAATCATCCTTTTGTGTTCACTTTCACTAGCCAAGCAGGCACGACGACACCAACTGCGGCTGTGCCCGTTCCCGCTGAGTCAGAGCAGACCCCCGTTATCAGCACTTTCCCGTTCCCTCAAGCTCCCCATTCACCGAGTCCTGCGCCCATACATCGTCCTGGCGTGCGGCCTGACCGCCCGGATTCTTCACGCCCTACAGGCATACCAGCAGAGTCAACGAACGGGCCAAGCATACCTGCCGTCCTCCCGCGCACCCCACCTCCAAACCCTGCAGACTCGGCCGAAGCATTGGCTTTCCGTCGAGTTGCTGGGACAGATATCGGGTTCGCACTACCATCGGCTGGGCTCCAGACACCCACTGGACCTGCTGGGCGTACGATGTACGGTACGGAGCTAGAAGTGGACCGACGCTTTGGAGATTTTGGTTTCGATGGGGTTGCTAGTGGGTTCTGGTCCGGCTCCTCTGGTCAGTAGAACCCGTCGCATGCGTTGGGCGCCAGGTGTTGTAGTTTGCTTTGTCTGCTTGCTGTCATTCGTCTTCATCGCTATCGCTCGCTGATACTTACCTTCACACGCCGCACTGCCCTTTGCCTCCTGTGTATGCTTATTTCTTCATGTACAGTGGACGAGTTTGGTTTAACCTCCGACGCGGTTTGGCTTAACAGTGATATAGCAGGAGCTTCCATTGACTGAGCATGGGTTGAGCTAGTTGCCTTGCTTTGGATCTGATGCAATATTTGAGCGGAAAATACGGAGGTCGTGACAAACATCAATTAGCACCGGTGGGGAAATACATGCGCGAAGGATAAATAGACGGGCGATGACCCAATAAGTTCAGATCAAAGGCTCGAACTGCATGACCTCCTCGTACAGGAGTTGCTTGAGCTCGGCTTTGCTAGGTGGCTCCTGGTGGTCGTCAAACTCGAATGCATCAGGGTCGGGTGCGGTCACTGTGGGCTCGTCGCCCGGGTCATACTAAACGAGATAAATCAGCGCAAGAAACGACAAACAATGAGAGGTGACGAACATAGGAGGCTAGGTATGGGTGCTCTAATGCCTCCTCCACGGTCATGCGCTTCTTGGGGTCGAACGTGAGAGTTCGATTTAAGAAGTCGAGAGCGTCGGGAGACGCCTTCGGGAACACGGCCGAGAAAGGACGCTTCTTGCGAATAGGGAGTGCGCGGATGTAGTCTCGCGAACGGCGGGATGTGATGCCATAGAACTCGTCGAGCGTGGGCGTGCCGATAACATCGAGGATAAGATCGAGCTGGTGGCTGTAGTCGCGACCCGGGAAGAGCGGGCGACCGGTGAGCATCTCGGCGAGGATGCAACCAACGGCCCATATATCGATGGACTTGGTATACATCTTGAAAGACAGCATGATTTCTGGGGCACGGTACCAGCGAGTGGCGACGTATTCAGTCATGACGCCAATATTCTTGCCGCCATGTGCACTTGACGTCTTCACGCTCCGCGCGAGACCAAAGTCACAAACCTTCAGGTCGCAGTTCGCGTTTACGAGAAGATTAGCAGGTTTCAGGTCCCGGTGAACGATTTCGGCACTGTGAATCGTCTTGAGCGCGCGGAGGGTCTGGTACACGAAGTACTGGTCGCGGAGATCAGCAACAGGAACGATGCGAAGATGCAGGGACGTGCCTGGCAGTGGTCATCCGTCAACTTCTGCGACCGAATCACCCGATGGAGGTCGGTCTGCATAAACTCCTGGATGACTAACTCCCGAACTGAGTACACACACGAACCCAACAAAAGACCGAGGGCGCACAGTAGATTTCCTTGAAATCCTCCAGTGAATCAGGTTTGATGATACTCAGGATGGAAATGATCTGTCACAAGACGTTTGAAGGCTATACGAAACAGACAGAAGCCATCGCTCACGTTTTCATTCTGGCAAGCCTCAGAGAAGAACCGGAGCAACTTGAGCTCGCGCAGCGTGCGGAGGCAGAAAAGTGTATGCTCAAACGGAAGGACTTTCTTGATTGCGACTTGCCTACCCGTAGGCCTGTGCAAAGCGGCGACAACTGTGCCGTAGGCGCCCTCACCCAAGCTGTGCAGAAGCTTGTAATCAGCACCTGACAGGAGACCTTCAATCAGACTGTGCACCAGAGCTATCCAGATAACCTACCAATGTCAAATTTAGGGAGGGTCTTTTGAGACTTGGTAGCAGAGCGAGACATAGCGAGGATGAGACCAGTGGGAGTGTAAGATACAGCGAGAGCGTGAAGTTAGAAGATAATAAAGGAATCCTAAGCGCTGGGGAAAACGGTGCTAGACAATAAGAGTCGTCGTCAAGAGGGTCGTGAAGAAAAAAATAAAAGAAAAAGAAAAAGCTGAAAGAGAATGGGTACAACTCGAGAGAGACTCTGCCTTTTATTCTGACCGCAGAGCCGCGCGCGGTGCTAACGGCTGCTGATCAACCTGATACGGGCACGCAGGATGATGTGATGCAAGATGCGCATCCACCACCACCAGCGAATTGACGTGCATACTGTGGCTACAGCCTCTATTGGCAACACTGAGTTTCCATCTGCGCTGTCCGGAGTTCGCAGCAGGACCATTGCACCATCCCCAGCAGGAGGCTGAAGGATGTTGCTTGAGCTGATTGATGGCCTGTCGTGTCAAAGCAGCGCGTCGACGAACCAGCTGCATTTGCTGTACATATACCTATAAAGCGACAGTCAGGCTTCGATCCAGGGCCGGGATTTGAGGGCGTAGCGGCAAAGCTATTGCGTGAAGAACCGTACAGTCGAGTCAAGCAGTGCGTATACCGGCACCAGTGCGCGTCATATCAAAATCGGATGCGCTCTTTCTATCGAAGCGGAAGCCTGCGGCCACAGCTCTGCGATAGCTATCCGAGTACCAGTGAAGCTCCCCTGTCCTAAGCTGAGAGCCTATGGGACAAGAGCAAATTGGGGATGATTATAAGGAAGAGCGAGACAGTGCGGAATCCACAGGTGGCAATACACAAGCTCGAAATTGGAAGTTGGGTCTCACACTTGGGACGAGCTTGCAATTTCGTACGTTTACTTGCTCCTAGTAGTGAACTCGGTCTCTCCTTCCAGCCAGAGTACCCGCGCTTGTTATGGCTTCAGTCGTCCCACTTGGACAGATTGCATCTCTCCAAACCGAGGGCGACTTTGCTATCAAGCCAGAAAAAGCCCAGCCTCAGCTCGACACGTCTCAGTGGCCTCTCCTGTTAAAAAATTATGACAAGCTTCTTGTCCGCTCAAGTCATTTCACTCCTATTCCTTCTGGCTGTAGCCCACTAAAACGAGACATCTCCTCCTACATCAAGTATGTGCTCATCTTCTTTTGGCTATGCACAAGAACTCAAACCCTGCGCGTAGATCTGGCGTCATTAACTTGGACAAGCCCTCCAACCCATCCTCACACGAGGTCGTTGCATGGCTTAGGCGCATTCTTCGGGTGGAAAAAACTGGGCACAGCGGGACATTAGACCCCAAGGTTACTGGTTGTCTAATAGTCTGTATTGATCGCGCAACACGCCTGGTTAAGTCACAACAGGGAGCAGGTGTGTCGCGCTAGCCTTCTTTCGAAGTCAGCCATAACATTCTGCAGGTAAGGAATATGTCTGCGTACTCCGACTTCACAGCGCGCTCCCCGATCCTGCCGCCCTTCCCCGTGCACTTGAAACTCTTACTGGTGCATTATTCCAACGTCCGCCGCTCATCTCTGCCGTGAAACGGCAACTCCGCATCCGGACTATCCACGAATCCAGATTACTTGAATTTGACGACAAGCGTAATTTAGGCGTGTTCTGGGTCTCTTGTGAGGCAGGAACGTACATACGAACGCTCTGCGTTCACCTCGGACTGCTGCTTGGCGTCGGCGGTCACATGCAGGAGCTTAGACGTGTCCGGAGTGGTGCACTGTCAGAGGACGATGACATCGTGACGATGCACGATGTGCTGGATGCTCAGTGGATGTATGATAATACGCGCGATGGTGCGCACATCCGCATTTGACCGGTCTCGAATCACAGACTGATACTTGACAGAGTCGTACTTGCGTCGCGTCATCCGCCCACTCGAATGCTTGCTTGTTGGCTACAAGCGCATCGTCGTCAAAGATAGTGCTGTCAATGCTGTCTGTTACGGCGCGAAGCTCATGATTCCCGGCCTCCTCCGTTATGAGGCCGATATCTCCGTGCACGAAGAAGTCGTTCTTATGACCACGAAAGGTGAGGCCATCGCCCTCGGCATTGCGCTCATGTCAACCGTTGAGCTTGCAACCTGCGATCATGGCGTCGTTGCTAAGGTCAAGCGGTGCATCATGGAGCGCGACACCTACCCCCGGCGCTGGGGTCTCGGCCCTAAGGCCATGGAGAAAAAGAAGATGGTCAAGGAAGGCAAACTTGGGAAACATGGCGAGAAGATTGAGGGTGTGACTCCGGCGGAATGGAGCAAAGACTACGTTGATTATACGCGCGAGGTATGAATGTCTAATAAAGTTCAGGCAGGATATTATTGAACATCCTCTGCAGCAACCTGCCGTAACCGCTTCCGTGACAGCCCCCGCCAAAGTTCCTGCACAATCGACCACCGAGATCGCCGAAACGTCGAGTCCTGCGAAGGAGAAGAAGCGTAAACGTAAGTCAGAGGCACTTGACGATATCGGTGATGTATCAATCGCTGTCACCGACGATGGTGCGGAAGATGAGAAGGAGGGGCGGAAACGGAAGGAAAAAAAGGAGAAGAAAGCGAAAAAGAAGGATGAGGATGACGAAGAGAGAAGAGAACGAAAGCGACTGAAGAAGGAAAAGAAGGCGCAAGAAGCAGCAGTTAGCGAGGGATAGCTGTCCTTTCCTGCTCTCGTCTCGCTCTGTCTTCCGTGTACCTGTATCTCGTCTCGTAATGAGTCTACTCTATCCTCTGGGATGTGGCGCAAACTTCATTCCCGAAGACAGCAATGTCTTATGCGTATGCTAGCCTCAAACTTGGAGGTACAGAGAGGCAATCGCGACATGGACATGCTCCACCTAGTGATACAAGCCTGAAAGACTGGTCGAAAGCAATGTAGAAAGACTCATATCGTTGGCAACAGCAAGCTGTATACCCAGAAGTTATTCTTGTTGACTAACTCGGGGTGTAGATTTGCGGCCAATCCGGTGGCATGGGCAGATTTTGTGTTTCGATGGTTAGTGGCGCCAGCGGACCGAGACATTCAACTGACTGCATTGACCGCGAGGACGAGGACGACCGTCTCGCGGCTTGAGGGAATTCGGTACTGTTCCACGATGACGGACGTGTGCTGTCGACAGGCGCAAGAATAGCACAGCTGCTGTCCTGGCTCGCGACGCTGACCCTCCGAGGCGACCGCGCGCTGCCGCCAATCCGCGTTGGAGTCGCGCTACCTATACGTGTGCTGATGGGGCTTAGGCTCGCGACTCTTCTCGTTCTCGCAGGTGCATTGAAAGCGATGGTCTCCGTGCTGATTGATAGCCCATCAAAGCGCGAACCTACGCGTGCCGCGCGCCGCATCGGGTCGTTGAAGCGCGGGTCTTGTAAGAGCCTTTCTTGCTCATCCCGACGCACTACGCGACGCATGCTATGGATAGCTAGCACAGACATAACAGCCACTGGGATGGAATATGAGTAAACAAACCCCGCTTTCAGACAAGGAACGCTGACGATGGAAGGAGCTCCATTCGTGGCCGTCAAATAAGCCCTGCCATTGGAATGTCCCAATCATGGCAAATGTTGCGGATACGACGGTCGCTGCCGCCATGACAGTAGTATAGCATAGCTAAAAATAACATAGGTGAGATGGAAAGCGGAGTTGTGTGGCGCAACCCACATACCTCGTCCCTCATAACTTCACGAAAGAGCACCAACCTGGGCTTAAAAAACGCTAATCGTATTGAGGAACCTGTCATGGTTGAGACGATGTGCGAGCCGTTAAGTCTATGCATCCATCGTTCTACTGTATTCTGGATTCGATGCATTCGCGGTCGGGAGTCGCGATATACGGAGAGCGTGCTCGATGGTGTGCGCTTCTCTTGCGCAAGGTCTGGGGGGGTGAGAGCCGTCCTCACGAGTGGCGGGCGCAAAGCTAAGCGGTTCGCAATCGGCACGGTGGTGGAGTGAACCGATCCCCTGACGACTGGAGTGCGACTCTCCGGTAAAGCGGCGGTCAGAGGGCTATCCCTAAGGACGGCGGATTCTCTCAACGACTCCCTGAATGAAAGCCGGCCCTGCGCTGCCAGCAAACGCGATGTTCGCCAAACTGTAAAGAGAACTGGGCCATGCGTTGATGAGCATGGACGCTGTAAGATAGCTGGCGTCATAATGCTCACAGCAGCCAGCGATGAAAATATCCTCGAGGAACGTGAGAACTAAATTTATAGGGAAAAGCCGGTCTTCGTTTTCATAATTACAAGTCCCTGGAGTGAAAACAGAATGAGCCTTACACAAAACGAAAGAATCTCCGCACGCACCGACGATTCCACGGATGGCTCTCAGCTGAACAAGCTCAGTAACCACCAGGCCGATATGACCCATCTGAAAGCAAGAGAGGCCGACGAACACGAAGCGCGAGTTGAATAGGCAGCGATAGGCTTTCAACCCGAACACGCCAGTGAGCTGAAACCCGCACTATCAGGGCGTATGCTAGAGGCGTGCGGAGTCACCAGCGTACCACGAGAGATGTTGCTGCACTCAGAAAAGAAACCGTGGCTCGCAGAATCCTATAAGACGGGGTCAGACGGGCGACGAGGATTATGCATGATGCGTACACCTCGCAGCTTGTCCCCTGTGAGAACACACTAGCGATCAAGAGAATCCACGGAAGCAGCGCCGATATTTGGCTTGCGAGCAAGATGTAGAAGATAGTCTTGTCTTTGGCCTTAGTTCGAAAGACGAATCCGACAGCTGCGATGGAGTTCCACAAAAAGAAAATGGTGTATGCCCCGAACATAAGTACGCTCTGTGCGCTCTGCCGCAAACGACTGACGTAGACATCGGATAAGAGCGAACCATCGGGAGTGACTGCATAATCGGGATTGAAAGTGTTTATGTTCTCTCCGCGGTAGATGCCGTGAAAATTCGAAATAGTGACGGCGGTCTGGAGATGGACGACGACAACGTCAGGGGTGCAGCAGGATGCTGTAGTCGGTGTTGACTCGAACTGCTGCCCCGAGCGCTGGTCGATAGACGGAGAAGAAGTAATTTCCGCGCGAGCAGTGCTGACACCTGGACTTGGTATGTTTGCCAGCTGATGGAAAAATGAAGTCGTGGCCGCCGGCGCTGAGAAGGTCGAAGCAAGGCTCATGCCTGACCGAAAGAAAGGAGGGGAGAGGCAGCTTCAAAGCCTTCCTCACCAGGAGGGGTCGGGAACGATGAGAGTGAATGCAAAGAGTCAAACCTCTCCACTTCCTTCGGACAACATTCATCTGGCTTGGGTGTAGAAGGTGGCCGTGGAAAGTGGCCGCACGTCAGAAATCGGCACGTTGTCAAGGGCATCTCGACAAACTTTAATTAATCCAGGGCCGTAACGAAGGACCAAGTCCATGCATAATGAACTGGAACATGTGCCCGCTCACGGCCCGCTTCCGGTGGATGGCGGGTGGACCTCGGCGAGCAGCTGGGAGATGCGTGCTGGCAACGATCCTCACAGGCCCCTGGTAGCTCAGGCAAAATACTTTCGTAGGCCGATCGCACATAAAATGCGTGGGATGAACGCGCACGATACCGCGATACCAATGCACTGGACGCGATAAAGTTGCACACACAAGTGCAAAAACATGTGGCTCAGTTCGCGTCAATCATCATCGCTCAAATGAACAGCAAGTAGCGCCCCAGTAAGGACAGACCAGCCATACACAACAGCATGACAAGAGGAGATGATTTGTAGGCACTGTTCACGGGGACGAACCCTGCACTCGTATCCGACGACAGCCCGGGTATAACAGTCTGGGTAGCTGTAACGAGACTGGTCACGCTGGAATACGTGGCACAGCTTGTTAGCTGCAAGAACAAGCGTTGGGCAAGCGACCTACACAGTGGTGAAGCCCACCGTCCGGCCAGGCAAGGTGGTGACGATAGTTTCAACCGCGACGAGGACGACTGTGACGGTTTCTGTGGTTTCCGTGGGAGGCACGCTCATGCCAGAACGAGAAGTAGCGCCGGGACCGTAAGTGCTAGTAGGGCGGATGATACCTGACGGCCCAAGTGTCAGAGTTACAGTATTACCCTCGGCCGGCGAGGTTGTTACGGAGTTTGTTTGAGGGGCTCCCGAGTTGAAGTTGACGTTGAGCGGTGTAAGAGCGGTAGTGTTGATGAGTGGATTCTGACCCGGAGGCGACGACGCTTGGGGGAGGGTTTGGAGCACATTCGTATCGGTACACGTCCCGTTAAAATTGGTGTTCTCAATAGAGACGGGGATCGACGTGATAGAGAAATACGCTGTTCCATTAATATGAGAGCCCTCATAGATCGTGAACTGGATATAGGAAGTAAGTAATCGGCCCAAGAAGTGGTTGCGACGATACAAACATTGTACTCCCCCGCGGGGACACAATTTGACAGCTGAAAGTTAAGATGCTTCACAGTACTACTTGGTTCCTGAGTCAGGAGCCCAGTACCATTCGAAACAGTGACGTTGATATTCGTTTGAGTTGAAAACAGGTATAGCTCAAGCGAGTCGAAGGACGTGGGTAGTCCAGAGTTAGGCGCTTGTGCGCTCTGGGGAAGCTTACCATCTGCCGATACCTATGTAAAGTGGTCAGCCGACCTGGGGACATCGGGGGTGGGTGACGATAGAGGGTTACGTCGATGGCAATGGGTATGTTACTTCCTGCATGGTAGGTGCTGTAAGAAGTTCAGCGAAAGATCAAGCGGAGAAGATAGGCAGAAGCCGACCTGCTTGGGGCGGGAGCATCTACTATTGCAAGGGCGCTGGTGAATATCTGCCCGTTGACGTTGAACTGGGCAACGACGGGGAGGGCGAGGATGAAGAAACAAAGAACGAAGGCAGCCATGCGCCACGCGATCCCGCCCGGGGACGCGCAGGAGCGACGACCTGGCATCGACGGGCTGGACGAGATGAAAGACAGAGGACGGTGAGATTGCCAACGAGTGCCTCATGCGGAGCTGGTGAAAGTTCGCAAGGGCGTTCCAAAGCGCTGATTGGTGTTCTGTTCGTCGTCACTAGCGACAGCTAGCGGCTCGCCACCGGCCATCTCGGCCGACCCCTTCGATTGCACCGTCTGTCCTCCATGCCTGAATCTCAGCCGCTCGCGGACACCCCGGAGGCCCGTCTGCCCCTCTTCCAAGCCAGTACACAGTTCAGGAACTGGCGCTTCTCTCCAGAACGTCTCGCCGCCACCCGCGCCTCCATGAACAAGGCCGCCGTTGCTGTCATCTGTGCTACTTTCGACGCTGACGAGGTCCGTCCCACACCGGATCCCGTTCATGTCTCCGCCCTGGACCCATCTCCCGCTTCTCACAGCCAGGCTCTTCTGCCAATGTCCAATTCCTTGATGCTGCGGAAGAACATCTCCTCGTCAAGTACTACCTCTCTAAACTTGTCGAGATATGCGCCCTCTTCCACTTCCCCGAAGAGGTCGAAGCGACCGCGATCACGTACCTTAAGCGTTTCTATCTCAAGAATACCGTCATGGACTGGCACCCCAAGAACGTCATGTACGTCCTCCGGCTGCTTTGGGCCTTTCCATCTTAATCACCGCCCTAGGTTGACTGCTCTCTTCCTTGCTACGAAGACGACCAATAATCCCATTGCTCTCGATTTGTTTACCAGCAGACTTAAGCAAAGCCCAGTTGATGTGCTTGATTTGGAGCTTCTAGTCGCTCAGAGCCTTTCATTTGAGTTCTCTGTCTGGCACGCCCATCGTGCGCTGTGGGGTCTCTGGCTAGATTTGCAGGTCTGCTTTCTCCTGGTGTCCTTTTCGGTCTGCTCAGTTCAGCTACGGCAGGCGCTACCAGACTTGCCATCCGAGGAGGATCTAGAACTCTGTTACGACGATGCGCTAGCACACCTGCGAGCATCCCGATATACGGACGCCGAGCTCATCTACACACCCTCTCAGATTGCCCTTGCTTGCATGTCTCTCGCTCGCCCGGGCCTCGCAGACGCATGGGCCATGTCTAAACAGGCACAGACGGTGTTACACATCGCGGAACCCATCAAACGCATGATCTCTCAAGACGGTGTCCCCCCCGACAAGACCATTGTAGCGGGTATCGACCGACGACTGAAGCTCTGCAAAAATCCGGAGAAGATTGTTGGCAGTCGAGCATACCTAGCCAAGAAGGCTAGAGTGGAGGCAGAAGCAGAGGCAAAGCGATTGAAAAAAGCCGAAGATATTCATAAGGCCACAGAAGAAGGGGACCCGTTTGGCGAAGAAATTTCAGGCAGGGCCCTGGAAATCGCACATTTAGACGATGACGACTAATCTAATTCATGGATACTGCGTGTATCAAACATTGCGATGCGTGTGCATCTCTTGCAGTGGCAAGGCCTTCCCTGTACCTCGCTGGCTTTTGTACAATTGCCATTGCTTGCGGTACTGCGAGTAGAGGAATAACAAAGATGGAGTGCAAGGAGGCACACCTAGAACCGACATAGCCGTATCATAGGGTTACATAGGCATCATGGTGGGTCATAATGTAGGGACGCTGCCTAGTAACCGAGAGCACTAAGCTTGGGGTAGTCGGCGGACGTGTCAGCAAGAGCCTTTGCACGAAGCTTGACGGCCGCGAGCTGACGATGGGGGGTGAGCATCATGGGACATGCCTACAGGGCTAACAACGTGCCTTGCGTTCGTGGAAGGCTTGTGCTTTGATCTTCCTCTTCTCTTCAAGACGGTCGACAACGTCCTTGTAGCCCCAGCCGACCTCGTGCGAGAGGCGCTGCAAGTTGATGGTTGTTAGGGCTGGCGTAGTCTTTGAACAAAACGATACGCACCTTGACCGTGCAGAACTTGCGACCCGGTTTCAACCTGAGCACCCGTAGAGCCTCTGGCACCACCATGCGCTTCTTGCGGTCGTAGGGGGGAGGAACACCCTCAAAGAGTTTGACGCGCTCGAGAGCCGCCGCACCACGAGCGGTCTTATGAGGCACCATACCGCGGATAGCGCGGTATAAAATCTTGGACGGTGCACGGTGGTGGAATGGTCCAGATTTTTTGGGGTTCACGATGTGACGCTTATGGAGGAAGTTGTGGTAGCGCAGCTGGCGCAGGATATGCTTCAATACATGTCCACTCAGAAACGCGTAGCAGACGCACCTTGTTGCGGAAGAAGCTGCCAGAGATGTTAATCTCTTCGCACCGGACAACAACAATCTTCTGGCCCGACAGGATCTGTTTGGAGATAATGGAGGCCAGACGGCCAAGCAGGTGACCCTTGCCGTCAATGACGATGGGGTTAGCAGAGATGGTGGCCATGGCGGATCTAGGATGTTCGAAAATGGTCAAGAACGGATGCACAAAGAAGAGCTGTCAGACACTTATAATGCGTACAAGCGACAGGGTGGCACACCTTGAGATCTTGAGGTCTTCACTGCCTTGGCCCGGGACGGCGTCGGCGTATCGTGAACGCAGACTACCGAGTCATGTGATCATGTAGATGAGCCTGTACAGTTATATCGGCTAAAGCCGAGACTCCCATACATCTCTCTTGCATTTCGCGACTGACGCGACTCGTCGTTCGACGTCCATCAGCATCAATGCTTTTACGCATATCTTTCGTTCTGTGTATTCACGTCATAGTTAAAGGTATCTTGATTGTGTTCGGCTTTACGCTATTCGAGTGTGATATCGACCAGTCTTTACTCCATCTTGACCCGTAAACTGTCCTACTTCTCCGCCAACCGGGATGCATACCATCTCGTGAGGCCCATACCACGGAATACTAAGTGGAATGTGATTGAAAGTGCATTTTCTCTACAGCTTTCCGTCCCAACCCTTTAGAAGAGTCCAGGCGGCTGCCGTAGTAAATACCAGCGGCAATGGAAGTCTAGGCTTCGACGATGATTCGCATGAAGATGTCCGCAGTACTAGTGTGATCCTTGGCGCTCAAGCTCAAGACCGTCCCAACCAAGTGTTGATAGGACATACCAGGTGAGAGTGGTCCAGTCTCGTGCCCGAGGAGGGGCTCGGTGGTAGTCTGATCAGGCAAGGCGGGATACAGTATCTTAGGCGATGCTGGCCCGGGGCCCGCTGCATACGCCTTAGTTGATCAACGTGAAGGTTGAACGTTTTGAGGTAATTAATTCGCTGGTGGCTGAAGAATAGATGCTTCATTTTGTGGAACCTGCGCATGATGCTATGCATCAGCTACTGTAGGCTGAAACTTCCAAATGCCGTCTATGATTGCTGTGAGGATCCGCACGATAAATGCTGGCTGAAGAACATACTACACTGGCAGCAGTTGGATACACCGTTACCTGAGGACAGCGTCCAATCGCATTCGATTCAGCAGCCCCTTCAAGTTCTTGGAGTTATCAAAATCGGCGACCAAGATTGGCCTGGCATAGTACGCAGGCCCTGGCATGAACACCTTTTCCTGCCGTGACTCGGGGCAGCTCGTAGATACCCTAGTAAAGTAACATCACCCTACTCTAAATACGGTGTATAAGGTGAGGGACAACCCTAGTGTACCAGAATGTTAGCACAGGTCTTTGCTTCTAATGAATATTTAGCAGGCAATGCACTAGGATACATGTCCTTGTTTTTTACGATTTATGGGATCACATCTGGGTCACATGAATAGTTGAAGCAGAGATGAACAACAAAGATCCCTGGGCGAAAAGTGGGGATAGCCAAAACAGTGAGGAATATAGACAAGAATCTATAGATAAACAATTTTTTGCATGGAATATTTGACCAGCAGTTACGAGATGGAGGGAAGGCATGATAACGAACGGAGGATGGGATAGCCAACTGGCGCTCAAGATAGAGCGGGTTCCGAATAGGTAAACCGAAGGCTGCCAATCTCTTGACCGTACGAGAGGCTCTTAAGCCCTGATAGGCCTTTCCACATATCTCCGACGATAAGACATATACAGAAGTCCGTGAAGTATACGTCCCCAATAAGATCAGTATGGAGCAATTGTCGAAAACCCGGGATTGACGTTATAATTCCCACCCATTGTAATCAATAATTTGATTGTAAGCAAAGAAATTGGCCTGAAAATGGTGAACTTTCTTAGAAATCATCGGCTATAATGCTCGTAATCGACTGTGAGCAATTCCAATGCTATTATAATTGACTGATCGGCAACTACGGTCATTATAATCACGATTCTAGTTTTCCGACACAACTCACTCGGCCAGGCGGCGGAAGTTAGTCGGGGATCTAATTTGACGGCAGCCACCGCCGATCCCACGACCTCGTCCGACGTTGACCCGCCCGCGTCACCGCGCCTGCCCACTACACCGAAAATGTCCTTCGCCCGACTTGCATTCGCCAACGCAACGCGCGCACGCTTCGCATTCGCGTCTGCGTCTCACGTCCGATCTTCACTCCGTCTCCCGACGCACCCGTTGCGTGTTCAGTTCTCCGCGGCTGCGGGTCCAGACAAAGCTCAAATCACAGAGCGCGTCTTGGGCGTACTCAAGGGGTTTGAGAAGGTTGACCCGGCCAAGGTACTTTCTTCTATTCATTTACATTCTGCTTTGTTAAACAGCGTTTCACAGCTTTCAACGGAAGCGTCATTTGCGAGTGACCTCGGTCTGGACAGCTTGGATGCCGTGGAGGTTGTTATGGCTGTGGAAGAGGTGCGTTCCCTTAACCTCGGGCTTGGAACCCGCGGCGACGCGTTTCAGGAGTTCTCCATTGAAATCCCAGACGCGGAAGCGGACGAAATCCAGACGGTCCAGCAAGGTTTGTTGTCACCACCTCTCTTATTCTGCCGGCTAACATACGTCGCAGCGATTGACTATATTGCTAAGACCCCGGCAGGTGTGCTCTTCCTGACGCTTACACTATGCTCCTTCTTATCTTTTTTTCAGCTCAGTGATTGACTAGCGTAGAGCATTAGTACTCGTGCTACCTTATTTCTTTCAATACGACTTTTTTCTCGATACGTCACCCGTGCGCTGAAGGGGCCTCATCGGCTGGGTCATATGATGGCTTATGTATCTGATCGCGGGACATGAGGCCACTGTCTTGAGATTCGATAATAAGTTGCACAAGCTTTCATTTAGCTATCATGCGTGGTGAAGAAGGCACAACAAAGCTAAGCTTTGTTGAGCACATTGTCGTCCATGAGCCGTTTTTGAGGGTCGGCTGCATGCTTGGAGAAGGTTCCCATCGAAACAATCTGGTTTCATCTGTATACTCAATACTCGTAGGTCCTCTTTATGAAGCACAAACATTCACCCTCCACTTTGTCGATATCTTTGAGAAAAGGGTACGTGTGCGCTGCGAGACATCCTCCAACCACGTTGTTCCACAATCCCAGGTGTTCCATCTCGATATAAGGACGCTTGAGCTTTCTATAGACCAATACGATGAGCCGATAACCTGCTTGGCTTTACGACGTGGTGGTAGAGGGGTGAGGCTTCTTCGCCTGTAGTGCTCTGTTTTTTTGTTCAAGTTTGAAGTTGGCCTGCGCAACAGCCTCCGGAATTGCAACCATTGAAGAAGGCAAGCTGCAGTACCTCGCTCGACCCATTGAAGTAGAGGATCGTCCATACACACGTTTCAACGATGGCGCGTGCGATAGCGAAGGGCGATTCTTCATTGGAACGATGTTCTCGAAAGAGAAGGGAATACCTGGCGTTCTCTACAAATTCGACCCAAAGGATATGTCTTGTGTTGTTGTAGATCCAGGACCTTTCACGGTGAGGGGCGACTCGCTTTGGCCTTCTCCTTATCTTGCTTAATTTACAACAGGATTCGAACGGTATTGCTTGGAGTCTTGATGAAAGAACGATGTAAAGTCAAACGGCGCCTCGTTCTCTGTATGTGTGCTTACTAGCCTACTTGGAGGTACTTTACCGACTCTCTGAACAATGTCATCTATGCATACGACTATGAAGACGGTGTCATCTCCGGTAGACGCGTCTTCGCCGATACTGGGTCTATCCTACGACTCAAGAATTCATATCCTGATGGTCTGTGCATGGACGATGAAGGCTGTATATGGAGTGCTAGGTATGTCCTTCCCTATGCACCTACAATCAACGCGTCGATGTTGAAGGGTGGATTCCGCAGATGGGGAGGATCCTGCATCGTCCGGTTCAATCGTGAAGGCATTATCGACGTGCAAATTGACCTACCCACTGTGCATCGAGTCACAGCATGCTGCTTCGGAGGTTCGTCACATTCCTACATGCCTTGCTGGAAAAGCTTGACCTTGGAGTTCAGGGTTGAACAACGATGAGCTGTTTATCACTACGGCACACTGCTCCGTTCTCGGAGGGAACAATGACCTACAGAAAGGTCATCCGGACTCTGGACATCTTTTCAAAGTGGAGTTCGCCGGAAAGTACCGGGGCGGAAGATGGCGTCACGAATTTGCTCTGTGATTTCTTAACGCCCTCAAATAATAATTTCAGCCATAGATTTAACTCTATGGAATATATATATCAGTGATATAGACGTGAAAATTTGCTACTTTCTCGTGCTCGTTAACACTACGACCATTTATCTCCGAACAATGCAGAGCCAAACACGTGCAGTACCGGGAGAGACGCGTCGCGAGTCCTTCGACGCGAGTGAGATCAATTGTCTACAGTTCTGACCACCATACACCGGCTTCCGCGTTCACCATGAAGCATGGTGTGGCGTTCCGCAAGCTCTCAAGGACATCGTCTCACCGGATGCTCATGCTCCGGTGCGGTTCTCAGCTCCCACTCTGGTTCGAACTATTGACGTGGATGTAGGAATATGGTGACTTCTCTCTTCGAACACGAGCAAATCAAGACGACGCTTCCTAAGGCGAAAGAGGCTGCCAGGCTAGCAGAGAAGGTGCGCCGTGCTACACTTTGCGTGTTCGGGCTAAATACCGTTTAGATGATCTCCCTTACCAAGAAGGGCACCTTGCCCGCGTACCATCGTGCCGCTGGCTTCATACTCAAAGCGGAGGTTACACGCAAACTGTTCGACAAACTTGGCCCGCGTTATAGCGAACGGCCTGGCGGCTACACGCGCATCCACAAATTCGGTCGGCGGCCCGGAGACAACGCACCGAACGCCATCCTCGAGCTCGTCGACAATCCACGGGACCTCAAGTTTGAGATGACGGCACGGGCTGTGGGTTGGGACTTGCTCTCCGACAGGATCAGAAAGAGCAATCCTCAGCGCGCGCTCGCAGAGGGTGTGGGGGGCATACCCGAGTCGATTGAAGCGGCCCGCATAATGAAGCACGAGGAAAATGGTCCAATACGTCTTCTCACACGCTGGAATCTGCAAAAAGCTCTCAAGTTCAGGCCATCGTCTGCCACGTACGTACTAGCCAAGAAAGCTGAGGCCCATGTCGTTCGTGTGTTTTTTTCTTACGTCGCACAAAGTCTACTATGCCCCTGTTTAGAACACCCTCTTAGCTAGACCGCTCGCAGGCTCGATGCAGAACAAAATGTGGCAATTTCAGAAAGTCATCGAGAAGTCGGCAGATGATATGGTCGACTCGTCCCCTACTGCACGCAAAGTGGACACGACGACACCCGATACTGCGGCGCCGCAGGTCTACTTCCGCAATGCGAAGGATCTGTGGCGGCAGACGAGGGCTGGGGAAGTCACTCCTGGACATGAGACCACTACATGGCGGGCGGCGCAAGGGGATCTTGCCTTCGGTGCGGGTCGCAAGTACAAGTGGCTGCGCAAGGCCAAGCTTGGAATCAATCAGGACGGACAGGAATCTCTTTCTGCCGCCCACACATGACGATCTCTGGTACTTGACATGTATGATTCAGTATTCTACGCTACACATATTTGCGCCTACGCCTCTGGACACTGGCTAGAAATTGGTTGCCGCTTCGAGGTCATCAGCGTTTAACCAGTCACTGCCGTCTTGCAACAGCTCAGTCCATACTGCATCGCGTGCGCGAATTGGCCATCCAGGCGTGTCCCAGAACCTCGCTCTTATGCCGCGGGTGTGGGCATCACTGACGAGTGTCAGGATGACGTTGCGAGCCGTGTCGTTGATTTGACCGATGCCAGACCATCCGACGACGGCCTCATAGTCCGTGCTGGCGATAGGGGAAAGCGTCGCGTCCCAAGTCGTGTTTGTCGAGGTATCGTTGAGTATGGCGAGAGGCGCATCGAAGAAGTAATCTCGTGGATCAAGAGCTTTCACGCCGTCAAGGGGTGAGTTACCCGTTCCAATGACCGTTACGGCGGATTCGGTTAGCGTATTGTTTGCGAAGGTCGTGAGGTATCCAGCTTCGCGGAGGGGATCAAGTGCGTCCAGAATAAAAGGAAGTGCTCTGTAAACAGACCTGAATTTGCATTTTAATAAAGAGGACGGCTTAGAGGCGTACTCAGACCCATCCGTTTTGATATCAACTAGGAGCTGCAACGGGACGCTGCTAGCCGTATCAAAAATACCACTTTGGACGGTATGAGCTCCCCTGTCTAGTCTTTACCACGAATAAAATGCTCACTTCGGGCTGGTCTGGTTCACCGTAAAGAGAGTCTTGGGGTTCTGCATATTTAGCAAGTTGAGAAGCGGCTGAACATAGAGCGACTCGAATGTTCGATCTTCCGTTAGCGCTGCTTGCTCATGCCCAACCTGACCGCCCAAATATCAACACAGACTAGAGTGAAGAGTAACCAAACTCACGTAAAGCGTGTCGTTAATCAGCCAGACATCCGCTTCGACGCTCGCCACGCCGAAACTGATCGCTTCTAGGAGTGGTACATCGCGCCAATCTATTTCGAATCCATGTGATCTTTGCTTAAAACCGACAAGGAAAATTACAAACAATCATTGTGCGAGTGAATGGGTTTCGGGACGAGGTTCTGCGTCAGTTGAGTTGGGTAACGGAGAAGCGTTGAGTTGGACTCCTCAAGGGACTTGATGATAGTATCGATGGTCGGCTTCGTTACTGCTGGAGGCACTATAACAGCAAGGAAGGAGAACAGGATGGCCGGTGCGAGCATTACGGTGAGCAAGTGAAGTGAGGTGTGGATACGATGGGGTTCTTCGACCCAGTTCGCGTATTATGCAGCACTCGCTTCAGGTTCTGTGACCAAACACGGACGTATGGGCTGTGCAGCAACGAGGCCAGAACGTTCTTTTTCCTCGCGGCTGCGAAGAACGTGCATGGGGGTAGCATCGAAGTTCAAATTGGTCACCTGGGTGGCTAGGGCCGAGAACTGAGTCGAAGACGAGCTGAAGAAATCGAAAACATCAAGAGCATCTTCACGGGTTCGACGCTGGCCTCGCGGCGGTGTTGTGCATGTGGGAAGAAAGCGGGAGCGTCAACAGCACATTTTGAAGTCGCGCTATAATGAGACACGGCCAGTGATGTAACCCGCCATGGCGGAGGCCGCGTCGGCTGAGAGGGAAGCGCGGTCACGTTCACGCGTCATGAGCCACTAATCCGCACAGGCTGGGAGCGCGTTGGAAGCACGGATCATCCATGTACCTCGTACACTTGCATGCGACGATGGCGGCATGCTCAGAAGCATCGTTTCTCCTGGCCTACTCCTTCACCACCTGCCATGTCACCAACGCCACGTTCTGCATTGCATGGGGATACACGAGGGTAACGCGTGTCCGTGCCTGGAGAGGGACAGCCATCAAGGCCAGTGCCAGTGCCTCCTCATCATATGCCCGCGGAGCCAACGAGCCAACTAACTCATTGCTGGGCGTTGCCACTGTGTCGAATACTGCTGTACATTAATGTAGACCATTGTCCCGAGAATGCAAATAGAACTGCGAGCCTCTAGCAGCCATAACGTTCGTCAGGAGGTTTCAAGATGAGTTCTGCCATTAGTCGTGGGTCGATGATAGCGACGATGTCATCGCGTGTGCACGGGGTGCTCCGGATAGGTCGAGTGCGGGTAGGGCGGGCGGGCCATCTGCAAGAGAAGGCGGAACAAGGGCCGCTCGCGTGAGCAAGCACCCTCGAAATAAACAGTCAAGCAAACTCACTGACATCTAGTCGTCCCAGTGCATGAAGCGATAGTCTCTCCAGATGCGGTCCACGGTGACGCCTACGACAGGGCTCACAGGGCCTCCCTCTGGCCCTGCTCCCGCGAATGCCTGGGCAACGGTGCAAGTTACATCGCGCCAAGCGCGAGCGCTGGTATACGGCGCGTTAGACTGCTCCGACACATGCTGATGGGCACGGTCCAAAACGTACGAGAGGCTTGCGACCTTTGAGCGTGTTTTGAGTACGTAGCGGTATATAGAGCCGGCGTTGAGGACGAGCGTGACGAATTCTCCGGGCTCGAGCAAGACCATCGTTCCTCCGTTACGATTATAGTCGCGGGCGAGCTGCAGTGCTGCACAATGGTGGGTATCGTTGGCGAACTTGAGCAAGACCTCATAGTCTGCTGCGATCGCGGGCATGAGGGAAAAGAAGTAACCTGGTCAAGGTAGAGGCAAAGAATGGTAGCCTGGAAACGGGGAACAGGGAGCGCGCGGGCTGGGTGTTTCGCCCGGAGAATTCGAACTTGTGAAGAATGGAGGCGCTGACGCGGTTACGGCACGAATGGACTATAGTTTGGTACAGAATACGGAAATGATACCGCGGCGGCGTGTGGATGTCACGGCAGCACGGCTTGTTGCTTCTAAAAAGCTCGGACAATGGGACCTAGCCAAAGAACGCTAATGGAATTGATATGCAGCCGAGGTGGCCCTGCAAGCGAGGGGCGCATGTGCAGCACGTTTTCGGAGCTGGCTATTGTTTTCGTCAAGGAACACTGAGGGAACACGCGAAGACATGCAGGCGCAGTTAGGGAACGAAGAACCACGAATGGCGATACCGATCGCGACATCCTGCATACAACTATGATTCTGGCCACGGGTGCGCATCTGTCCTTCAGCCTCGATCACTTGCACCACGCTCGGCTGGCTGGCTCATGGGCCTCATAGAGCTCCCAGCCGAGCTACGCCTCAACATATACGAGTACTTTCTTTTGCGGCATACCCGCATCAAGGGTGGAAACCAACCCAACAACTCCCATCTTGCTCTCGCTCGTGTTTGCCGCACGATTCACATCGAGGCAACACCACTGCTACATACGTACATCTCCCTTCGTACAGAGCACCAAATCTCCAAGTTCGTGTATCACGTCGATGCTTCTCGATGCAACGTTGTCACCTGGGCCGACGTTGCGAACGATGGCCGCGTGATGTTGACACCGGTTAATAGAGAGGACTATCATCAGCCGGTGCGGTCACACCTATCCATGCCTGGGCCGCTCTTTGATAGGGCAGCAGAGCTCGCCGGTGTCACGGCTCTTTCTCGCATTGAGAAAGATGACCGGCCTGAAATGTCTTCGGGTGTTCGATTGCAAGAGTGGCGTACGCGCCCCAGGTACATTGCCAATTGTACATGTGTTGCATGAGGTCGCCGACGACTGATCTGGCGAACAATGGCAGATGGGCCCAGGTTTCACGGCAGAGTCATCCTCAAGTCAGAGGAGGCGATGTTTCCTGACGACGGTGCAATGGCCCGCTCGACTCCGATCGAAACGTACAAACTCTGTGTATCTCCGACCACTCGGTCGACGCTCTTCACGAACATTCCGCCCACGCACATTTGCACCTTGCGCTTGTCGGGCGACTGTATCTTTCCGGATGCCTCCGACTTCTCCTCCTTAAGGGAACTAATCTTGGACGCCGTGACAGGTAACCACTTCGATCGCCGGGCCCTCGATTCGACTTTCACGTCCTCGCGGCTTGAGACCTTTTGTTATCGCATGGGAGGCATGGGCTCCCTTGAGCTCCGAGATTCCCACCTCGAATCGCTGCGCACAGGAATTGGCACCACCATCCGGCGACTGGCTCTCGTGGGCTGCAGCCGGCTCACGGGCAATGGGCTGGCGGCGCTGTTTGATCAACTTCGTAATCTCACTTACCTTGCACTCGACATGATCACCGTACGCCAACTGCAAGTCGGTTTCATCCGTGTCTTGTCGCCAAAACTTGAATTGTTCAAGTTTGCAATTACCAACGTAAGCTACGCACAGCCGCTCATCGCAGAGGAGGTTATGTTGTGCGATGAAATCGAGTCACTCATCGATCGCGACCAACCACCGCAGTCAATGCATCTCAAGCTCAGGGACGAGGTTCTCCAATCGTCCGGACGATGGGCAAAGTGGGAAACCATGGTCAAGCATCGCGGCATTGATTTACGCACAGGCGTCTGGGGCACGGAGGAGCTCCAGTAACGGGAATCTAGGGGGAGTAGAGTAGCCCGCCAATGCACGGCATACGCTACGGCTGAAAGAAAAAAAATACAAGCACACCCCTACGCCTGCTAAGCAAAGGTCCGATGTGGGTGTGACGACGGCAGCAGATAGAGTCTAGCACAGATCAAAGCGAGAAATCCAGTCCATTGTAACGTGCGGGTTTATGCAGTCGGGGTGTCTTCCTTCCAAAAGATCCCTCAGCTGGAGAAAGCAATTAGCCGCATTTCTACCTGAGGGACAGGGACACACAATCGGTGGTCTTCGCTTTACTGACCAGGGTGAGGCTGATACTGCTCCGGTCTGTTGACATCAGCGGTCTCGTTGTTGCTGCTATAGTATTGATCTCCATAACCACGCGATCCAAAGTGGACCTCGTGCGGGGTGGGCGTGGCACGATGAGTGTGCGCACCGAGGGGTTGAGCAGGTGCATCGGTGTAGGGCTCTGTGTCGAACCGGCTGGCATTGCTGTCTGAGCGGCCATGCTGACCAGCACTATCACGCAGGAGTTCCTCCGAACCCCTAGCATCCCATGGATCTAAACGCTTGGCCATCGGGATGTCGCCGCCGGCGAGATTAGAAAACGAGGCCACGGAATCATACTTGCCGCCGTAATCGCGCTGGAAAGTCCCGTATCCAGAGACGACGGTGTAGAAGTAAAACTGGGATGGGCACATTATGAGGATGCGGTTGTTGTGACGGGTGTGGCACGCACCTGAGATATCGCCAGGAGAATCCAAAGACCGCCCATGACACCAACATCCACCCAGGGGAAGATGTTGCACAAGGTGTCTCCGAGGTTCGACGTGCTTGTGCCCGTACTGTTGGCCGGGAAGAATTCGGTCAGGCAGTGACTTTTAACGGTGCTATGACGCCCTGCGGATAGACCGATCATAGCAGCAGAGAGACCAAACGCTCCAAGGGTGACGAAGATGTGCAATGTGGTGTATCTCCGGAAAGTAATGGGGCTATCCTGTGGAGTGTCTATGGTTAGGCCACGAGAGTTATGACTACACAAGCATACCCTTAAGACCCCGATAAATCCAAGAATCTGGATGCCTGCCACAGCATAACAGACGATGGCAAAGGGCCATGCAGTAAAGGAGTCGCTACCGACAACTGGAAACAAATTAAATCAGGTAAGAGGCAGATAAGGGAGAATACTGACTGTCTGGAGCGGCCACCGCCAGGGTGCCGAGTACGATGCCAAGGACGAGCTGTTCGGTCAGAACGGCATAAATACCAACCTTGACAGTGGGGATGGCACAGCAGCAGTAGTCTCTGGGCTTCATGGGGAGGTAGATGGGGGGCGAAGGAAGAAAAGGAGAGGCTGATGGGCTGCGGAGCTGGAGAGACAAGCCCACACCGGAAACTGAGAAAGGGTACACTGCCTTGGAACATGCTGCGCGGCATGTGACGTCAAGAGCTCGTTTCGCCGTCCGAGCCTACCTACTTCGTCCCCAACCTCGACCACCATGGCCCGTTTCGCTTTCGCCCTTCCTCTCCTTGCAGTTACGCTTGCCGGAGCCGCACCTAATGCGCTGTGGAATCAGGTTGCTATATTGTCACAGGGCGGGCCCGTCCGTACTACCGAGAGCTGGGACTGGTCCGATTGTGGTACGTTCACCCACGTACGATACCTGTTGTCTCTTGCTCACACATACCCATAGGTTTGACCTCTGATCCTATCCAGATTGAATCTATCGTCGTCACTCCCGATCCCCCGAAACCTGGTCAGGAAATGACTGTTACTGTGAAGGCTTCCGCTCAGGAGGTCGTAGAGGTGAATCCGTCTGTCATGTTTCATTCTACCACCTCTCTCACAATAACCGGCTATAACAGGATGGTGCTTATGCAGATGTCACCGTGAAGCTGGGAGTGGTAAAACTTCTTCACAGAGAGTTTGACTTGTGCGAGGAAGCGTAAGTTCCTGAACTCGGGTTACATACTTCGATGGGCTAACCTTTTCACCAGCCGGAATGCGAACATGTCTGTGACTTGCCCCGTCGACAAGGGCGATTATACGGTTGTTCAGAGCGTCACCCTTCCTAAAGAGATCCCCCAAGGTGCGTTCCTGAGAGTTATAGCGGGGAACATGACGTAACGCAATGAGAGCAGCTCGCTTCACTGTCGACGTGCAAGGATACACCGTCGATGATGATGATTTGTTTTGTGTGAATCTCAAGGTTAACTTTATGAAGTTTCCGCGCCTTGGCTGGTAATCATCTGGTCCTCTTATGTCGGTGATATCCCTTCACGCCTTGCTTTGTTGACGACATGTTCATTGTGTACGTTCATGATGACACCATACGATTGCTTATCCTTTTGCTTCAACAACGAAGCTAGTTTGCTTCATGCACGGTTTCGGGTCATAAGTGCCAGGATGGCGCACGACACCCAGCGAGATCTCTAAGCAAGCAATAGCTCGAAGAAGGATCTCCGTAGGCGGATCTAAGAAGCCGACGAGCAAGACTTGAAGCACCGGTTGGGATCGTTGACGCGTGGTTCCTGCGTGTTACTCTTGAATGCATCACAATTGGGGCCAATGTCCTCTGCTAAATTGTGCGTTGCTGATCAGCAGAGTTATGGGCGAACTGCGACTGACGGAGACCTACAGACAAGGACGCATGTGAAGCCTTTCATTCCGCCCAACAGCTGACTTTAGCCACCAAAGGCAACCTTTAGTTACGAGTCATCTGCTCTAGATTGAGTACAATGAATGTGCCAAAGATGAGCGTATGCTTGCAGATGTTCTTGCCTACATCGGGATTAAGGGATCGCTGCTACATGGACTTTGCCAGCCTTCCGATTCACCGGGCTGCAATCAATTTTCCATGCGTTAGGTTGTGTAGCAAGAAGACGAGAAGACCGAGGGGTTCTGAGCCTTGGTACCGTGACTGGCAGGTGCTAGAGAATAACCCTGTGAAATTGTAAATGTAACCGGACTAGAGCTCGAAAAAATGTTACGGTAGTGCTGCGAGATCAGTTTTGTGCCTATAGTGTGTCAATAGGATTCAGAACACTTCACCGGTACTATTCTGAGGGGGGAAGTCGAACGGCAGTGTCGTAGAAGTCGAACGAAGCTGTATCTCACTCACCTATGGCATCAGATACTCTGGGAAAGTGCTATACTTCATACCTATGCTTCTTTTGCATCTACCTGTGTGCTCTTCAATTTTTTATACACGGGACTGCACATGCCAGAGAGATGCCGGTGAGGGGTGCTCCTTTCCTGCAAAGACAGTGCGAAACAGGTCGCCCCTGTCACAATCAGTCACCGTACGTCATCGCTTGCC
>MU273504.1:0-158444 GCA_022160365.1 Vararia minispora EC-137
CGCGCGCCTCGCGACGAGCGCGCGCCTCCTATAGAAGCGCCTTGTCAGCGCATATCTATAAGCGGCCCGGACTTCGGTCAACAACAACGACTAACAGGCATCAGTCACAGCCTCGGCCTTACTCATCACCTCGGCGATGACTCACGCTTAGTCGCTACCTTATTGTTCCTCCGCTTACATAACTATCTCGCGCACGGACCATGTACTTGCATATAAGAACCCTCTGTCTCCCTGTATTTCCTCAGCTCGTCCACTTGTACTACCAAGTGACTCGCAATCCACTGCCTTCTCTCGCTTCGTCCCCTGCCCGCCTCAACCCGCTTCCTTCGTCACTAAGTCCGTGCAGCCCGGGGGCATCCGCTCGCTAAGTCCTTACATGAACACGCAGAACTCCGCTAGCCACACATGCACTGTGAAAGGAGCTCTCCTGGCAGTTTGCTGGGGCTTGTCCAAAAGATGCTAACAGGAATAGGAGGCTCAAGTTGCACAGGCTGAATGGCTCCTGGGAGTGGTGTAGCAAGAGTTCACCGAAATGACAGAGCACTACAAAGCCATGTGCCAAGAATGACACATTGACAGCAGCTTAACAAAAAATAAGGCATCTGATTGCAAAGAATGTGCACCTTGATGAGAACATGCAAGAAGCTCTCAAAGACTATGTGTCAGTGGAGACTGCTGATGAGTTGTACATGCAACAAGCAGAGAATAGACAGTTGTGGTGGAAAATCTTGGACTTGGAATATCATGGGATGTAAAGAATATACCATTGCTTTCATATAGCAAAGATATGATTTACTGAATATTATTCAAAGTTGCCATGGACGTGTTTTTTACTTACATAAGAGACCCTCTTCACCATGTCACCCAGTGATGCCCCGGAGGGGCTGTGTATCATCAATAACCCTCTCAGACCTAGGAAATCCAGGGGACAAATTAGTCGAACTGGAGAGGATATAGAGCAGGAAGATACTGGACTTACGCGTACTGGTACCATTTGATACTAGCAATTAAAGCCTCCTTCCGAAGGGCCACAGTGTTCATCTGCTTGTATGTAGGGAAACCGGTAACTCCATATATCTTCCATGCGTGTATCTGCTGTCTGACTTCTGGACCCTTCAGCTCATCACGAAAACACCCCCTTCCTAAGACATTGACGCAGTACACGCGCATGGTGCTTGCACGTACGCGCGTGAGTCTTTTCGTGAGGATGTCGGCAACCTGCCACTAATTGAGACCACCCGTAGGAGACGGTACCTTTAAATAGTCAACGGCACGAGCAAGGTACATTTCCTTTTGTGGGAAATGGTAGAAGAGAACAAAGAAACTGACGCTGGGTGGTTGCTCGCTGATCACACGATCACGGCCAGTCACAACTCGGAAGGATGTGTGGCGAGTGTGTGAACAAGGGCCCCCGCTCCGAGTCTCTTCCGAGTCAGCCGTTGCAAGCGACGCTCTTCGAGTCCGCCCGCTACAGCACTAGCTATCGCTCTCCAGGGTGGGAGGCTCGCATGCCTCCGAGTCGCCTCTTCCGAGTCCTATGTTCGGGCCGTCACCTGACCAACCCGCCCTTACGCCACGAACCCACCTCTGTATGCAGCCACATTGGGCATTGATGCGTAAAATGTGAATAAAATAGCAAATATTATTTCTAGTTCTCACGTGGGAGATATGTGTCTAATCTGTCACATTCTCAGCATGTTTAACCTGTTTCGGCATGGTATCAGAAGTGCGATATTTTAGCTATATATGGGAAAGGTTAGGGCTAGGAAGGAACACGTATTGGGGGCACCTTTCGCGCATTTTCTGTCGCACGTAGATTTGTAACCTTCCCGTAGCTGATCTTTCCACAGTCATCACTCTGCCCTCACTGCTGGGAAAGCAGGCTTCGCTGCCGATATGGCATGGTTTCTCGCATGAAAGCGGTCGGGGTATCGCAGAAGGAATCAGCCCGCGATGTTTCCTTTTTGAAGAGCGACTGTAAATTTTCTAGCCTTTCCCTAACGTTTGGGGAAATGACCAGAAAAATCCTAAGCTTATTCCACAATCTACTGGTAGATATTTCACGTCCTTCCCAACAATCTTCTCCCAGAAAACAGAATAGAATACCATACTATCTTCTCTACCTTTCTACAGCTTTTCTGAGATATTAAGGCCCGACGCTAGC
The DNA here is from genome assembly GCA_022160365.1 of Vararia minispora EC-137. Classification (NCBI taxonomy): domain Eukaryota; kingdom Fungi; phylum Basidiomycota; class Agaricomycetes; order Russulales; family Lachnocladiaceae; genus Vararia; species Vararia minispora. Next base: position 2,165 of record MU273504.1, read on the forward strand.
AGGATTCAAATGCATCGCTTGGGACATTCTGCTATATGCTGAGCCAGCTATCTCTAGTCACGGAACAAGAAGGGTAATCTGCACCGGATCCACCGTCGCTCAGCCCGTCCAGGGTGTCGCGCCATGACAATAATCGTGTCGCGTACATACGTAAACGTACTAAGAACGCCCATGAGAAAAAATTGCAGCGCAGAGCGAAGGAAGACTGGACGCTAACTACTGCAAATTGCTACATTCTGGGGTTCGGACTGGAGGAGCAACAAGCAGATAGCTGGCAATGTCACAAAAACTCACTTGCTGAAATTCTCGGCTGCAGCCGGCTTTAGGCAAAAGCGGGTCACGCACAATACACGGGACTGTGGTACACTTCAAAGAGTGGCGGTGAAATCAGAGGGATAGCTGTGCCCAGAATGGCGGAGTGTCGAGTGCACCAGCCTTTTGCCTAGAAAAAGTGAGTATGCAAAGTGAAAGCACGAGCAAAACACTAACAGTTCTTGAACTAGATGATGTGTTCTAATCAACCGTCGCGAACGGACGAGATGCAGGACACGCACCTCGGACAATAAAATTCGCGAGGACTGCAAAGAAAAGCAGTGCGCTTATAACCACGGGACCGACGATGGCGTCTGTACACTTTAATTTCCTCTGTCGATGCAAACCTCGAAGAGCTTACCAAAATGTCCAGGATCACGACTGCGAATCTTGGTGATGCGATGCTGATAGAGTACGTAGCCGTAGATCTATTGGAGTGATAAGCGACGGTAAGAAGATGGCCGAACAAGAACCCACCAAGATGCCCACGCTCACTAGAGCATAAAAGTACGCAAAGTAACGCGCAACATCATCCCTGGACGCATTGAAAAGCGCGACGGCGAGCGTGCCGATGAGGATAGACATGCTCAGATATGAAATCCATGCTGAGCGAAACTGTTCAGCCCTGCCTTGTCCAAAGAGGGAAAATAAAAGACATACTGCGCTCGTTCGCAAACCATACCTTCCCCTCGACACGTACGGGTGTGGCTATCTTTCGCGGGACGCGAACATTTTGGTTGACGGAATTGATGGCGTGGTAATCGCGGACGGTGGGCATGTTACCGTGTTCATCCGGCTCGGCATCAGGGATCTCGTCGGCGCGTAGGTAGCGAGGGGTTCCTTAAGATATGTTAAAAGAGAGAAGCTTGAAAAATGCCAATGCGCCTACGAGTCGTCTTGGGCAATTTGGCGAGGGCGGACGGGGAGAAGGGCGTGAACATTTCGGTCATGACATGCCATGAACGCCGGAGAAGCGATGGGTCTGTGCTGCTCGTGCCCGCCGCCGAAGCCTCGAGAGTGTGGGACATTTTCAGCTGATTATTACACAGAGCTGGTGGTGGACGAGATGAAAGGACCGTAGTTCGCGGCGTGAATGAATCTGAATGAATCCGAGCCGTGAGTCGTGCCTGTTCCGGGGCATTTTGATGGTATGACACGTGACTGACTTCGGCCGAGGGGCGGCACGCATTGCACGTCAAGCTGTCGCAATTTTCTTTCCCACCAAATGCGAAGCTAGACAATCACACAACACAGCACATGCAGACGCTTTCTTTTGGTCACCGGTCAGCACAGAGGATAGCACGAGCACCCCGTGCTTCCTCCGGCCACATAATTCCTTCTCCGAGTCGCCACTGGCACCAGAGCGATCCCGTGCACACATGCGCGCCTCCTTCTTCTCGCCGAGCTTCTCGTCTTTCTATGGGATTTAACAGACATCAGGATCTTGGAACTGCAGACCTGTACCGCGGTAAGCGATCCACGTTCAAGGGCTTCGGAACACTATACATTTTTCAAACGATATCAGCCCTGCTCAGATTATCTCGAATTCCGAACAGGCGAGAATGGGTCCAGCGAACGGAGACAGGGGAGGCGGCCCGAGCACGGCTCATGGATACACACAGAACTTCATTGGTAAACAGTGCGCGCAGAAAGCTTAGGGGATAAGCGATGCAACACGTTCCCCAGACCTTGCAGATCTATGCCGCTGATGCTAAGCGCCTAAGTAGTGATGTACTGACTTATGTACTATCTTTCAAATTCCCACGGTAGGCCGACACTCTCATTCATAGGTTTGATTCCGCTGAAGTGGTATAAGAAGGTCAGTTTGAACTTCATTAAATTTCAACCTCCAAGCTCTTCGACTACGGAACACATACTCTCTTCATATTCTCACAACCTCAATATTCCATGTCCATATCCCGCCCTTACGAGCATTCTCGTTCATCTATGTCTTCGCCGCTCTCTGTACACAGCCCCGCGCTATGTCGTGTGCCGTCCGTTTCATCCGCAACGGCCGGTAGGGATGGGATTCGGGTGCACGATCAGTCATGGACGGCGGGCCCAGAAGATGGTATTCTGCTTTTGTTTTAGGAAGAACTTGGCCAACTAACGTACAGTCTCGCCGCAGTGTGCGCACCGCTCGCGTCCCCACATTCCACAAGAAACCCTCTGCTAGATCTACCTCCGAACGCGCCTGTTCGTCGTCTGCATGCGCAGGTGCTGAACATCTATAGCGCCGGTAGCGCATCCGATAGCACCGCCCAAATGACTGTAGTACGCACTGCCACCATCCCAGGGTACGCAGACTGCTCACCCTAATCCAGAGTGGCTTCGCCGGCGCCATTTGCATCATGGCAGTCTCTGTCGCCCTTTCTGGAAACCTCCCATCTTCTTCCCTTCTCAGTGTCTCTACCGTCACCGGTACCACAGGCATCTTCTTCGCCGTTGCGGCGCTCGTGCTTGATGCCCTTGGCTCGCCTGGCTATCGCTCGAAGACGGAGTGTGTTGCTAGGCAGTTTCAGCTACTCAGCCTGGCATGTGCTTTCATCGGAGCGGCATGTATCGTGGCGGGAACTCAGGATTGGACAGGATCGGCTGTTGTTACATTCGTGGCTGTTTTGACGATCGCCGTTGTCTTGCGTTGTGCCCTCGTGTCGAACCCTTGCTGAACACGGGAAGAGTCGTACGCTAACTACGCCTGTTTCTGAGCCTTGACTATCGGCCCGTATTGTCTGATCAGGTTATAATAATGTAATAGCACAGCGCAGATACAGGATTCAAACCGAGCAAAAAGAGCAGCTTCTGTTTGTCTCTATGATAGCATAGACGCTTCTGTCCGCCGTGACCAGTGCCCGAACACTGAGACATCGATAGAAACATCGTTGTATAATATATGCGGGTCAGCGCCAGTTTGGAGTGCACGCTCACCCACGTGACAGAAGGTCGGGGTGATTCGGTGGTGGCGGCACTTCTTCGCACGCTACAATCGCTTCAGTACAAGTTTACAGCCAGCCGAGTTCTCTCCATGGATATATCTGTTAGCACAAAGCCAAAACCTGATGTATTATGTGTGAGGGAGTCTACCAAACGGTTATTAGCGGAGAGTCGTAAGCCTGAGCTCTGAGTACTTCCAAAGCCTGGGAGGGCATAGACCGTGGGCTTAGATGCCAGTGCGGGAAACGTCATTATTCTTATTCGTGTACGGCTGACTGTGGGCAGAGTTTGAACAGAAGCCGGTTAATTGGGGTAACATGCAATGAAAAGAAATTGACAGCGCATTGCTAGGGAAGGCGGGAGAATGTAGTTAGCGTTTGTGATTGAGGAAAGCAACTAGTAATCGGGAGGTACGACTGACCTTAAGCGCCACTACGGCCACAAGAAGTAGTAGAATCACCGGTACCGTGCGCTCATTGTTGGAATGAAAACGATGTGGCCTCAGCGCCGCCTTTGCGGTAGTACGGGCAGCGCCTATCAATGTCGATACGGCGTACCTGGAAAGCTCTTGCAGATGTCACCTCACCCACCGTGGACAGACGAAATCACGGTTTTCACGGCGCGGCTAACTTCGTAACATGAAGAACTACACAACCTGCCAGGGATGTCTTTCGAAAGAAATACCAACCGAAACGTGAGCAACGCTGCCGAACGGAAAGGGAGGAAAGCAGTTCAGGAGACCGTAGCAGAAGGTCCGTCGGGCAAGGTAACGGCCTGTGGCATCCCGAAGGGTCGAGGGAGGCTGGCTTTTCGCCGAGCCAAGCGGCTCATTATTCATTATACTAGCTACCAGTGAGCATGAGCTATGAGACATGTACGGTATCACGACCGACTTGCCACAAGAAGCTGATGGTAAATAAGACGAACTGCAAGGCAAGCAGAGGGAGAGCAGTACAGATATCAGTACGACCCCGGCAACCTAGGTCCAACATCGATCAATCGCGGCATAGCTTGCTCATGGAAAGGGCAGGTAGGCCACGTGTTCGAGCGCCCGTGTACTGAAAGTTGTAAGCCCAGCGGTAGGACGTGCCGGCTGTGCCAGGCACGATCCAACTAACGCTTGACGTTGACATACCCCACAGAGAACACGCCTTGAACCATATGCAGTGTACTGAAAGTGCCACTGGATAACATCAGACCGCTACCATTGCGTCTGCTTAAAGCCTCTTGTGATCCAGACAAAATAAAGCAGCAAAGCATCCTCCCTTCGCTTCAGCATTAGCACATAGTACACCCAGGCATCACAGCTCAGTATGCAGACTTCGCTTGTCCTCCAGAAACGACACCGGGAAACCACGTCTCCACCGACTTCGCCGCCAAGGTTGCCTGCGCAAGATCGTCACTGGTCAACGGAAACCATACCCATAGCACGTCCCCCTCGCCGTACGTCGTTACACGAGAGGTTCCCATTTCGACGCCTGATATACTGTGTATGGCCAGACTCGTCACTTGGTATCGTGCCCGACCAAGAGACTACATTGCTGTTCTCTATGGAAGGGGTTCCAGTCCATCCAAGACACGCATACACGGTAAAGCCCAGCGCGTCCAGAATGACCATCGTGCGTGAAGCGACATTTAGCACCATATGAAGATAGGTAACTTGGTAACAAGAGCGGTTTTGTCGGCACCATCTGCATGACCATCGTGTCAACCGCCTTGACTAGCAACTTACCGCCATCCACCGCGTTCGCAATCTCGGTTATCCTTGGCACCATCGGCGTTTTCTTCGCTGTTGCTGCGCTCATGCTTGGCGCAGTCGGCTCAGCAGTCGATCACCCGCGCACGGCGCGTGCCGCCATGTTGTTCCAGCTCCTTAGCCTGGCGTGCGCCTCAGCCGGGACGACTTGTATCGCGATCAGAAATCTGCCCATCGAGGGGATGGTGGTCATAGTAGGTGTGGGGGTCGTGGCCGTGGGGGTCGTCGTGCGCTGCACGGTGGCATCGAGATTTGGACTGATATGACACGCACCAGCAGGATTGACGATTCATACGAGGACTGATCGGCCTGACATGGACATGACCATAAGACTAGCTACTCTGATATCGTTGCTACAGAGATCTGTTTGTACGCGCTTACGTTTACCCCTTTGTTAGATGGATTTCCTATTAGCTGAGCTAGTGCTCGAGGCAGGGGTCGGACTCGGACACGCACTTCAACAGCCCATATAACGTACCGAGGGAATAGAGTTGTAGCTTTCTGCTCGCAGTTGAGAGTATCACCAGTCCGATAGTATGTAGGTAACGGGTGTATAAGGGATACACGAGTAAGGGGATGCGCCAGAGTCGTGCCAGGCGGAAGCAAGGCAGCTACCCGCATCTTGCAGGTGGGCGGCTCCAGTATACGGGCGTTCCACGTGGCATACGCGTGATCGATTTACGCAGCCAACCTTGCCTTTGCCTGCCTCAAGGCGAACGTAACTTCGAGTACGACCGATGTCTAGCCGTCGTGTACGGGCTAACCAGTAGTCCGTAGAAATGCCCGAGCCACCGCTTTCCTGGCGTTGCACGTCTGCGGGGGATTGACGCCGGCGAAGACATTCTAGCAGATGCTAGAATGCCTCGGAAACATTTAGAAATGAGTGACGTCGACTAGCCGTTTCTCGTGAGTTCCCTGTCGCTCCTCCCCGTTCGTCTCCTGCCTTGCCTCCGTCCTCGTATTTAACTCTCCTTCGAAGCTTTTGACTCCTGCCTGATTCTTTTCAATTCCCATCACCGTTTAAGTTTTTGATACCCTTCAAAGACTTAGCTTCTCCTTACTCGACACATCTCCGACATGGGTACAGACTACTACAAGCTCCTCGGTGTGGGCAGAGATGCATCTGAGGACGAGATTAAGAAGGCCTATAAGAGAATGGTGCGTCATCGACCCTGATGTCCTTATACTTGTACTGACAGGCACCCTTAGGCCTTAAAATGGCACCCCGATCGTAACCAGGGAAGCGAAGAAGCGTCGAAGAAATTCAAGGAGGTGAGTGATGTATCCTGCCCTCCTGTGCGTCGTGAACGTGCTTCTGACTGTACGCCTGCAGATCTCGGAAGCTTTCGAGGTCCTCTCCGACAAGCAGAAGCGAACCATCTACGATCAGTTTGGCGAAGAGGGTCTGAAGGGCGGCGGAGGTCCTCCGCCCGGCGCTAGTGCGGGAGGTAACCCGTTTGCAGGCTTCAGCAGCGGAGGGGGCTTCCCCGGTGGCACAACATTTACCTTCACGTCTGGTGGGCCCGGCGGCTTCCGGAGTTCAAGTAGCGGCTTCAATCCGACAGATCCCATGAAGATATTCGAGTGCGTACTAATCGTTTTCTGGTTGTAGCATTCTATGCTGACCATCGGTGTAGACAGTTTTTCGCCAGCGGCATGGGCGGCATGGGCGGCCTGGGCGGTATGGGCGGCGGTCGGAGTCAGACAGCTATGTTTGATGATGATGACGATGACATGAGAGGCTTCAACCTCTCCGGTGGTATGCCCGGGGGGATGCCTAGCATGGGCGGTGGCGCGCGTACTCGTCCCTCGCGGAGTTCGACCTTCAATTCCTCCGGTCGCCCGTCAACCCCTCCATCTACTGCACCCTCCGAAATCACACGACCACTCAAAGTCTCGCTTGAAGACCTATACAACGGCGCGACGAAGCATCTCAAAGTCGGTCGCAGGCTCGCCGATGGCCGGCAAGAGGATAAGGTGCTGGAGATCGTTGTCCAGCCGGGGTGGAAGGCCGGCACGAAAGTCCGTTTTCCGAAAGCTGGCAACGAGCTCCCGAGCGGCGAGAGCCAAGACCTCGTATTCGTCGTCGAGGAGAAGCCGAACGAACGATACGGACGGGATAGTAATGACCTCGTTGTCACGGAGCGTATTTCGCTTGTCGATGCGCTCGCCGGGGATGGCGGCAAACGCGCGGTCGAGCTGCCGAACGGCCGCAAGGTTCAGTTCAACATCCCTCCGGGTGTTGTGAAGCCAGGGCAACAGACACGGATACCTGGCGAGGGATTCCAATACCGGAAGCCGATGCCGGGACGGGGCGATTGCATTGTGCGGTGGGAGGTCGTTTTCCCGGACAGGCTAACACCTAGTCAGAAGGAGGGTATTCGGAAGGTGCTCGGATGAGTTTGTGTTGTCGTATTTGGTAGGAATGGACATGTAGCATTTGTATTATAGTCTGCATCTCTGGTTCATCTCTTCCAACTGTTTGTTCAGTGAGCATTGAGTGTTGTCAAGCTGGTATCTTCACGGGCGAACAATGGTACGTAGTTTGACGCGCCTAGCACGAGCATAATGGAGTACATGCAGGCTGTACGCGCAGATTTGCTAACGAACGCCAGAAACAACCGACAAATATACACGGCGTCAGAGTTCTTTATTATAACATCTCAGTACTGTGCCTCGAACACTATTCGCCCGGCCACCTTCAAAGTATCTCCTCCCCTTCGTACCCGGAAGATGATCCAGGCGAACTGTAAGGGTTCGCCAGCTCGTCGTTGCGGGCTACGCGAAGGCGCTGGGAGGGCGGGACAGCCTTTTCCTCGAGCGCGTGCGGCACGCCACCACACAACACACCAACACGCATCATCGACAGTAGCTAGCATCAGCCCCTCAGTATCGTGTGTCGCTTCAACAAAGGCCACTCACGTTGTGCGCGGCATTCGAGTGATCATACACACCACCGAAGAACGCCGTCGTCGCATCACGACCCATGTACTTCGCCAGCATGTGACGTCCGCCCGGATGCTCGTCAAGGAAGCCGGATACGTCGTGTATGAAGCCGGTGACGAGGACGAGAGGGCGTTTTGTCGACTGTTCTTGGACTACGTATAGAGGATTTACTTAACACCAGAGATTCTGGGAAACAAGTATAGGACAGACATGATTGCCACGAGATCACGGGAAGACTGTGGCTTTCCTCCGGCCACGTGATGCGTTCTTGCTCAGCCCGCAGGCGTTTGAGTTGCATTGTAAGCTCGCCCTTCTTGACCTCATTGTCTGGGAACGACTGCCATAATGTCAGCGACTGAAGTTCTGACCAAAAGACATGTTGCGTACCTTAAGATGCGATGCAAGACCGACCTTCGAGCATACCCAGATGAACCACTTCGTAGGATCGTACTGATACCACTTAATCGCGTTCCGATAGTCGACCGGGAATTGGTGGTGAAAGTTGTGGTACCCTTCTCCAACGGTTACCAGCGCGGTAATAAAGTGATTTTTCGGCGAATGCTTGTCATCAAACGGCGTGTCCCCAAGCCAGTGTGCGAGCGAATTGACGCAGAATGTCGAGTGATGCACGAAGCAGAGCCTGGCTGCGCCCGCAAAGAAGAATCCTCCGCGTGCGTCGCCCCATAACAGCCAGGCCACCGCCGTTGGGAAAACGAGACCCATGCCGACAATAAGGTAGATGTACCACCGGTGCTGCCACCGCACGACCGCCGTGCGCGAAAGATCCGAGACGTCTGCGGGCCCTGGCTTGATGCGTGGCTTGACGAGCATCCAGCCGACGTGCGACCACCAGAAGCCCTTGCGCGCATCGTACGGGTCTAGGTCGGTGTCGGTGTACCGGTGGTGCGCGCGGTGATTACGCGACCACCATTTGATGGAGCCCTGGACAGCGCCCGAGCCGGCCATGGCGAGGAAATACTCGAGAGGCTTGGATGCGTTGTAGGAGCGATGGGACCAAAGGCGGTGGTAGCCTGCAGTAATACCTACAGGCTGCTTTCAACAGAAGGACATCCTGTCGGGAGGAATCTTACAGACCAAGGCCAGTGATGAGGTAATAGAGCATCGACCACACGGTGGTCTCCCAACGTAGTTCTGTAGTGCATGCACCATAGACGGACAGAGCGGGTATAGCAGTCAGAATGATGAGGTTAAGATAGTTGATCTCGCTCAGGACGTTGCTGAACGTGATCGGTGGACGCGACGTCGTGTTCTTGAGAATGTGTTCTACGAAGTTGTCCTGTGCTTGGAGGTCAGGCAACGCTTCCTCCGTTGCGATGGATGATCGGGCCGCGTTAGTTGGAGCCATATCTCTAGCCAGGCGGAGGAGTGGGATAGCTGGTACCCATCAAAGACAGCTCATCTGATATTTATTACTAGCAGTTCCCTGTGGGGAGAAAGGTATGGGGCAGCGCTACGTGAACTAGGCGCGTCGCTGCAGTCATCGAGTACCGGGTTAGACCCCACCCTTTTGCGCACACCGTCGCCGGGCGACAGGAAGCCTTCGTGGAGCGAGATTGAAGCTGGGTCTGGCTTTGGATTCCAGAACCCCGGACATCTAGATGGCCCTAGACCCGGCTCGCATGTGATTTTCAACCGAAGGGTTGTTCAACCTGTTGGGGTTTTGACCCCGAAAGTAGTCCGGTGCAAGGGAAAGCTATCCGAGTCAGAGCACATGAAGCTGTATGGCACCAAATACAGCCTGGATAGTGGTTGTCTGAACATTTGTCAGACTTCTCTAGCGTCTTTAGTATTTCAAAATTGCACGACTATCTATGCGTCAAGCGCTCACTGCCAGTGCAGGCTGAATACCTTCGCATTGTAGGGTAACGTCCCGACGCAAACGGGAGTTTCCCCCTGCAGCGGTCCAACTGGTCACGCCGCATCACCGTTTCGAATGCCAAACAATGACCATGAGCACCATACCCACGATCGCAAAGCATGATCGCCTACCAAATTAGGTATGTCGACAGGTAAAATGCTTTGCGGGTAGTACCGCAACACAGTACTTGACTTGCGTGGGCATCGCCACTGGAACCGGGTCCCGTGGTGTGAAGATGAAGTAAGCCTCCAGACCAAAGGGAGTATCCTTGCCGCCTCAGACAGGACACGGCTCTTACCTGGGGAAAAGAGTTATCTCGCTTCGCACTGCGCGCAGTGCATAATGAGTAGTTGCGGAGGAATGCCATCTATAGACTATGACGGCAGAAGGAAGCCAATGCAGAAGGAAGATGGATGGACAGTTATACCTCCGCCCTATCACGCCGATAAAGAGGCTAGCCTGACAGCTCCGAGAAGAGATTATAGGTCAAGGTAGAGAGGAACTCCTCGAGGTTCATGCAGAAATCCTGATCAGGCGTTTGCCTCGGAGGTAAAGCGGCCTAATGGAGATGGATCTCGCGGCATCAGAAGACGGCGGATAGCTCTGAGAAGCTGAAGAGTTTCGGCAAAGGTGTATTGGACTGGTGTCCTCGGATAATAGTCCCCAAGAGACGCGCGGTGAGAGTAACCGACCCAGGGTTTTCGGAAAATGGTGATTTGCGATTCATGCCGATGAGGCCATGAGGACATAAACAGGCTCACAGCTGAGTGAGTCTAAGGGGCATGGGGCATGATCTACTTAATTAGCCTGGGAAGGGAGACTTGACGGAGATCTGATGTTCGATATCTAGGTGGCCTTGATGCCTCGTGCCGAAGCTGGTGAGAGGTGGTTCCGTGAGAAATGGTAGGAATGAACGAGCAGTGGCTGAGTTCGACGACACGAAGATAGCCGAGACGAGGGGAGAGAGGAATAGGCTTGCTGAAAGGCTACATGAACGGACGAGAGAGTGGTAATAGTGAGGAGCTCATGATGAGAAACTGATTTCCCGTGCGAAAAATTCGAGCAACGTGGCTTTGTTCCTGATTCGACCAAAGCGTCGCGTGGTAGCGCTTCAAGTAGAGAGAGCTACCGGCTCGTCGGCGCCCGCGCACCTTCAACTTGAACGACGACCATCTCCCCAACTTCCGCGTCGCGTTCAGGCGCGCCCTCCTTCCGCTCTCTTCGCTCTTGCTCCTATGCTTCCCCCTCTTGCTACTCTCCTAATGCCTCATCCCCCAGTCGCCAGGCGTCGCGACTCCCGTAATTCTGACACACCCCGAACGCCCTCCCTCGGCTCTCCCATCGCCTCCGCTTTCTTCTTCCCTTCGTCCACTCATCGCAAAAGCTCAGACAGCTGGAATTCTGCGGTAGACGACGACGATTTTGAGCTCGAGTGGAAGCCAGACCAGATTTTGCTGCTCACCAGGGTACGTGTTTTCCGGATTGACTGCGTGACGGCTGATAATATTTGGCCAGACACTCGACGCGATACCTTCACACATGTTGACGCCGTACACCGGCGCAGTCCCTCCTTCCAATCTCCTCGATAAGATTGCTCGTGGTGTTGCCCAGGTCAAAGGCCCAAAAGAGTGGCCTCATTCTCTCCGCGCGACTCGCGCAAAGCTTGTTGAGCTCGCTCGTGGCCGCGATGTCCCTGCAACTATCGACGAAGAAGGCGTTGCCCCTCCTACCGGCCTCCGCGATACCACCAACATCAACACCCCCCGTCGCAAGCGGCCGCTATACCGTCAATCCAGCATGGATTTCATGGCAGCCGCTCATCTCGCAGGTCAAGAAGACTCTTTCACCAAGTGCGTCTCCAGTTCTTTACTCTTAGAGTCAGCCCTCACATTCATCCCAGGGTCTCTTCCCTCCTCCAAGCATCTGAGCGTGTTTTCCCCACGCCGTCGCATCATCATCCTCTCTCACCCTCGACCCCTTCCTCTGCCACCCTCCGGTCTGCTACTTCTTCATCCAGCACGCGTTATTCGCGTCCGACGTCACAGTCTTCTGCCCGGTCATTGTCAGCACTGTCCTCTGCATCGTCTTACTCGTGCCTCCCACCTGCTCCCAGAGGCCTATCACGTCGCAGTCCGTTGAAGCGCGCATCGAGTTACAGCGTGCAAGCCGTGCGCCGCTGCAGTGTGAGTGAAGATGAAGAGGAAGCCGCGCGCTCTGTGAGCGCGAAAAAGCAGAAGCGTGTTGTCCCTGGTACGCCTGAACGTCGCACCCGTCCGACGGCCACTCGTCGGAATCCTTTGATACTGGGTGGAGAACTTCCGGTCGTTCAGTCTCCTGTGGACCCCCCGCGTACTCCTACTACTGGTCGCCGGACGCGTCTTGGGAATCTCAACAACCCTCACCCTCACTTGCGGATCCAAATTCCTCCGCCTGATGCGGTTTCCCCGCACCGCTCCCTCCGGCGCACCGCGCGCAGGATCAGCTTCAATACGGATGCGTCTGTTGACTCTCTGCCCGATCCCACCGAGCTCCTAGGTGGGAACGTCCTTGGCAGCGCATTCGAACTCGCCTAATTCGGCCGTGGACGGCGGGCTGGCTCCGCCACATGAGTCATTGACCGCCATATGTGGCGTATGTACTGTACCGGCCTCTCTTCCTCTCGTTCCTTGCTTACATAAACAACCAAGAAGCCCCTCGTTTCCCAGGATTGTTGTCATCTCCTTGCTTGTCATGTGCATCGCACAGTCACCTTTTAATAGTGCACCGCGACTTGCACTCCGTACATATGTACCACCACCGTCTGCCTCGTATACATACCGTCCGTTTGAACCATGTTCTCTCCCTTTGATCCTGTGCCATACACCACGCTCCTTTACCCTCCGACTACCATCTCTTCTTCTTCCTTGCTTTAAGCTATTCGCCTACACTGGAACCCGTTACCCTCTTTTCTGCCTACTCGATTCCTTGCTTCTACCACACTCCTTTACCTGGATTCCTTTCTTGTGGTCTTCGATGCTGACATCAATGTGTTCTTCCTCCACGGATTACCCACACTCTACAAACAAAAGCACCCATATTCCCGTACGATACGTTGTCGCCCGTTTGTTTTCATTTGTACCACCACCACCATCCCATCTATCATTCGCCTGTCCTCCGTCTCCCTCTACTCTCCCCATTCCCTGCATCACCCAACACTCACACCTTCTCAATGTCACTGTTTGCATTTATGCGTGCATACTTCTTCTCTCCCTTCGCACACGCCCCCAGCCCTCTCCTACCAACTCTGCCACAGCCCCATGATGCTGCTCACCTTCAATGGATGTGGGTCCCCCATTCACCCTCGTACTCTATTCCCTACGGCTTGTGGGTATGTCTTTCGCTGTACATATTGCTTTTTGCCACCGCTGCTTGCACGTCACCAGTGAGCGCAATGGATTGCTGCTCTCTTGCGCATGCACCTGCCTTGTCGGCTTATTGGATCTTCGCTGGCACGGGATGACGTGGCCATCTTTAGAAAGACCATGAATTTCGACCGGTTGCTCAGGGTTTTCTGTAATGCCAACATGCTAGGGATCTCTAGGCGTGGTAGGGGCGGACGGCCACGGATGAGTGTAACCATGAGCCACAGTGTCGGCCCGCGACGTTGCGCACGTGTGAGGTGCAGAACTCCAGATTATTGCCGTTTGCCGCGAAGTTGGCGGACGCGCGTTTCACACGCAAAACGCGCGCGTCGAATGCACCTTCCGAGGTGCATCTTCCAACACGTATTTCTCAGCGTAGGGTATTCGGATTGTCTCCGTTAGTAGCTAGATCTCTTCATATGGAGCATGGACAAAGCACCCCACCATTTGATGATGCCCCTGGGAATCTTTTAAGCATGTAAGAGCCACCCAGTATACGCGTCAGCCTGAAGACAGACAGGTCAAGTTATAGCACAATATAGCTACTTGTATCAGTATATAATGCATGGTAGCACAGCAGGTGATGCAATAGGATATAGTACTGCTGCCTGACGGGCTAATGATGTGTAGCAGAGTAATGGAGAGCAGGGATAGACATTGCAGAGGGTAGAATAGGGTACAAGCTAGTGGATAGAGCTCGTGATATGCTTGCTATTTCTCAAGCCAAACATGGTCACAAGAACCAGATATTGGGGTGTGGACCCATGCTGCATGAGGGGAACCTCGGGGGAGCAGACACGCCGGGTGCATCTGATAGCATCGCATCGGTGTCGGCACATCGACACCTTGCACCGCTAAGTCTAGCCCCAGTTCTCAGTTCCTACCATCATGCCCCGAGGGAAAAAGTTCTCGAATGACCTCCGCGCCGCAATTATCAGCCTTGCATTCCACTTCGGTATCCATAATATTACTAGGTACACTGGTTGCCGCTGTCGGACAATTGAGCGTCACGGTGTTCTTGCTGACCTTGTTGCCGACTATCGGCAGTCAGGTCTGTGAGCACACCCTTCAGATGCATTCAGCACTAGGTGTGCTGCGAATAATGCTCTTTCTGTGGCCAATAGACGGGTGCGTGCTTTGTTTCTTGTAAAGTATCTGCCCTGATCATGGAATCAGTATCTCATTGGGCTGATGCGGCACCGACCAGACACCTGCCTGGACGAACTCCGCGAAATGCTCGAAGAGGCAACTGGTCACCGATGAATCAACTGTTTGGAGGACTCTCTACCGGCGGAGTGTTTCAGAAGCTGGTCGCGCTCAAACAGGCTGAGTTCCAGGGCCCTTTGCCGCTTTCCCTTTCCTGTGTCCTGTTGAGGCCTTGCACCGATTTTTCTTGTCTCCAATATAGGAGAATAAACAGCAAGGCAGTTTATGTTTCTGGGCTGCTAACAGTGGTGGCTGTAAGAAGGGAAGGACGAGCTTGGGCAACTGTAGTGAGCTGTCAACTGAGATGTCCGCTATTATCAGGCTGTTCTGTGCCATTGACTGCTGTCAATCTACTAGCTCCCTACATGAATAATTCTAGCTGTTAATTGCATGATTTTATCGTAGCTATACCAAGATATCTTCGTTCAGGTCTTCGTTGACAACACAGTAGCGAGCCCAAGAAAGGCCATGCTCTGGGAGGAGTAAATAGGCCGATTTTTCCATTTAAATTGATGGGGCGCTCTGCCCATGCTCTGTATGAAGAGATCTAGCTACTAATGAAGACAATCCGAGTATCCTACGCTGAGAAATGGATGCTAGAAGATGCACCTCGGAAGGTGTGTTCGACGCGCGCGATTTGCGTGTGAAACGCGCGTCCGCCAACTTCGCGGCAAACGGCAATAATCGGGAACTTACGCCCAGCCCTGTCGACCGTGGGCAAGGAGTGCGCCGTAACATCGATACCGTTGGCAAAGACGCACGTTCTCACGAATCCGGCCTTTACTCATGCAGTGAGGCAAAGAAGACATAGCTTGTTATAGCTAAGAGACAAGCTTCAAACTCTAGGAGCTTTCCGGGTACCCCTCACTACTTTTGACAACGCCGTACGCAGGTCCGCCTTTGCCAAACATCTTGTGCAGATCACTGACAAGCAGCTCGGGAACCTCGTATGCGGCGAAGTGCCCGCCCTTCTTGTGGCGCACTTCTTGCACAATCTTCCCAATCGCGGGCAGCCATCTATAGATGTAATGCAGCTCATCAGAAGGCAGACGTATAAAATGACTCACGAGCGAGGCGGTTGGTAAATCTCCTGAGGGAAGTACGCGAGCGCCGTGGGAATAATGACGGAGAGCTTGCTCTGCTCCGCAATTGAGAGACGATGCTCGTAGTAGATCCTTACGGATGCGGCAGGTCCTGCGCGCGAGAACCAGTAGATGGAGATCCATGTCAGAACTAAGCGCATGAACCAATAAAGCCACACGAAATAATAGAAGATTTGATGAACCGAACCTTCGTCATCTGTCCACGGGTACTCATCCGTCCAGGCGATTAGTTTCTCATATATCCACGCGAGGAGGCCGACTGGGGAATCAGCGAGGCTGTAGCCTATTGTCTGCGGCTTGGTCTCATGCTCGTGCGAATATCCACGTCCTGTGGTATCGAATTCGCGAGACACGCGCAGGCTTTCGCGGTCAGAGGCGGTATAAGGCTTGAGCATATAAGAGATGTAGAGGAGCGGGCTGTGGAAGAGAGATGGCGGGGTAGCCCTACCCGAGCAGATCTTAAGACGATATGCGAGTGGGTGGTGAGTATGCTTACATGGGCATGTTGGTGTGCCAGGCCTTGGCGTGCTTCGGTCCGTACTTGGCTGCCATGGCGCGAGCTATCTGCGAGCATTTTGTCAGCGTGGAGTGCTTGATAAGCCGTAGTTTACGCACTCTTTGACCCCAGTCACCGCCCTGCATTACGTACTCGTTGTACTCCAGCGCGAGCATCAGCTTATGGCCGACCTATGCCTCATCAGCACGAGCACTGGCAGCTCACCGAAACGGGCGAACATACCTCAGCGAATTGTATAGGCCCAAAGCCTTTCGTGCGCGGAGCTTCCGAGAAACCGTAGCCAGGCAAGCCCAAGCAGACAACATGAAACGCTGGACAATCTGCAGATTCTGGTGCAGTAAGAATAGGGAGGATCTTCCGAACCTCAATGAAACTTCCTGGCCCTAGAAGAACATCAGCTCCTTAACAAATGCTCGGTGACGGCAGCCTACATCCGTGAACAAAGAGCAGAGGGATAGCGTTGGCGACGCTACTTTTCTTGTGCACATAGTGAACATTGAGTGTGCCGTGACCCTCAACTTCAATGTTGCGAGTGAACATCGGTAGCTCGCTATTGAGCGCTGCCTCGGCCTTCCGCCAATCATAGCCGTTCTTCCAGCGGTCGACAAGGCGATGCATATGCACGAGTGGGGTTCCATAGTCCCAACTTGCGTCTTCCAATTCGTCGGGAAGGCGGGCTAGAGTAAGCTTCTCTTGGAGGGCCTTAAGCTCCTGGTCTGGGACAGCTATGGTGAAACGGGCGGCAGCCATAGGAATATAGGAGGTGGTGGAACAGAGCAATATTAATCATCACAACGTCGTTATATGGCTGAGCAAGGCGCGCTTTCAAAGCAGCTCCGAGTGCGAACTGGTCAACGGCAGACGGGCGTGCGCAGTGATCATGTGTCCTTGGTTCGTAGTGCGGCGTGAGCTAGAGAGCTTGGACCACTCGCGGCAGCAGATCGCAATACAGCGCAAGTTGCCGTTCTACGTAAGCTACGCAGGTTACGAGAGCACAACATATAGTAGATGCTGTCAGAATGTGATGAACATCGTGCGCGATGGATTATTTAATGTCATAACGGTACTACAGCATCATGCACGTGACAAAGCGCACTAACATTGCAACAACTCGAATTAACACTACTTCCGCAAGAAGCCAAACGTCTTCATATCTGGCACGCATCCCTTCTCCCTCATTAGCCAATTGCACACTTCTGCCGCTTGTGCCTGCACCGCAACCCTTAAATGCGCCGATCCTAGTACGACTCGATCTGGAACTCGCCTCCTCTTACCCCTATTGCCCACACCTGCACTCGCATCCGGCTCGACGAGCACGCGCAAAAGCTGTAGGTCGCGCCGCTGAATCGCGAGCTTCACAGCGAGCCCACCGTTGCGCCCCGGGTCGGCCCCGTGCGCGAGGAGGAAATCGATCAGCGGACGATGGCCGACCCTGACGGCGTGAGCGAGCGGGTAGCCGTCGTGCGAGTCGATGTCGGGCGCCGGGATGGAAGGGTGCGTGTATAGATACTCGAGGAATGGCAACGGTGCGTGCCGCGAGCGCCAGTCCTGCGATCGGCGGTTTTTCTCGAGCGTGCGGAACAGGCGGCGTGGGAGGGTTGGCCGGCCTGGTTCGCCGAGTGAGGGGAATGAGGGGTGCCGCAGGAGCGCGTCCAGGACAGATTCGCTACAGAGCGGAAAGCGGAGGGCGCGCGTCACTATTGGCGTCTTGGATCTCGTCAAGGCCTGCGCAGCGAGGTGGCGACCAAGGATGTATTCGGCGTGGATGCCTGACGGAGCGGCGCAGAAGACGGCGTGGATGCGGCGGTTTGTTTGCGGGAATGACTCAGAGAGGGAGAAGAGGTAGATTTCGTACAGAAGCTGATTGAGAAATGAGACTATTTAGACGGCGCAGAAGCGAGGGACAAACTTCAACAGGTAGCGTATCTAATGTCCTCGGTATTGCCTCCATGAGAGAAGTTTTACGCGAGTGATTGGCGGCTAATAGCAGTGGCAATGGCGAGTAGGAACTCGAAGCTTGAACGAAGCAACCTCTGCGGGAAGTATCTGTCCAAATCACTCCCGCGGCCGGGTCCGGCCCGCAGCTACTTTGGGCCACAAAACCCTATTAGAGGACTACAGTGGCGCAGATCTCATTACGATATGCACTGTGGAAAGGGGACATCCAACAAAACGCATGGAGCACAGGGGATAGAGTGAAATTTTAGGGTCTGTGTCCGCAGTGCCTATGCTAGAAGTGAACTCCGAAGGAACAGCAGGGGCGACGTGTTCGTAAAAGCTGTAAACGGCACGAAACTCGTGGACCGGCCGCTCTACACGAACCAAACCATCTACGCCTTCTCCAAGCTAGGATTGTCGGCACTGATCCTTCTAGCGACTCCAGTAGTTGGTGCCGCCTTCACATCCACAGCATCCCCAAATACTTCGGCCATTTGCTCGAGCGCGAGGCCTGGTCAATTCATTTAACAGTGTTATAAAGCAAGGAAAACGACCGAAGCATACCTTTGGTCTCCGGGAAGAAGGCGTATACTATCCCACCATCAACGGTATTTAGCACTATGAAAAGGATGTAAAACCTAACGCAGACGCATCAGTGCAGGCCAAGACGAGAGTCGCTTGGGACTGCTCACTTCCATCCAATGTTGGCCATAGCAATCGGCGACACCTGGGAGAGCATGACGTTGAATGCCCAATTTGAGCAAGTGGCCACACTTGTGCCGATCGAGCGTGTAGCCGTCGGGAACACCTAAAGAAAAGGAAGCTGAGCGGTTGGGAGTATGGGGCAACCGCAGGAGGCAGGAAGCACCTCGGCAGCTAGCACCCAGCTCACAGGTCCAAAACTCAGCGAGAACACGATCGTCATGAGGAAGATCATTGCGATGCCAGCTCTTTGTCCTGCATGGTTGATCCCGGCTGCGGCGTCGGGCGGGAAAGAAGCAATGATAGCTGCCAATATGCTAAACAGCGCTACTAAAGCAATGCATCCAAAGATCAGGGGCTTGCGACGCCCAACACGGTCAATAACAAGCGTGATGAAACTGGGAAATGATGTCAGGGCCCGTGAACGCGAAGGACAGGATACACGTACAAGAAATTCGTGATGGGGCCAGCGGCCGAGAACAGGCCTTGGATAAGGACGACGGAGCCGGAGCTGAAGCCAAGGGAAGAGTAGATCCTAGGGCCGTAATAGTTGATGACTGTGTTTCAACGATCTAAGTTTTGCATCTAATAGCTGGTCGGAGAAGGCAGCACACCGTTGATGCCCGTGAATTGGCCGAATCTGGTTGACAGTGAGCACAGCTCGCCGGACCATCGAGCGTACGCACACTTGGACCCCAACGGCAACGAGGGTCCGGTGTGCCATAGCCCTCGTCCGGAACAAATCCATTACATTCCTACTGCGCACCGCAACTTCAGCCTTAATAATTGCAGCCATCTCTTGGAACTCTTCGTCGGCCTGGTGTGCCTGGACATCGGCCTTGGCCCCATGGAGCCGGCGGATTACTTTGTGTGCTTCTTCGTCGCGGCCGATTTCGATGAGCCAACGAGGACTCTGGGGGAGAAACTGGATGCCGACAAGCAGAAGAAAGGCAGGAACCATCTGTAGTGAGATGGGAATCTGCCATGCTGCGTCCGTGGCCATAAACTGCGTCCCAAACCCGACCCAGTTTGCACTGTCGCAAGATATTTACCTCTGACGGGTACCGTAAGTAAAGTTAGGAAGACGTACACTATGAAGCCTATCCCAAGCATCTGCTGGGATAGTCCGACAATGAAACCACGGATCTTCGGAGGCGCGATTTCGGTCTGAAGTCAGAGTCAATATGATTTCCTGGGTCGCTGATAGCTACACTTGCGTTGTACAGCGGTACCGTCATAGAGAGCAAGCTGGAGAGCATAATCAGCCAGAACTTCGCTCCCAGGCGCCTGCGTACTGACCCGATAGCAAGACCGCCGATGATACGTCCCACTAACATGCAGGCCATGTTCGGCGCGGCCGTTTGTAGAGCAACGCCTACGAGACTGGCAAAGCAGCCAATCTACACGAGAGCTGACGTTAGAACGAACCTAAGAGCTGCTTGACTTGTAGTTACATGCCTGGATAGAAAGCCGCCTTCCCAGCCTGTCATTGAGCCTGCATAAAGAATGTGGGCATAAAAAGAGGAATGAACGTGGGTAATACGACAGACCAGCCACCCGCTGCAGCTCCGAAGAAGCAACCACCGTTGAAGGTCGAGACGACGGCTCCAACTATGTTATCATTTGGTTGATGGAAATGTCTGCCGAAAGACTTCATCGTCAGAACGGAGGAGATGACGCCACTGTCATAGCTGTATATTGATGAAGTTTCAACTTCTGTCCGCAGGAGACCCATAGGTCTCAGAGTACATACCCGAACAGGAAGGAGCCTACATATTGGTGGTTAGAGGGTAAGTGCAATAGTACGATTGAACGAACCGATGGAGCAGAATGCTGTTGCGAATATGTTGAACGCGAGCCCCATCTTCCGGAAGGGAATGGAATATAGCAAATGGGACTGCAAAGGGGCTCGGGGCTCGGAACCTTGCTACCCCATACCCCGCATCCTTTTAATATTAAGAAGCAACGGAGAATAGTCGGATGCAGAAGAAAACGCATCCCGTGCCTTGCAAGTGGCTGGAGAGAGCGCTAGCGAGAAGCCGAGTCCAACCTAGATCGCTGTTCGTAGAGAGCGTGTGTTTGGACAAGGCACGGTCACGAGGGCGAGCGGACCGTTCAACGGACCGCGTTCGCAAGCGCACCTCCGGTCATCATATCTCCAGTTTGTGACCGCTGAGTGCTCTCGTGGAAATTTCGGAATTGATGACTGTGAATATTACGTCCCTGTTCGCTTTCAGATCGTCACAGTAGATGTAGGCCTGGTTTCAGCATAGGAATAATAAAGGACTGCCGAGGTTGGCAGCCAAGTCCACCAGATATGGAAGGGTTCATAAGATTGATCAATCGTGCATAACAAGCCATGGCAGGCTAAACTTACGATACGACAACCTAAAATCACCCTCATACATGGATCGGTCATCGGCGCGTTCAATCACCTGAAGATGCACCTGCCTCCGGAGGCGGAAAGTACTCTGGCAGCAACTCCCTGGCATCTCTCAACATTTGTGCACGACCGAAAGAAGCGGGTGTACGCACTCATAGATTTGTTCATCCATGGGAAGGAACACGACGAAAATCACTCTCTCGATCTGAAGAAAGTAAGCCAGCACGAAGGCAAAAGAGGGTGAACAAGACGCGCAGTTTTCCCTGCATCGGAATCGAGGTACTTGCGAACCTCTTCGAGGGCAATTCGTGCGGCTTCGTTGTTCGGATAGTTGTAAACGCCCGTTGATATGCAAGGAAACGCCTGTGTCTCGCGGTCGGTGACCCCTATGAAGAACTCTCTTTTCGAGCACGCACGATCGACCTTAGACAGTTTTCCGTCGTAATTTCGAGGCTCCGGCGATAGCAAGATGCTAGATGGTGAGATGCTGGTATGGGCTCGAGCCCATTCCCGCCTGATTGCGAAAAAATGGGCCCGACAGTGTGTATAACGTGGCGTCTGGAACAGCTTCATATGAGCATCGAGTACCAAGTGTGCTCGTGTCCGAAACAGCGCACGCTGGGAGGCGGTAGCCCCTTGTAATCTTTGCGTCGCCCGTATCACAGCCATTCAGCGTCGCACCTGCATGGTTCAGTAGACAGACATCATCTTCGACGGACACGCACATTCCTTGACGAGCTCTCCACCTGCCGCACGATGGATAGCACCGTCAACTGAAATCACTTCAGCATAGCGCACTCCCTGAGAGGTACAAGGACCCGCCGCCGCCACCACCTTAAGGCCAGGTCAGAACTCAGACCTTCAATGGGCCATCGCACGCACCGAGTAAGCTGCGATTAGCCGCGTTCACAATCGCGTCCACATTGAGCTTGGTGATATCTCCGTTGCTGTACACGAATCGTGACCTCGTTGATGGCCTAAAAGTACCTACGAGATCGACGTACTGCAGGGAGACACGGTCAAGAAGAGCGGGTGTGGGCGGGTGGCACAGCGGGACCGCTGCGGCAGCAGAACCACGCCGATATAGCTCGCGCAAAGTAGGAATTTGTGCGATAGTCAAAACTCTGGACATGGCAGGATGGGACCCGGCCTAAGTTGAGGTCATTGGGTGGCTTGCTCCCCCCAATATTATAGCAATTGGCACGGGGTATCGCGGCAGTCTCGCGGCGCGTTGCATGGTATTTGTCCATGTTTGTTTCTGGACGGGCAATGGGAGGCCTCGCCTGTCGCGAACGCAACCCGAGCCCCGCACGCCAGTACCATTCGCCGCCCCGCCACGTCAGGAGTACTGCGCGTCGCGCGAATTGCAGACTTGGCCCCGCTCGGCTGCTTGTCTCCAGGCCCTCAATTTCTCGCCTCCGTCACACACCTCAACTGCGGGATCGCTTAAGCTTGCCCACAATTCAACGTTTCTTCGAGTTTGATCCGCCCTCTTCCTTTCCTTCCGCGAGGAAACCTAGCGCTTCGGATTTTGCCAGCCTGTCCGCACACAGGATGTGCCATGGCACCTCAATTGACTCTCAGCAAGATAGGTCGTGTCCGAAAACGCTCAGGTCTCTCGGACCCTTCTCAGAAGGTGAGGTGCCGTGGGAGCCGCGCGAGCGCGGTCACGCGACAGCGGGACGCGCGCGGGGATCCAGGCTCCTTCGCGTTCCGAGGCGGCGTGACGTGAGCGGGGATCGGAAGGCACGGCACATCGCGCGAGCTGCGTGAATGCGAAGCGTCGAGGAGCTTTTGCTAAGCGAAAGGGGAGGAGGGAGGGACAGACGATGTGCGCGCGAGCCGTCGTCGACGAAGGGCGACGCGAGAGTCGGATGCGGCTCGGCGCATATTTTCGATGTAATCTAAGACGGTCTACGATAGAGCATGCGGCCGAGAGCCCTCCCGCTCTCTCCCCCGCTAGCTTGCCTGGGCCGGAGGCTGGTCGGCTCGCAGGCTCGCGGGTCCGGCCTCAGGGTGAAAGGGTCATCAGGCCCCATGTCTCGAACCCGGTCCCACGCACATGTCCCACTGATCGTGTGACCGCGCCCCCGCATTTCCACACCATCCGTAACCACATAGTGAGCGCGCAGGCGAGTACCTTCTGAAATAGTAAGTGCTCAGCACGAGCATTCTCCCGGGAAGCAAATGCGTCGCACGGCCGCCCCTTCAAATGGCGGGCTGCAGCATGAGCATTCTCTTGGATATGATACTAGGATAAGCATTACTCTTTAGCGAACCTTCTGGGTTACGGGGTGGACACGCCCCTCCTACTCTATCATTAATATTCTGAGAGGCTATAATCAAGAGCGTTAGTGAGGCCGCACGCCACACGTCCACGATGTCGCGACCACAACACTTGAGATTACGTGTGGCGCGCGGGGCATCGCGTAGGACCTGCCTATGTGCTTCCAGCACAAGCCTCCTAACACAGGACTTGTGATCTCAATGAGTCCTAAGTCGTGAGCAATATTCTCTTATCCTAGGGGAGGCTGACTCTAAGGTATATTCCCTGGTTCGAGTCTGAACGAGAGCGTTCATATAAGAGTGCAATTGATTCTACGGCTACACGGTAGGGATATTGCGTTGCTATACATATATGGCTACAGAGATAGTGGTATTATACATGCGAGTGTCTGACTACCCAAACCTGAGCAAGCTGACGCAGGAAGAGAGCGCGCGAAATGGTGCATCAATGCTACGAAGAATGTGTGACGGAATGAAGGAGAGCTAAAAGGTTACAGGCGTCTGTGAATGAAGCGGGGAGCTGAGACCCCGCGACGGAGGTGGCACACGAGGCGTATGTCTCAGCGGCGACCTATAAAGAGGACAAGGTGTGATCAGCGTGAAGGACGGTGCACATCACAACGTGAGCGCGTACATCACTCGTGCCCAGAACAAAGACCCCCATGTACGGTAGATGGCATGCTGGTTGATGTTCAAGAATGGATATAGCGAGTATCGGAGCTTGACCGCACAGACCCTGAATATGAGCTCGTGGCGCTAGATGCTGGTGAGGGGTCCTTCGAGACACCCACGAAGGTTGTCGTCTGCGATAACGGCGCGCCGGCCACGATGTGATGCGTCGGGTAGTACGCCGTGGCAGGGGAATTTTGTGTGAAGTGAGTGCGCCGAGCCGGTCGTTCGAAGTCAAACGGAGTGAACTCCACAAGAAGCTTGCGCTGCTCGGGAGATAACTTTTCCATGTCGATTGGGGTATGGCGCTTGCTCCCGGGTTTCCTCTCCGCCAACATGTATTCATCCATCTCGAGGCCGAGGTCGAAGTTGAACTCATTGGGCTATGGCAGACGTCAACATATGAAGATAGAGGGAAAGCAGGATCACACACGTCAGGAACGAAAGGCGGTGGGTGTTCCTTTGCCTGCAGAGCGCACCAGTCCAGCGATGCGAACCACGCATGGCGACGAACTTCTTCCAGGCTTGTTTGCACATTCCCGCATCCGAGACGAGTCCGCGGGTTCCTGTCGAGGAGCTAATGCGATTATTACCGTAAGGAGACGTCGCTCGGCTGGATGAAGGGGGATAACTGACCGACATAACAGCATGACAGCCTTCCATGCTGATAGGCCGCATGTTGACGTTGACACAGGGCGGAACGACAATAGGGTCGTTGAGGATTCGCTGCGTGATCTTTTCCACGTTGGTGCCGTCAAAAGGGCGCTTCATCCAGAGAAGCTCATGGGCGATGACGCCAAGTGCCCACCAGTCGACCTGCCACTGATACCCATATCGCGCAGAATGGAGCATCTCTGGAGCCATGTACGCAACGGTCCCTGTGACCGATGTGTGTCCGCGGCGAGGTGTGTAATATGTCGCGACGTTGAAATCGGTGATATGAGCATGCCCTGCCGCATCGAGGAGGATGTTGTCCGGCTTAAGATCCCGGTGAACAATCCGCTCCCGGTGAAGAAACGCGAGACCACATGAAACCTCGGCAATCCAGAAGCGCACGACTCGCTCGGGGAAACAACCCTTCGTAGTGAGATGGTCTTGGGAGAAAAAAATCAGATCGACGAAAGAGTGGAGCACAAGGAACACACACAGCGAAGATCACCACCCAACATCAAGTCCAAAACAAAGAAACAATTCTCCTCGTCTTGGAAAGCATACCGAAGGTTAACGAGGAAAGGATGGCGAACCTGGACAAAGGGCTCAGAGATGCTTCAGAATTTGGCAATGCGAATCACCTCCTCGAGCAGCTGGCGTTCTCGAACAACGTTCGCCACGGCCTTCTGCTTGAGGCATTGTTGTTTGTTGACGTACTTGAGCGCGTAGGCGGCTTTCGACCGCTTGTGCTGAACAACTCGAACCTAGGGGTAGCGTGTTACGACTGTGTCTGTTGTGACTAGCCAGGGGAACACACCTTGCCGAACGAGCCCTTACCTATGACTCTGTGCAGGTCGAAATGGTGGAGGCAGACATCACGAGTCAGATCGACGTTGGAAGAGTGGGTGCAGCCCATAATTGCACGCGCCAGGAGTGAGAGCCGGAAGGTACGAGTGAAACATAATTAATACCTCACTTGCTTTTAACCAGGGGGAGGAGGCCAAAGGAAGAAAGGACACAAGGACGATGTGGCGCCCGCGCCTCGTGCCGTCTGTGCAAACAAAAAGCAAATGGGCGCGTGTGAGACCGAAGGCACTCTCGGGGCCAGATCACGCCCATCGTTCCGCGCTCCCGAAAGGTGAAAAGACAATAGACGAGGCACGACTAGCGAGCGCGAGCGACATCAGCTGCACAGAAGTAGAAGACAATAAGAGGTGGTAGTGGGAGATACCAGGTTGCTCCGAAGCCTATCCCATGCCAGCTCGGTCCGCAGCTGACCGGGGTCCGCCGATCAACCCCATGGAGCTGAACTAATGAAGTTAAAAATCACGTACCAGTACTAGGCAATTCTTTGCTAACATCTGCGCGCACAAGTTCCCAGTTCATCTATAATTGAGTTGACGTGCGTCGGACACGTTTTTCCGAACCGGTTAAAACAGCATACGCTAATGGAACGAATCACACGTGTCATCCCGACGACGGTAGACGACGTCGTCGTTCCCTTCGCCTTACTGTCTTCACATCTTTCTCCCAGCTGTCATGGAGTGCGAAGTGCAGACGCAGCCTTTACTTGGGCCCTCATTTGATGCCTTCGACACTGTCGGTGTTTTCCCCTACATACGCGCACTGAAGCGCGACGTCATCGTGAGAGCTTGATTCGGTTCGCAGACGGGCCTGTAAAACTGACGATAATTCTACGCAGAATGATATTGGTGCGAGCCGCGGTCTTTATTATTCGCAGAGGGGAGGCTAATGAAGTGTTTTTGCCATTAGATTCATCCCTGAGCTGGGAGTATGTCATCAGTTAATGCCCACACTTCTTCCTTTTCGCTGATACGGCGCTGGGCAGACAGCTGACTGCTTCTGACATTAACTTCGCTGTCGTCCGGCCACTCGTGTTTAAGTATGCACGCATCAATAATCCAGCCATTGTCTATATCTGTCTCGTCGTTCGGGCCCATTTTCTCTCGGTCGTGGAAGAGAACCTTGCCTTCGCTGGCGTAAATCTCTGCCGAGCTAACTTCTGTGAAATTCTCGCGATGAAGCTTGTCAACAACTTCGCAAGTAACAAGATTGAACTTGTCTCAGTTTTGACCATCAGCTTCAG
The DNA here is from genome assembly GCA_022160365.1 of Vararia minispora EC-137. NCBI lineage: Eukaryota > Fungi > Basidiomycota > Agaricomycetes > Russulales > Lachnocladiaceae > Vararia > Vararia minispora. The sequence goes on from MU273504.1 coordinate 28,955, forward strand.
TCCTCTTGCCGGTGCGCCGGATAGCGTCATTAGCAATGTCAAGAGAATTTTAGGCGGGGACGGTCATGATAAGGACGATTTCCAGTCTGCTCTGGAGGTATTACCTTACTGTGGATGCATGTTTCCCAATTGATTTGCATCTGTATAGATGGCGGTTGCGACCAGAGCGAAAAAATTCATCGCTACCTCCATCGTGCAGACGATCGTTAATGACATCTGGTCCGGTCGTGTGGTCTCACATTCGATTAGCGCACGGTCGGTCATCGCGGATAACTATAAAACGCAAGGGGTTGCCATCTACGATGTTCGTAAAGCACCCTTACTCGATCATTATCGGTAAGCCGCAACGCTGTTACTGGGTAGGTCGACTCTAATGCGATCAGCTTACGCGTCCCAAAATATGGGGCCATGTTGGAGTTTCTGAACTTCGCGGTCCTGTTCGTTACATACATCCTCTGCCTGACTTGTGAGTGGCTGCACACACCTCTTATATCGAACCAATCAATCTCCAGACCACGATATCTATCATTTGCATACTTTCGAAGTTGTTTTTATCGTTTTCGCTCTAGCATTCGCATTGGACGAGTACACGGCATCCATGGAGCATGGTTGGAGAAGTAAGTCGCCTGCCTGCCTCGCTCTGTCGTCGCTCACCAAATCCTACAGTATATATAGCAAATGTCCGGTTGTCCTCTGTCTTCGCTTTCACACGCTTACTAAATGTCACAAGATGTGGAACATTTTTGATACATCCTTCATCGTGATTACACTCGCATACCTCTTTTGTCGAGCAAAGGGATTGGCCGACGGAAACGGTACGAGAAATGTCTAAAGGTTTACAAGTTTTGAGTGCCTAACTTTTGACAACAGAGTACCTCTCGCAGTGGGGATTTGATATCCTAGCATGCGGCGCATGTATCTTATTGCCGAGGTAGAGATACCCCTTAGTGCGTTTATTGCTGTCTTTCAACACGCTGCAGGCTAGCATTCTTCTTGGTGTCGAACAATATGGTAGTCCTGTAAGTTCCGCGTCCGGCCTGTCTCTCGGATATAAGTTCTTGACTTATGGTTATCAGGGCCTTACGTGCTATGGGCGCCGAATTTATATTCTTCATGGGTATTGCGGTACGTCCTACATAGTGTCAAGATCACCCGGATCCTCAGACAGATCGCCCTCCGCACAAGATGATCTGCTTTTCTGGCGTCATGTTCACGCTCTGGACGCTTGGAGGGGACCAATGGAGCCTTCGTGCGATTACATGGCTCATGATACAGGTAAATACAGTGGGCATTTTATGCCTCCGTTGGGGCTGAACAGTACGACAGATTTGGTTCGGTAACACGTACCTTTCTTTCTCGCAAGCCGCGTCTTTTCATCCGGTAGCTGCGACCTTCCTTTTGCATCATTGTTTGCTTAACGGCTCAGGTTATTGGCCCTATCTTAATGACACTATTTGCTGCACTGAGCAGTACACTCCTTCTGACGAGTAAGCGCACGGATATTATGGTGTGCATTGCCCTTAGCTTTCACCCTAGTACTCATATCCATCCTATCCAACACCTTCGCAAAAATCGATGCGGTAAGTTCCAATGGAAGACGCATGATCTGACCGGGCTGATGTCTAATCTAGAATGCTAGCACCGAGGTCCGTTCGATGTTTTCAATGGTCCACCCTCGCTCAGTGGCTTGTAGTACCTGTACCAGTACACTATCAGCGCTTTAGAAGGGTATGAGGGATATCTTTAAATGTTCAGGAACGGAGCTTATGTCCTATACAGAATGAAGAGCGATGCACTAATCAGCTATCAGCCCCCATTCAATCTGCTGGCCTTTGCCATCCTCTGGCCGGCGAGTTTCGTCCTATCCCCTCGAGCATTACACACAGCCAATGTATTCCTACTTCGTTTGACGGTACGCAATGAGTCATAAAGGTCGATTCCTATGCCTCATTATTCTTCCCCTAGACTTTTCCCATACTCATAGTCATTCATCTCTATGAGCGTTTCAAGTTGACGCATAACTCCCTCTGGGAGTCCCTGCAATGGGCTATGCATTCAATGTACAATTCGCTCCCGCGCCCGCTCAAGTCGATCCCAGTCCTCGACACACTAATGCGACCTGACTCAAACAGTATCTACGACGCTATATTCGACGTCGAGACCGATCTTGAGAATGAGGGGGATGTAGATCTGTTCGGAAGCGACGCAGGTCGGGATCACGTCGGGCTGCACAGCTGGACCAGTCGTCGGAGCGCTGCCGAAGAAGCCGCAGTGCCAGTTATCCTCCCGCCGACAAGGGTTACACATACTGAAAGCGACACGCTCCTGCAAGTACAAGATCGGGGGCGTTCCGTGCCTTCGTCGCCACGCGGTCGGAAGGCGAGCAAAAATATGCCACACGCTTTCAATCTAGAATCATCGCCTTCGCCCGGACAGCGTAGTCCGCTGGCGAAACTCTTCGTCGGACGACATGACACGGAGACCGTAGACAAGATCGATGATAGCATACGACGCATGCAGGAGGTGTTGGATGAAACGAAAAAGCTACCGGTGAACAGCTTGAAGGCTGAAATAAAGGAGTTGCAAGAACGGCAGGCACGCATTGAGAGCCTGTTACTCGCGCTGACGCGAAGCATGCGACATGAGGTTGGAGTGCCAGGATCAGGCCCGTGAGGGGCGATAGAATGCTATGTTCGGCGTGCGTTTCCCGCGAGGCATTTTTCACGTATGCTAACAATAAATTAGTGCCCGAGCGCTGTGCTTCTTCTATATCGGACCCGGCCATTTATACTGGGATCTTGGTGAGACAGAGACCTCGCAAAGCTCCTGCATCGCCGGATTAGTGTCACTATGCGCGTGTAGGATCGCAACTGTACCCATCATTCCTTCTACCTGGAGGCAATTCAGCTCTAGGTGGAGTTTCTATGTTATGCCATTCCGGTCGCGGGTCGGGAGTTATGTTTGTGGGCACCGAAACCGTAACTGAACGCCATATTCATCACAATTTTCGGCACTGCCCATCCTTGGAGGCGAACAACTCTTACAAGTATCTATTGAGGCTGCGATCTGCGCCAACTCCCCACTTCCGTGGGTCCTCAAGATTTCAAGCCACAAGTCCGCTTGCAATGTCAGTTTCGTTGATTGGCCAGACGCCCTCGACGACTCGCCCGGGTCAATAAAAGCACCTCATTCTTTTTTCCAGCCTGTGTGCTTATGACCGATGTTACAACGCTTCGGCAAGGACCTAAACTCCAACATCAACCAGGTACACACCGCTCTCCAGGACAACCGTATCTCCTCGCTCAATCGCAAGTCTTCAACCAACTCCACTCGACCGCGTCTATCAAAGTCCACGGACTCAACCCCTCTTGAAGCAGCCTCTGCAGCCTCTGCTGTCGCTACAGAGAGCGCGGACACCGTACGTTCCGATTTTTTGACGCTTTCTCGACCGCGGTCCGACGTACTTCCACAGAAGCCATACGCAACCATTGAAGGCCCGTTCTCTGCCTCTCCGGCCAGTGCTCCCATCAAATTCTCGAGTATATTCCTTCCTATGGATCCCGTACGCTGAATTCCCTCCTTCCCCGGCCATCATCTGATGTGTGCAGGAGCAGCCGCCGAGTGTGCCGTCAGGCGCTCCTCCGCTTCTCGTCACGCCCACAGATATTTCGTTCCCCGATCCCGACGATCTGAAAGACAAGAATGGGAGCGCCTACGGTATGTAATCCGCCGCTGCCTCGAATGGACCTGACCGAAGACCACATCCTGGCAAAGAGCGCGTAAAGACATTCCTCAAGCAGTTTAAGCGCACTTATGCAGCACTCAAATATATCTTCTTACTCCCTGTTCGCTTGTTTTTTATGTTTGCGTACACAACAGCAAAGCTAGCAAAGATGATTATTGTATGTGCTCTCTCCGTCTTTTCCTACGCGCGAACAGCTGATGCCATGCTAGCTGCTTCCGATCACAGTTTTCGTGAGTATCTACGAGTTCAGGATCCGCCCCGCGTGTTCCTCGCTCCCGTCCATTCTGCCTTTCATGAATGCGCGGCCCTTGAGTATACGACTTCAGTCCTCCAAAGACATGACCGACGCAAAGGTCCAAAGCTTGCAAGATCAACTACCTACGCCCGATATAAACCCGAACACGATCCGAACCGGCGCTGATCCAAGCACAAGGATGCACGGCGGACTTTCGGATACGACGGTATGCTTTCGTGTGCTTTCCGAGGAACGGCACTGATACTCTGTAGCGCGCCTAGAAGGTTGTCAGCGGCAGAACTCAGGGCGTATTGAATCGAGGACTAGATGAGTTAGGGAATCTAGGAAATTGAGATCGAAGGCGGAGAACACGCTGGGAAGAATCGGTCTGGAGTCATGGGCAGACACTAAGTGGTCACAAAGCTCGCATTGCAGATGCGTCCATCACTGATACATATACTCCGTCCTCAATATTGGCCCCTCTGATGCTCGCGGAACAAGAACGAAGTTAGGTGTTCTGCTGTCACTAGACCCCTAACAACATACGTCCGGACAGTACTCGTGTAAGCTGCACATGTTTCCATTCATCTGTCTGATACGGCTTGTACGCCGACGCCATTCCGTTCGCAACACGAGCACCGTCCGACCATTCGCTCGGTCCAACCTTCCGTCTTCATTGTCTGTATATGGCCGGGCTTACTGGACTTCCATAATCTTTGACCTGACCTGTTTCCGAAATGTGTCGATCATTCTTCATTTTTGCAGCCACGTTTGTAAGTTAATCCGACGATCTCATAATAGCGGGAGCATGAGAGCTACAACTTGAGCCCTCGTGTCTGGGGGTCGCAGCCAGCAATACTCCCCGGGATCCTTGGGATACCACGCCGCCCCTTGTCCTTTCTCGTATCCTCATTGCTGATCCAATGGCCGACGCACTACGGAACTACAGCCTACATTTGGACTCTTACACGAACAGAGTGAGTACCATTCTTCTAATCATCAAGTACCCAAACCCGCTTTCTCACCCCGCGCCTTCCCACCTGCAAGCTTTCTGTCAGCCTGAATGCAGCACACAAGTCTTCGGCACGTGACCCAACCGACATTGCGAGAGCCGATGCAAGACAGGTTCGCCCTAGCCGTTCCTGGTCTTTCATATGACCATTTCACATGTTTCAGCGGAATGTCAAACCTACCGCCGGTGCCAAATTCCCCTCTGATTTGATTGTAAGCCGTGCTTGTGCAGCACCACCACAGCCCTCCCGATCCAACGTTCTTTTTCAGCCAATTCGTATCAAGGGCCATCTGTTTCCCCATCCGACGAAGTCTGCATACGCCCGCCCGCCTGGCTCAGTAAACTACCCAGACCATATACAAGCATTGACCAAGTATCTTATGAGGGTCTTCACCTTGCTCCAGCATGCTGCGTGGATTATCCTGTTTATCTATGCAACGGTCAAGCTGGCAATGGCTCACATCGTAGGCCGACCAGTGCATCCTTGGGCACATCTGAGGCTGATAGACGCCCCAGTTCTTTCCGCTCGTTGTCTTTATGTTCGTCTACGAGCACAAGGTTGTCGCAATGGCCCCCCAGCTTCCATCTTTGCGGCTCGTAGTGGACCTTATGATCTTGTCTGGAACCTATTTATCGCACAGGGCGGACTCTATGAAATCAAATCAGGATACAGCTCGAACGCCTCAGGAAGGGTCTTCTGAGCCGGTGGGGCTAGAGGGCTGGAGAGCGGAAGCTGAGAAGCTCAAACGAGAACTCTCGGACCTCCAAAAGGAACATAGGGAGCTCATTGCGACGTTTAACCCACTGAAAGGACCCGCTACAGATGGATCGCGCGTCAGACCTCAGGACGATTCCTCTCATACTAAACCTTCAATTAACCCACCGCCGCACCAAACATCCGAGGAGGGTGCCAGTATACCGACGCTGCCTACTCTATCGTCCCCCGAGCCGATAGTGCTTTAGCGTCATCAAAATTGACAAACTTACGTTCAAAGACATAAAGTAAGCGCTTGAACGATTATTCCCGTCATCCTTGCTTGACCGGGCATATAGACGTTGCGGACGACATGAGCCCACCCAGCCCTGCACCTATCTAGCAACGCACTGTGGGTCGTCGAGTGACCTGAAACTTCGCCTAGTCACAGATTTTATACGCCCATACGCATATGCGTTATCTGTAGAGATTGCCCCATCCTCGTATGCCTCGGGTTCTGCAGAACGTGCGATTGACGGAATTGAAGTAAACGCGTCATCTTACTAGGATGAAATGTCATGTGATCACGAATCCTGGCGCGTCCTGTCCCCGTCATGAAACAGGGAGCCCATCATGATTATCGCGCGTGAAATGCACGCAACCGTGCTAGCGGTATTGTCACTGGGTTCTGACCGTCGAGACTCCGGCACTACACCTCCTGTACGGAGAACACAAGCTTGGGTGCAATCAATTCTCTCTCTCACCGCAATTGCCATTAGCTAGACACCAGGCTTTCCTCGCATACAGAAGGCTTTTCTGACGAACAGATGACACGGGCCTCAGTTATCGCTCGAGAGTCTAGATGGGACGGGCAGCCGTTGTTGTTCGGGGTCATCCGGAAGAGATCTGCTTTACGGGAGCCACTGGAACCTCGAGTGGCACTCAACACATTATCCACCAGGATACTGTAATGTAATTTGTCCCCCCCCGGACCCGTTAATTGAAACGCGCACGTCAATGGTTCGACTAGGTATGAAAGAGGGGGGGGTGTTGTCAACGACCGGTCGGGGACTTTACCAGTGCTGCCAGACACTTCATTGCCTTCTATGACGAAGGTATTCAAGCAGAAGGCTCCGGGGCCGAGGGCCATAATAAGCCACAGCGGGACGTACAGACTGGATGGCTGATGTAGTCCATGTAGACATCTAGACGACAATGTGATATGAACACAGGGCATGAGAGAGCGTGAATCGGTCAAAATACACAGAACTGAGGGACATACGCATCAGGAGATGGAGAGGAAAATTTATGATAGTGACGAACTTGGACAGAATATACACCTAGATGTCGTCGATGTCGACCTCCTCGTCGTCCCCGAACTCGAACGTGCACTCTCCCTCCTCCTCACCGAATGTGTCGGTCTCATTGATCTTAGCGTTTTCCGGCAGTTCACCATAAGCTTTCACTGATCGAAAAGAACGCGTGAGCGCAGCCACCCTCGGTGAGCACAAGCGTCACGCACGGTTACGCGCCTCATCGGCGGTGTATTTAACGATAACGTCGGCTTTGTCGTCCTGAAACTCACGGAGGGACAGGAGAATGATGTCGCCCTGGTTGATCCAAACCTGCTCGCACCCGTCTGCTCAGAAGACGTCGCCCACCTACCCGAGGAATCGACACGCACCTTCTTGCGCATTTTACCCCGAATGTGTGCCAGACGCTTCTCGCCGTCGAAGCACATCGCCTCAAGACGGCCGTTCCCTAACATCTTCGTGACCTGCGCATACTCCTGGCCGTCCTCACGGAAAACTAGCTCGCGCTTGGTGTCGTCGTTCTCATTCTTCCCTCTCCTCCTGTTCTTGCCTCCCTATAGGTTACGGAGCCTATTCAGGATGTAAGGCCCGTGTTAGAGCGTATGTTGACGGACCTTTCCCTTGTTCTGCACGGTTGGTCAGTCAGCTATAGCGTCAATATCGACCACAAAGAGCATGCCTTCGGCATAGTGTCTCACGCGAATTGACCGACTGTGATGTCGGTATATTCGCGCGTACGGCGTGAGGGAGCGGTGGTAGATGCGGGGGAAGAAAGGACTGGCACTGTTTGCCCTGACGCACTCCGGGCGGGGTTTGAAACATATCTCCAGGACCGCTGCCGCCCGGCAGTGGGTGACTCCGTCTGACCGCTAATCACACCGCCGCCACAACACTTACATCGTCCCCTACGAACCCGATATGTGTCTCAATCTCTTTCCTTCAAACTGATCCAGGGCACATCCTGCAGATCGGGCTTCAAGACCAGCGCCTGGCGAATCTGTTCAAGTGGCACACACGCGATCGAATGCGGACAAGCTCTGGATCTGCCCGTCATACTGCCCGAGCCGAGCTGACGAAAACAATGATCTATAGGTAGGGCAAGGCACAAAGAGCACAAGTAAGCCTTATGACACGCAAGAAGGTCACAGGCGTTGACTCGATCGATGACTGGCCGAGAGACACGGCAAAAACGTTTACAACATCACGACTACTGGTACAAAATTCGACCACCTCCGTCGGCGATTACCCTTTGAATTTTACGGAACAAATGGTACAGTGATAGCAAGGCGCGAAAACGAAAGCGAAGGAGCGGGATAGTAGCAACAAACGCACAGACAAGAGCGAAAACGGAACAGAGGTGGCCCAAAGGCTTACTTTGCTCGTCGTAAGACAATGCCATTACGGAGTTCGAATGTATCTGTGCCTGTGCATGATATTGATATTTTTCCTTTATTTGAGAAGAATTTAAATACGAACCACGCACGAAGCCCTTTTGACTTTCATTTGAAAGCTGTTCAAGAGATTTTCCCTTTGTCTCTGGCAGCAGGAGTGTCGATAAAATGCCGGAAATCATAATGAAGCCCATGATTCTCAAGCTGCGGACCTGAACTTAGCACAAGAGGGCGTCAAGAAGACGACAGACTTACATCAGTTGAATCGCATTGCCGTTGACGAAGAAAACGCTCTGCGCTACGACGGCGCCCAGCTTACCGCTTGCTGCAGAGATGCCATGTGCGGTCGAGCGATAGCGTGTCGGGAAGAGCTCCCCAGGATATACAAAAGTAGTTACGTTCGGGCCAAAATTCTGGAAGAAGTTCGCCAGGCAATAGATGAAGACGAAGACTCTCGTGCCGGCAACCGATGCAGTGAGCGTGTTGTATCCGAAGCCTGTGACAGAACAGATTTGGTCGTTGCAGCTTGTGGTGGGAATACACGCACCCATGAGTAGAAAGAGGACGGAGAGCACGCTGAAGCCCATGAGCTGGATCGGCCTTCGGCCCCACGAGTCAATGAAGACGAAGGACGCCCAGTAGCCGGGGACCAGGCTGCTCCCAGATATAAGGAGGGAAAAGATAGCTAGATTGAACGCGTTATCGAAGCTGCCAGTCGATGTGTTGACCGCGACCGGGCGCCCGATGTTGATCGCAGAAAGGAAACTACTTGTGAGAACTTTGGATGTATTTAGTCCGAGGCCGTAGAAGGCGATCTGCAAGGACTGTAAGACAAAAGCACACTTCAGAATCGATGGTCGCGGACATCTAACGCAAACCAGGAATAAGCGGCCCCAATGAGCATCTTGAGGTTCTTCCATCGCCGGAAGTATCTTGTGAAATCACGTAGAGTCGGCCGTGGCACGTCGACCCGCTGTTCGCTAAGCTCCTCATCAACCCTCCAGACGCCGGGATGGACACCGTTAAGCGACAACACTGCTTGGATGTTGCGCACCGCAAGCTTGATGTTCCGCTCAACATCCATGGTAAAACGGGGTGTCTCGGGCACAGTAAGACGGAGGTACAGCGCGAAGACTCCTGGTACGCAACCCAGGCCGATGAGCAGTCTCCAGCATCGATCCATAGAAACCGGGTTATCAAGACCGTCAGCTATGATCGATGTCTTGTACGCGGCGAGAACGATCAGAGCGACGAGAGAAGCAGCTGTAGCGTGATGAGTGCATGCCTTCGCAGCCAACACGAGCAACGTACTGAGGTTACCCCACCCCTGCGACGCGAAGACAGCAGTCATAAGGCGTCCTCTGGAGCGGGTAGCAGCGAATTCAGATACAATGATAGCACTTAGAGGGTAGTCTCCTCCGACCCCTATACCTAACAGGAAACGCCAGGCTGTGATGACGCCTATGATATTGACGGCGGGGCCCTGGCCTGCCATGGCCTGAGCGAAGGTGGAGATCACCATCATAATAAGCTCTACTCCGTCTGGAACATAAGCTTTGTCGGCGCGTCTAACAGAGGCGGGAGTTGAAGCCACATACACATGCGCTTGCGACCGACAACGTCGGCAAGCCATCCGAAAATAAGTTGACCAAATAAATTACCGAGGGGAGCAGCAACCTTGAGGCCGAAGTCGACGGCGGGAGCAAGGGCGTGGTTATCTTGATGGGAAACAGCTCGAACTCAGTGTAGTCGGGGAGGAAACAAACGATGAGACACGCACTTGTTCCGTAGACGGTCCCAAGCATCAGCGCCGCGTTTCCGATGGCAAAGATATCGTAGCTATAATAGCATCAAGGCACCGGGAAAGATGCGCGTCAATCGATTAACGTACGCGTCCGTGAAGAAACCGACGCCTGCTACTATCCACACTTTGACGTGAAACCAGCTATAAATTGGGACATATATCAACACTCTGCGCGAGAAGAAGGCACGCGCACGCACGAGAACGGCGCACGATCGATACGAGCAAGGGCGGCTTGCCTACGCTCATTGAGCTGGAAAACGGGGCCAGAGGGGGTAAGGGGGGCATTGGTCGCGACAGACGCGTCGGACATGCCAGAGAAATATCGGTCGCCTAAGTTGTCCGGGCCAGCCATGACGAAGGCGTCAGAGCCAGTGGCGCTACGGATTGTGTATAGTCCAGCGCGCGCGACCGAGCGGATGACAGCTAGCGATCTTTGGCTACGCTTCTGCGCTCTCTTATAGGATCTAATGAAAATAGACTACTCCCCGGCGCGATCGAAGAACGTGGGGAGGCCGCAGTGCCCCTGACACAAGGACCGAGGGCCGGGCTAAATTCTGACGCCGCCCATAGATTCCGTGTATACATGAAAGCTCGCACAGCTGCCGCGGGTCGCGGAACCGTGCGGTGAGAGAAAATCATCGATGCAAAGGGGAGAAACCAGCGTTGTTGCGGGGCAAGATTCGTCGAGATCTCCGCAAAAAAGATCCATGTGACTGGCCTTATGCGGAGGTGGGCAGTAGTCGCAGAACGGGAGGATGAGATCGCCCGAAGGCCACAGACCGGTCCATAGTCTGCGAACATACCGAGTACTATGTTCTCTTGGCGGCGCCTGGATGATGAAATTTCGATAAGAGATCGCGGGACGAGTCCTAGCTACAAGTAGGCCCAGAGCCTGGTTCGCTCCATTCGGACGAACGTGCGTCGCTGACTTCACAGCACATGCGCCGGCAGTGCGCTCTGTTCTTGTCATCCGCTGCTGTCGTGATTCCCGCTTCCCATACTTTCTGGTCGCGCCGTCTATCGTTCTTAAGCTGTTCCCCACGATGCTCGTCATAGGGGAGGAATCGTCAAGTTGTTTTTCTTGCATAGCGATGCTCATCCTGCTCTATCGCACGTTCGACTGCAACTTCATTGCCGTACTCTGGCGCGCGGTGGCGCAATACGGCCAGTCGGCGTCAAAGATACTGATTTTATTACATCCAAGTTAGCGTGAGCAGGCAGACATATCTCGATCTCGTGCCTCTTTGTTTTACCTCTCTGACAGAAATGATGTCAAGAACGGACCGGTCTGCTCTCGACACACTGGCACCTTCGACACTCCAGGTCTGATTGCGGCACCCTTCGTAGTAACCTCGTTACAGCACCTAGTATTTTGAGCGCTTTCATAGAGCCCATTCCCAACTCATGCTCAGCACATGAGAAGGTGGCAACCCGGCAGCCGAGGCTTGGCCAAATGGGGCTTTCTTTATGTATCACCGCCGTCGGCTGCGGTGGCCATCTCCCTTCCTCTTCTTCAAGTGTGTGGGACGCGTAGATGTTCGCCATTGGCCCCACGCACTCGTATACTACACTCGATTCTTGACCATGCTGTCCTAGGAACGAAGCGGACCTGACCCCTGGCGGCTGCATCTCTTCCCGCCTCTCTCCCTTTCGGTCTTTTGACCATCCAACGCCTGTCAACCTAGCCTCCCGCGCACAGCCTCATCCAGTGACACCACAGCGGTTTAGACCCCGGTTCCTTATCCCGTGCCGTCGAAGTCTGTGGCACTCCGCCCTGCCATGCGTGCTAAGGCGCTCTACTGCCACCTGCGGCCGGTGCCGTGCGGCATGCGCCTGTGACCTTGGTGCCGGCGATCTTAGCTCGAAATCATGTTGATGTCCCCCAAGACGCTTGAATTTTTTTGTGAATTGTCTATCGTAAGAGGGCGTGCAGACGATTGGCGAGATATTGAGCGTCTTTAGCTCACCTAGGGAGGTTTGCGGCGATCTGCTGTGGCGAGCATAAACCACAATCTCTCTCTCTCGCCTTTGCAACACAAGATGTGGAGACTAAACCTAACCTGGGGTACCTTTTGCCTTCGAATGTACTAGCATCTGTGGCAACATAGGCAGCAACCATCAGCCAGATTTGTCCTGTGGCCGGCGGCAACAGACAAGCCGTAATGAAGCGGCGTCGTTCCGAGCCCGAACTGAGGCGAGGGCATATTGACGACAGCCCTGTGCATTACAGTACCACGGCAATTGCTTAGCGCGAGCAAGACGGACATGCTTGGGAAGCTGATGTCAGTAACTCTTATGGCAGGCAGGGAATAAGCACATTCGAGGGCCAGCGGACCGCTGCACGTTCGTCGCGACAGCGAGATTGTAGAAGAATACCATGACATCCTATCTTTCGAGCAGCCTACAGAGCAGCCTGCTTGCCAGTGGTACTTACGAGAATGCGATTGGATCTCACATGCAGAAAGGACACAGCAGGGGTGTGGCGCCGTTGACTTTAGGTAGCCGTTAGATCGTATAATCTTCGTGACGATCATGTTTCCACACGTTCGTCATAACAGCTGGGTTCTCGTAGAATACAGTACAGTAACATTGCTCAGGGGACTACTTTGGTGCTTCGTATGCCGGCCTCCGCGGCATTATCGATATTATCCCGCCAGCATCGAACCCTGACTTTTTTGGGAAATACTGGGAGAAATAGTTTATGTCATTCCGATGTGTCCTCAGAGAATTGACTCTTAGAAAAAGGCTGTGTGTTCCTGGCACTCTTCTAGATTTGTGGGTAAATTGAAAAAAAAAAACTCTCAGCTATTTTCTAAAAGGGCTGGAAGAAGGCCAGAAATACCCAAAAGGTTTCTGTGATAGTTTTCTCGCTGAGTCTGGAAAGTCTGTAGAATGACATAAACCTTTTCTGCCATATTTATGCCCTTTTACCTGAGAAGCTGGGGTTCTATGTTAGCAGTGTCAACGTCTTACAGTAAGAAAGTATGGCCGGGCAGGAATGAACCAGCTCCGAACATCATGATGCTGCACGTGTGAGAGAAGACTCATGCATTGGTATTGACCGATCTGCGGGCACCCTCTTGCCAGGTGATTGACCCGCTCCCACTCATATTTGCGCGGCGCATTGAAGGAAATCGCCCGTGGGCCATCTCCCAGGACTCGACGTTAGCCGTGTAGCCCGCGTCCGATACGTTTAGGGTGACTTCGTCGCCGGCCTTCGCTTCCCTCCCGGTCCGGACACATATACTCTGGTAGATATGGAGTACTCCTAGTGAAGCCAGCAGTATCTTAGCAGTAGCATACTAGCCAATAACAGCACCGGTGAAATCCTGAAAACGACGGGAGTGCACGCCCAAACAGAACCGCACAACCCACCACAATTGCTCCGCGCTGCGCGAAGGCTCTCACTCGCGGTTGAAACGCAGTGCTCTGCCACTCGATGGGTGTGGCGTCATGCTTACCCGCGGGCCATTGGTTAGCGATGCGACGGTTCGTGTTGCTTGCGTCGAAACGCATGGGCCTTCATTGTCCCACGCACCCGACGGGCCACCAGGCGTCTCGGCAAAGTTCCACTGGTTTGCTGTCCAGAGGAAGCCACTGTAGCCTCCATTAGGACCACGAGCACGACTGGAAGCTATGATTCTGAGGAACGTACTTATAAGTGACCTGGTCTCCGGCAACTGTCAAGATACGGATGAGCGTCCTAGCGTATACCAGGTCGAGCCAACGTACTGTATGCGACATTGGCGACCCAGGCAGCAACAACGCCGCAGCTTCCGCTTGGCGTGGAGGTCGTCGTGGGCTTGGCGGAGGTCGTCGTCGTAGTAGGCAAGGGCTTCGTGGCGGTAGTCGTCGTGGATCTGGCGGTGGTAGTAACACTCGCCGGTGCGGAGCCGACATTAGCGAGTAGCGCAGACTTTACGGCCGCATCGTAACGGTTGTTTGCTGTACTAAGCATCAGCGTGTGTGTATACCAACTCTTATCGTGTAAGTGCACCGTAAGCCTGGGAAGCATCCCACAGCATCACACCACCAAACGACGAGTACTGGGCCGCAGTGCTCTTGATAATCGTGGCGAGCGTCGTTGCGTCAACGTAGCCCGAGCCGGCTGCAGTTGAAGAGGCTGGCGCGCCAATGTAGATCTTGATGCTGGGATTCGGGCTGACGGTCTTGGCCCAGTTGTCCCATGTTCCGAAGTTCCAGTCATTCGGGTTATTGAAGTTCGTCAAACCGCAAAAGTTGTTATCTATATTAAAGAAGAACAATTGAAGCCGTGAGCCGTGGAATACGCTTGCGTGGGAAATGGGACGCACAGAACTGGACGTAGATCGCGTCGAATGCGACGGTGTTGAGTGTGTTGCCGATGAATGCGTCGGCTGGGTATAAATCAGTAGACAGAATGACACCATGAAACAGAACGAACGGAATGGGCACTGGGGGGCGCCAGTGACGTAATACCTAGCGGTAGCGTTCAGTATATGCTGTCCGCTGGGTCATTCAAACGTACGTACTGTTTGCTCGCTCCTGCGGCAAGGGTTCGAATTTGCGTTACGAACGCGGGCCAGCCGGTCTGTGAGCTAGAAGCATGCTGTGGTCGGGGAATCCGACGCTGATAAGGCGCTAAACATACCCTCCCTCCAAATCGAGGTCGACCCTATCATAAGACCTCGTGTATAAGCCGAAATGATCCCGGAGGAAGCGAAGACACACGCGACATACCCGTCGAGAACAGCGGCACCAAAGGGGCGCGTCGAAGAGCTACCCCCTAAGAACAAATTCCATACTTGCGTGGCGAAGCTCTCGGCTTGGGAGTCAGAGGTAAAGCCAACAGCACCCGTTGCGCCTCCGATAGAGAGGGTCACAATTTTCCCGGCTGTCCGCCAACCTTGAGAGCAGTGAAAGTCATTTACAGTTATATATGCTGACCTGCTTGGCACTGCTCAATGCCAGCGGCAAGAAAAGAGCAGTCGGGAAGCTCGCTACCGGGAAATACCGGATCGTCGTTGATGTTGCATATCTACAAGGTAGTGAGCAAAACATTCTGTGTTCGACGGAAACGTGTACGTTGGCAAGATCAATGGATGGCAACCCCCCCGCACCGAAGGCGACATCTAGGAACGCGATGGGAATAGCGTCGATGTTCGAGTCCTATGGTCGAGTAATGAACAGCTTTCGCGTACTATAAAGATGGTCACGTGCCTGACAGTAATGACTGATTGTCTGCTGCCAATTGGCAGTGTCGCTCGTGTGAGTCGCACCATAGGAGTTTTGTCCCCAGTACCTAGGGTAGCGTGGGGATGCTATTTTAGATAGATGACCGAAAAATCATACGCGACGAGCTAAACGCCATGTAAGGTCGTACAGACGGACCGACAACGCGGAGGACTCACGTTCGTACGAGCATTGTTATTGAAGGCGGACACGAGCGAGATGCCGATTCCAGCGATGAAGGCCGCGCGATGAAGTTGAGCAGCCATACTGTTGATCTATTGGAGGCTCTCTCCCCCATACAACATTTATACAGTCTCCCTGCTCGCCATCCTGCCGATAGAAGCCCGCAAAGGGAGGCTCAGGACGATTGGCAAGCCATGTCATGGCCGACATTCCCGAGAGAAGATGCGTTGCATGCGGCCGTTCCACTATCTACGCGTAATATCCCTTGCATGATCAACACGAACACGACCGGCTATGGCTAAGAGAGCGCCTACAGCTGCAAAAGGACCGGTTGTGGATCGCAATAGGCCAACAAGTAACGTGGCCCGCATGGCACACGTACAGCGTGATAGAGGCGTGCGGCTGTGGGAAGCGTGAGCAAGCCATAGCACTCAGGTGTGCTGGCTCAAAGATCTGTACCCAGTACGCACAAGGAACTGGGAACGTACGTCCCGCTTCGGTAACTTCTCCAGCAATAAGGGTGCATCCAAAAATGACTGTCATGTTAATCATTTGTGTTTCGAAATCAAGCCCGTAAAAGTGCACGGTAGCAGATGGCAGCTGGCAAGAGTCCACCTGTTCATGAATGTGAAAGACATGTGCAGATGGTCACAGTATTGAGCTACCAGAATAGCCCGAACAGCACAGATAATTCCTATTGTGTTCTAGAAGAGCATGGGAGGTGGGAAATGTTCACCTTCGGTGACATGACTACCTGCATACAGCACTCTGCACGCATGTGCCAAGCGGGGCAGGTATAGGAGTCTCGACAGCCTGCGTAGCCGATCGCGGCGAAGAAGGATGCACCGTCCTGGAAGCAGCAAGCACTGAGGCTGCGGACCTGTGGGTCGCATAGTGAAAAAACACCGCGTACCGGCGTAAAGCATACAGGACGCTAGGATGCTTTAACACCATATGCTTATCAGGAGAAGATATAATGAAGATATCGACTGCCATGAGTCTAGACGGAAGAAGGCCCCTCGCCAGAATGTTGTAAAAGGTCATTGAGGACTTCTGCGACCTTCTTCTTGATCTCATCCTTGTCTTTCTCCGTTTCCAGCAGTTCTGCATCTCTTCTGCTTACAATCTGCGCCTGATCCGAAAGCAATAAGAGTAATTTCATAGAGTGGATGATCGACAAGAGCGAATTTGCAGCGCGAACCTGGGGGGAATGGCTGTGGATAAGGCCTAAAGCGAAGGAAAAGTAACATACCATCGATTCTGCTCGAAATTGAGCCTGAAATGCTTCTTGAGCGACCCTGACCTTATCCTTGTCTTTGATCTACGCACAGTGAGTCGAGCCGTCAAATACCATGAACAGCAACACACCGAGGCAAGGTTCACAAGGTCTACCATTCCATCCGCTAGCGTTTGGATCTCTACGTCCACTTTCGCATTCCACTCTGCCTCAATTTTATCCAAGTACTCGTTTGAACCCTCCCCCACCTTATGCTGAGTAGTGCGCAGGCCAAGGTTTGCCGTTGGCAGCGCTGCCGGCCGAGAGACGTCGGTTTGAGGGAGATCAGCCATCGTAAACAAACTAGTGTTCAATGATGCTTGCTATCGACGTCGTTGAGATAATGTGCGAGACCTGGCTCGCTATCCAGCACAGTATGATGAGTGAAGTCGAGACGCGGATGGATACAGTACTATGCTGGAGGAGCGTTCACGGGCTGAACGTTGAACGCGGCCCATGGCAGGCATGACGCCAGACGATGACGAAAGCCACGTGGGCAATTTGAGACACCTGCTGCCGTTGCCGGCGTTGTCGACCTCGCGTCGCACCTCCGCCCGGCCATTGTACGACTTGTCCCCACGCCGCGACTAAGTCTCCCGTCTCCCTATTCTTGGCTTTCGCTTTCATGCTCCGTTATCGCCCCCGGACTTCTGCTTGAAGCAACATCATCAAATGTCCTTCGTCCGATCGTTGTCCGCCCAGAAGACCGTCACCTATGGCCTCAAGGCGTCGTGGCGAGTGCATGTGTCGCCTCGCCCTGCCTACCGGCATTTTACGACGGTCATGAACCCGCGCCCCGCGCGCCTGCGTTACATGTACACGCAGCCGTATGCCGCTGCCTTCCGGAACCTGCACGCCCGCGCTCTCTCGTACTCCTCGATACCCCGATTTGTCGCTCGGGCTTTCCGCGTGCCAATTGCCGGTGCAACCATAGGAGTGGGTGGGTTCACGTACGCGAACTATAAATACGAAGGTGCGATTTTAATGGGCTTTGGGAACCCATCCCTAAAATGCAAATATCCTGAATGACAAACGCTGAGTGAGCGAACTGAGCTTCGTGCCCAGACGTCATGCTCTTCGCAGCTCGCGCCACTCTTTTTCCATGCAGCTTCGAGCTACAACGATTCTGTGGTAGCACGTCGCGATCCCCCCGCGTTGCCAACTCACCCTCTTTTTCCGTACTCCGTCCGTGTCTGTCTATATTAACATCTTGCTTGTAGAGTTCAAGAAGAAGTCGGACGAGTGGTTCTCGAGCGTTAAAGATGCGGCGACGGATATCTTTGATACGACCTCGGACGGGCTAAAGATACTTTCCGAGAGGGCAGCATCGGTCAAGCTTCCCGAATTCGAGACCCCGCAGTTCCTCAAGGACCTCTTCTCTGCGGATAAGAAGAGGGGAGGAGACCAAGGCAAGGGTAAGGAAGGTGGTCAGTCGTCAAAGGATCCCAACCCGGATGAAGGCGAGGGTGCTGCATATGGCATGATGGCCGCCGCCGCATTTGGCGCGGCCACAGACTCCAAGGTTGTCATCGAAGACCTGGACGAGGCGAAGAGCGCACCAAGTAATGAACTCATGACGCTAACGAAGAGGCTCATTGAGATCCGCAGCCTCCTCCTTAGCATCGACCAGAGCGACACACTGAAGTTACCGAGCATCGTTGTCATTGGTAGCCAGAGCTCTGGCAAGAGTTCTGTCTTGGAAGCAGTTGTCGGTCACGAGTTCCTTCCTAAGTATGTCGTTAACTGTTTCATTAAATTCTGTTCTGATTTTGATGAAGAGGAAATAACATGGTTACACGTCGCCCTATAGAACTTACCCTCGTTAATACTCCGGGAGAAGCGTCCGAGTACGGCGTCTTCCCCGCACTTGGTACTGGCAAGATTACCGACTTCTCTGCTATCCAGAAGACTCTCACGGACATGAATCTCGCCGTTCCCGCGGAAGAGGCTGTATCTGACAAGCCCATCGATCTGCGCATCTACAGCCCGAATGTGCCAGATTTGACACTCATTGACCTTCCTGGTTACATCGAGCTGTCTTCACTCGACCAACCTGAGACACTCAAAGAGAAGATCTTTTCCCTGTGCGACAAATACATACGCGAACCCAACATCTTGCTTGCCGTCTGTGCAGCCGATGTCGACCTCGCTAACTCACCTGCGCTTCGTGCTAGTCGCAAGGTTGATCCTTTGGGCTTGCGCACAATCGGCGTCGTCACCAAGATGGATCTCGTCGACGCCAAGCAGGGCTCCATGATTTTAGCAGGCAATCGCTACCCGTTGCACCTTGGTTACGTTGGCGTCGTGTGCAAACCGTCCGGCAAGGACAGCAGGCACGAGTCCGCCGGTGCTATTGCGCGGCGCGGCAATGAATACTTTCGGGAACATCGCGACTATTTCAGCTCAAAGGCGATCATGGTTGGCACAGACACGCTCCGCCGGCGGCTGATGGAAGTCCTCGAATCGTCAATGGCTTCGTCTTTGCATTCAATCACGAATGCGGTCCAGCTCGAGCTTGAAGAGGCGCAGTATCAGTTCAAAGTGCAATACAACGACCGGCGTACTTCGCCCGAAAGCTACGTCGCCGAGACAATAGACACGCTCAAGGCCCGCTTCAGGGACTTCACGATGCAGTTTCGCAAGCCAGCTGTCCGCGCGAAGCTTAAGGGCATGCTGGACGAGCGCGTGATGGACGTTCTCGAGCAGCTGTACTGGTCTGACAAGCGCATCACCGAATTCGCGTCCCTCAGCGAGGACCGTCGTGTCAAGCCTGAAGACGTCCAGGCTTACTGGCGCTATAAGCTCGAGGCAGCGTCGTCATTGCTAACTAAATCTGGTGTTGGGCGCGACGCGACGCTCCTTGTTGCCGACGGCCTTCGGGCACTTATCGACGGTATCGCATCCGGCTCGCCATTCACTCACCACCCGCAAGCCGCGGAGCGCCTCGTCGAATTCGCACACATGATCCTGCGCGATCGCATACCCACCACCTCTGACCAGGTCGAAAACTGCATCAAGCCGTATAAGTACGAAGTCGAGGTCGATACGCGCGAATGGGAAATCGGGAGGCAAGAGGCTGTTGAGTTATTTGAGCGTGAGGTCGGTATGTGCGAGAGCAAGCTCGTGGAGATTCGGAAGAAGGTCGGAGGGAGCAGACGGTTGAAGAACCTGATGGGGTACGTGCGCGAGCTTGACGAGAAGGAGCGCGAGAGGAAGAAGAGGGTGATATCTGCTGTTGCGTCGGGCAAGGAGGTAGATGAGGTGTCATTCGACGAGCGCTCATACCGGTATCCGCCAGCTCAGATCGTTGATGGTGAGCCGTGTACTCGTATCTTCCCCGCCTCCCCTGGTTGATCTTGCTGATTAGGCCGGCACGCGGCACTCTACACCGATCGTTTAACCATCCTCCGGCAGCGCCTCACAGCTCTCAAAGGCAAGCGCTGCAAGTCTGGCCCCGAGAGCGACCTGCTCTGCCCCGAGGCATTCCTTGAGGTCGTTGCAGACAAGTTGGCTCACACATCCACGATGTTCATCAACATCGAATTGCTCGAACATTTCTTTTATCAGTTCCCGCGCGAAATCGATTCGAGGTTGCTATACGACCTCGACAGATCAGAGATTGTGCGCTTCGCGAGGGAGAATCCCCAGATAAGAGCGCATCTGGATCTACAAGAGCGGAAGGACAAGCTTGAGGAGGTACATTCCCTTCACTTACCTGTTTGCTGGTTGGTTTGATTCTGTATACAGGTGATGAAGCGACTGAACAGCCTATCAACGCTTCGTCCGGACGTACAACCTGCACCGCGGCGCCCGCGTGGATTATTTGGAGGGGTTTTCTAGAACTGCCTCTGCTTTTTCCTTTCGCTCCTGCTTCTGTAATCCTGTGTTACGCCGCGTTTTATGGTTGGTTACCTTAGTATGTTACCCCACTACTCCCTGGCTCCTTTCCCAAACGGTTGGAAGATAAACGGGTGTCGCTGAAGATTACGTCCAAAATCATCTAATATACAGTAACAGTATCAGTGAGAAAGTCAGAGCTTTGCCCTGTCTTTCGCCGCCTGTCAAAATACGTTAGCACCAGGGGAAAGAGGAGCTAAGCATAATGTACATTCAGGACGATATTCAGCTTGGTGGCCAGCATCATGTTGCCCTTCGTCTTGAGCTTGCCAGTCATAAACGCCTTCTGGCCGTCAAGCTTCCCCTCCGCCAATTGAGTGAAGGTATCGTCGGAGAGAATGATAGTCACGTCTGCCTTGGGCTTTGCGGGGCCCTTGTAGACCGTACCTGTCTTCTTCATATCGATAGTCCACGTCTCCTCCTTGCCCTCGGGATTTTTCACCTGCAGCTGGAAGATACCATTCGTCTGCAGTGGGAAAATGTAAGAGATATAATATAGGCGAAACCGTGCTGATGCACCTTCTTCAAGAGATTAGCCTTGTCAGCGTCACTGAACGCCGCCGTGGCATTCGAAAGCTGAGCAAGGACTTGGGAAGCCTGTTTCACTCGCCGTTGGCCCCCGTCACTTTATGCATATTTTCATGCTGCATACCTTAAACCCATCAACAACGAGATCCGACATGATAAAGATAGTGCAGAAGGAAGAGGGTGGT
This sequence comes from Vararia minispora EC-137, assembly GCA_022160365.1. Classification (NCBI taxonomy): domain Eukaryota; kingdom Fungi; phylum Basidiomycota; class Agaricomycetes; order Russulales; family Lachnocladiaceae; genus Vararia; species Vararia minispora. The sequence continues at coordinate 50,429 of MU273504.1, forward strand.
CAACTGGGATAGAGGAAGTCACGTCGGGACTCGGGGCGCGCGAGTGCGCTTGGAATATGAACAGCGCGGGGAAGAGATGACATGTGATTTTGATCAGCCCCTGCAGTCGCCGACCGAAAGCTCTCACCGCCCGATCACAGTACTGTGACTTTCGGATGGCATAGGACGTACTCTTTTCATCTTCTGCTGTACCGTCTGCTCTTACGATGCAACGTCTTGAAATTTATAGGGCATCAACGATACCGGACAAATCCAAGTGCTCGGGCACCGTGATATCTAGCAATGGACCATGCGCACCCCGGGCGGGCCGCCTCCGGTTTCAGCGCGAAGAGCAACCATGCGGCTACGCGCGCTGCACGCCAGCATCCATTCTTCACGCTCGGCACACGACGATTGTAGGAGTCTGCTGACAGTACAGCAATGCACGCGATTCGACCTAGGCGCGCCGTGCGGATCCCCAAGGGCTGTCACCAGATGCGCAAGTGCTTCCCCTCTAGTATGAGTCGGAGCTGAGTATAGATGGTATCAACGTGATTCTTCGAACCTTGCGTACCGCACAGAGCGCCGCTTTGATAGCATCCGTACTGTCAATGATGACCTGAGTGCTGGAGGAGACCGATGCGACACCCTGGCGACCCTCCTTTTGCCCATGTGGACCGCACAAGGTGCCGTAGGTTAACCATCTGGCCTATTGTGCTGCGGGTCGATGAATATGCGGGGCTCTAGTGTTTCGTTCCTCCATGATGAACGGTCCTGGTTATCTATCTCTTATATGTCTGATTCGATGGTCTGGAGCACGAGGCTACTAGTGATGTCTATCTGCATCGGCCCTTACAGACGGACAGCGTCACGGTGCACGCGGGTTCGGTCTCGGGCAAGATGTATCTGTGTATCTGGTCTTAGCTCCGGACGCAGCGATACTGCTTCGAGCCATTGGGCGGGGCACAATGAACTGTCGTTCATGTCTCTATTACCCCACTACTCAGACCTTGAATTCAAGGGCTGGTAGGGAAGTAAAATTTTCCTTCTCGTCCATCACTGCCTCCATGTGGGTACAGCACCGCACTACACCCTGTTCATGCCATGTTTAGCAACTTCGAACTTGTTTGCCGCTCACGATTATCCCGGGCTATAATAATGCCTGTGCAGAACAGTACACAAGGTGCGTATCGTGATGCCATATGCTCCCCGGTACGCGAGCCTCGGCGAATGCAGAATTTTGTATAAAAGACTCGGAGCCTCTAATCTGCAAGCTCCCGCTTCTTCAGACGACTCGTCCGTCTTGTTTGCATATTCGCGGCTTTTTAGCTCGCCATGTTCACTCGTTATTCTGCCGCATCTGGTCTCGCCATCGCGGCGTCGACACTCCTTTCTTCCGTATCTGCATTCGATGCTTCGAGTCGCACCAACGTGTGTTTATTTATCATCTTCCATCATGCGCCTCGCTCATGTCTTGTAGCTCGCAGTGTAGGCAAGGGAGATTATGTGTAGGCTTTGCGCGCTAATGCCGGCATAGCTACTGGGGGCAAAACTCCTACGGTGCTACCCACACCTCTGACACTAGTAACTGGCAACAGTCGATCGGCCACTACTGCCAAGACGACACCATCAACGCCATTCCTGTCGCCTTCCTGAACGTAGCCTTCTCGACCGGCGGCCTCCCTTCCATCGACCTCGCCAATGTGAGCATCACCTTCCTGGTTTGCTAATGGATATCTCACGTGTCCGAGGATAGATCTGCAACATCAACGGTAATTCCGTCTTTCCTGGAACTCAGCTGCCCGACTGTTCTTTCCTTGCGTCCGAAATCCAGGCCTGCCAAGCCAGAGGCAAAATCGTTACCATCTCAATCGGCGGTGCTACTGGCGGCGTCGCTTTCACTGGTGTTGACCAGGCCAGGCAGTTCGCGGATACTGTTTGGAACTTGTTCCTTGGGGGCAGTTCGTCAACGCGACCCTTCGGTGCTGCTGTCCTCGACGGGTGAGTTGCTCTCGCCGATCAAAGGGGGTGGCGTTCTGACACGGGATCGTAGAGTTGACCTTGACCTCGAGGGTGGCTCTCCTAAGTGAGTGCAGGTTATTCTTACTTAGGTGTCCAATCTTATCGGTAAATAATTAGTTACTGGTCAGACTTCGTAACGGAAATTCGTGCTAAGGCGTCGGGTGCCAGCAAGCCGTGCGGAAATTCGCTTGTACTTCTTTAGCCTTGATACTGATTCGGGTTTCTCTTGTAGGTACTATGTCACTGGTGCCCCTCAGTGTCCTTTCCCTGATGCATACCTCGGCACGGCCCTTAACGCTGTCGGGTTTGATGCCGTCTACGTTCAGTTCTGTGCGTCCGTGGCGCCTACCCTCCGAGTGTAGCGTTTTGATGGCGTACAGACAATAACTATTGTGGCGTCAACAACTACGGCAACCCGAACGCCTGGAACTTCGCCCAGTGGGACAGCTGGGCCAAATCCTCCCCCAACCCCAACGTCAAGGTCTACATCGGTGTCCCTGCTTCCTCGACCGCCGCCGGGTCTGGCTACGTCGATTCCTCAACATTAGGCGGTATCATCAAGGACACCGCCTCCGCCTACTCGTCTTTCGGTGGCATCATGCTTTGGGACGCCTCGCAGGCATACGCGAACGGCCGCTTTGACCAAGCTGTCAAGTCGCTGCTCAATGCGAACGTCCCCGGCTCGAGCGGTGGTTCTGGGACGACTACTACCACCGGGCCCACGACTACGGTCACGACCACGACCACAACGACGTCTGCTCCGCCGACCACCACCTCACAGCCGAGTGGTTCATGTGGTTCTGTCGCCGGCTGGGTCGCCAACGTCGCCTACGGTGCGCATTTCCATATCTTACCAGATAGCGCATCTCTGACGCATTTCGTGAATAGTTCAGGGAGACCAGGTCACTTACAACGGCTACCTCTACACTGCGAACCAGTGGAACTACGACGAAGTTCCCGACGGCCCCTCTGGCGCGTGGACGAAGAGCGGCCCGTGCGCGACAACAAATGCGACGCGAGTCAAGCCCTTATTGACGAGCATACCTGCGGCAAGCATGGTCCCCGGGTCCCACGCGCCGACCGAGTCGCGCCGCGAGTTCTTCCGTTTCAAGCGCGCATAAGCGAGGGTTCGGAAGGTTTTTGTTGTGACCTCTTGTTGTGCAATAAAGGGCTAGCTTCGTTGCGTGACAGTGGCATTATCGCTCTGTCGCACTCAATATCTGTAGAATTAAGCTTCTCATTTTTATTTGGTGTATACATGTACCGGGTAAATCATCCGGAAATATGGCTTGTATCATAAGCACTCAAAAGCCGAATCTGAGGTGAATATCCACATGTCTGAGGGACTTTAGTGACGAAGCCTACAGCTCGTATGGGGACAAGCCCAGTTAGATGCCTCGACGAGATCGCTGGAGACCCTGAGCGGGTCACTGCGCCGGCATCCGAGTCATACCTGAGCCACACACAAGCAGCTTCGGAACACGGAAGTGATCGCTAGTGACGGATTTTTAGCTCATTTTTAAGGCATAAATAAGAAATAAACAAACACGTATGTTAGTCCTGGACTTCTCTACAAAGATTTCTCCAGATCGATAAGCTCCTTCAAGATCGCCTTGTCGTCTTCCGACAGCTTGCCAAGCGATCCTGATGCCAGCGGCCCACGCACCAAAGCATTACCATATCCGAATTCCTTGGCGATGATCGCCTTGAGAAACCCAATGCCTCCGTACTTGCTTCCCAACCCGTCCCCGTCTGCCAGTACACGATGAATCTCCTTTGCCTCGTCGATCCGGCCGGCTTGATAGTGGTTCCAAAGAGCAACATGTGCGCGCGGCGCGATGTTGACAAGCGCCATTATGCCACCCGGTGAGCCTACGCAAAGGGCAGGGAAGAAAGAGTCGGAGCGACCGACGAAGGCGGAGAAGCTGCAGCGGAGGGAGGGGGTATTGGCAAGCCGCGAAAGCTTGCCGAGGTGACCGCAGGATAGTTTGCAGCCAACAATATTAGGATGCTGACCGGCGGCAGCGATCGTATGGGAGTCGAGGTCAAGACCCGCGGTAACGGTCGCAAAGTTGTAGATCATCGTCGGGATGGGTGACTCGTCCGCGACCTGCATCGTCGATCAGTGGATACCATAATGACGCGCGTGAAAAGCTAGAATGTACCTGACGATAGAATTCGACTATGAGGTCTTTCGTGAGGACGGGTTTCCAGGTGGATGGAGTCAGGATAAGCGCGTGGCTCGCACCAGCGGCCTTTGCATCCTCGTTGAGCTTCTTTGTCTCGCGTGTCGACTGGCCGCCGGTTCCAGCAATGACGAGCACGTCCTTGAAGCCGTTCTCGTCAAGGGTTTGCCGTGTGAAGCGGATGACGGCGCTGCGCTCTCCGTGTGTGAGGTGCTGGGCCTCCCCATTGGACCCTTGACAAAGGATGCCTGTTACGCCTCCCTGTATGCAATTTTGAGAGGTTGAACGTAGACGGTGAAAAGAGCACGCACTTGGGCCAGTCTCAGGACGTGATTCTTTATCGCCCCGAAATCGAGTTCCTCATCATCCTTGAAGAAGACGACAGCGGGTACGTAGATGCCTGGCGTCGGAGGAAGGGGCTGTGCCATCGTTTAATCGAGGTCTGGTCAGGATTTTGAGCTGGGTTCTGTGGAGCAAGCTCGCTTCCTTGAATATATATGATGGATCGAGGTATGAAGTAAAGTTTGTTCTCCGTACGTGACTGCTTGTAGGATCGGAATAGACCGTGACGGCGGCCCGTTGTCCCTTCGGAAGAAGAGGTGGCCAATCGATCCTGATCTGTACTGTATATCCATGGAGCGGCACGCATCAGAGCATCTCATAGTGATATCTGTGCCCGTGGTAACTTGAACAATAGATAGCATGAGCATTATTGAGAAGTTTGTTAGAGGCGGGTGGTAGGCACGCGAGTAGGCACGAGGTTACAGAGAGGCGCAGTCGACAAGGTGGCGTGGGAGACTCGGACCGAGGTGACTAGGGTCATGCTCACACGTCTGTCCAGGCCAATCACCTCTCGCGGAGACGCCCTCTACCTATCTTCCTTCGACTGTCTATTGCACTTCCACGGGAATTACCCGATACCTATCCACTTGCGTCTCTCTGCCAGAGAACACCATGGGCCTCCTAATGTCGCTCCCGTTCGCGGGTGTCCTTGGCACTGTCGGCTCGTCCTGTCTCGCAGGCTTGGCTTTCTGCTTCACCTCGACGGCAGGTACGTTTGCAATCGAGTAATAAAGAGCTCCTCTATAGTTTATTTAGCGTCCATGTTCTGTAAGTCATGTAATTGCAACTCGTCCATTGCAACCCGTGTCGGGTTCGCCGTACGTCCCCACTTTGGTCGAGACAGGCATGGCTCACACAGTGTCACATAGATGATATTCGCGCTGAACTCTATGCTTGCATGGCTCATGAAATCACCGTTTGTGATTCAACTTCTAGAGAAGTGGAGCTATGACTACATCAAGATGGACTGCGAGGAGGGTAAATGCTACGGCGTTCTCGCGGTGCGTGTTCACGCGCTGGTCAGGGGGTGATCCATGCTCATAGCACCTCTAGGTACATCGGATATGCTTCGCTCTTGTCCTCTTCCATCTTCTTCTCAGTTTCTCTCTCATCGGTGTCCGCCACACACGAGACAAGCGCGCTGCGATCCAAAACGGTTGGTGGGGACCTAAAGTCCTTCTCTGGTTGGTTCTCGTCGGAATTTCCTTCTTTATCCCCAATCCATTTTTCATGCTCTGGGGAAACTACGTCTCTCTTATTGGCGCGACCGCCTTTGTCCTCCTCGGCCTTGTTCTCCTCGTCGATTGTGCGCACTCCTGGTCCGAGACCTGCCTCGACAATTGGGAGAACAGCTCAAATTCGAATTTGTGGCAATGGATCCTCATCGGCTCGACAGCCACGATGTACCTTGCCGCATTTGCGATGACGGGCGTGCTTTACGCGTTCTTTGCTGGCAGTGGTTGCACGCTCAACCGCTTTTTCATCTCCTTCAACCTAGCACTCATCATCCTTATCACGATTCTCTGTGTCCATCCGTACGTCCAGGAGCACAATCCGCGCTCCGGCCTTGCGCAGAGCAGCATGGTCGCCGTCTATTGCACATACCTCATCCTGTCCGCCGTCGGCAATCACGCCCACGAGCAGTGTAACCCCCTCCTCAAAGGCGGCGCAGGTGCAGGCGCACGCACTACGGCTGTCGTCCTTGGCGCTCTGTTCACGTTCCTCGCCATCGCATACTCGACGACGCGTGCAGCCACGCAGAGTCGCGCGCTCGTGGGCGGAAAGGATGATGGTGCGGTGCGCCTGCCGGACAATGAGCACGAGGTCAACGTTGTGAGCACGCAGCCGAGCCGTACAGAGACGCCGCGATACCAGGCGCTGCTCGCAGCCATTGAGGCCGGGTGAGCAGGACCTACTTCCGTTTATCTCTGCGTTGCTGATACGATGGCAGTGCCATCCCCGCCTCAGCGCTGAACGAAATGCAGCACGGCTACGATGATGACGATGACGACGGTGGAGAGGCGCACGACGACGAGCGTACCGGCACTCGCTACAATGTTTGTGCTCGTATCCACGTAGCGTTCTCTTTTTGCTAATGTGTCGTCCAGTACTCCTGGTTCCACGTTATCTTCATCCTCGGTGCGATGTACGTCGCGATGCTGCTCACAGACTGGCAAGTTCCTTCTCCTTGTCCTACCTATATGCAAGCGCTGACCGGTTCTGCAGGAACGTTGTGACGCCAGGTGACGACGACGACGTGCATATCGGCCGTTCCGAGACAGCAATGTGGATGCGGATCGTGAGCTCGTGGGTATGCATGTTCCTCTACATCTGGAGCCTGCTCGCGCCTGCACTCTTCCCCGACAGGTAAATCCCTGTCTCCCTGTATCGCTGCCATATATTGACAACCCCCAGATTCTCCGACTAATGGCTGTTCCCGCCGTGTCCAGGCAGTCTGATTTATGTGTTCGTGTAGTGATAGTTTTGTAGTATGGCACTCTTATGACTACGTCTGGATCTGTCTTTGAGGGGGTGACGTGGTCCGGTCGGCCCTACTTGCTGGTGGCTTTATATGAGCAGTCTTGTCTGGGCAGGTCGGCGCAGAGTGACAGAGTGACCCGCTTGCCGAATGCCGCACGTGATGCACCCAGCGGTTGCAGGTGCTGCCGAATGACTGCGTACATCGGCCTCTCATCAGGTTATCAGACTTGCGCTCGCCGCGTATATATGCTGCACACGAGTGCCGATACCACCTTAGAACCGCATAGAACTCGCTTGCTGTCGCTGGTTGAGCAATATCGAAACTACAACTCACCATCTTCATCCTCCGCTCTGTCACTATGATCGCTCGTCTGACGCATTATGCTGTCGACGCCGTTTTCGTCTCGACAATCCTTGCGGGTCTTAAGCGCACGTCTGGCTTCACGTGCGTCCCGTTCCCGTCGTCTACATACTCTTTGCGTCACAGCCTGAGCTGAATGAACCGGGCTGTAGACCAAACTTGGGTGCGATACCAGACGATACGGCGCGGGGGCTCGCACAGAAATACCTCGGCGTCGGCGAGTGGATATTTGATGTTGCGCAGGCGACCGCAGTCAACAGCCAGTACTTCGTGAGAGGCGAGAAGTGATGATGTGTCCATCGACGGGAGCCGGGATGCGTGCGCAGGCGAGGAGCGGGAGCATATACAGCTAAGAGGGCGTGGATTATCTGCCTGGGATGGACGGTGCAGTGTATGGTAAACTGGAGGGCGCGTACTAAGTTACTTATCCTGCTGGACTAATGTTTAAATCCTTTCCTCTGCACTATCTTCTTTCTGATTCAAAGAGCGGCCGAAAGGTCCGCATGTGAGTTGCGTCCAAGAGATTTGCTCGCTAGCTTCCGCACGTGTTGACTTCGACCACCATGTCCGATTCCCTCTCTGCATACGATAGCATAATTCCGCAAGCCCTTCTCTCCGCCTTCGCCTCCCTCAATATTAGCTGCATCGCCGACCTCATCTCCATTCCTCCGACAGCGCTCTTCCGCCGTCTCCCCAAAGGCTGCACCTCCCTCCACGAGGTCAAGGACGCCATTGCGAGCGTGAGGAATGCGATGGCCTCGCGTGGGTACAAAGCGGATGAGTTGTGCCAGGAGCTTGAGGAGGAGGAAGAAGGGGCCGAAAGGGTAATGTGTGGGATTGGGGCACTGGACGCGCTGCTCGGGGGAGACTTTGGGAGGAAGGGTAAGGGTAAGGTTGTTGAGATCGCCGGCGATAGCGGCAGCGGAAAGACGGTAAGACCCAAAAGGACGCCTCGTGTGTGACGGACATACTGAAAGATGAGCAAAGGTTCTGGCGCTGCATATCGTGCTCGCGCACCTGACCGCGCATCCTAACGCGAGCACGTTGTGGCTCGACACGACGGGTGATTTTGTTCCGGAGCAAGTCGTGCCGCTGCTCGAAGCGCACAATGGTCCGGTATATAATCTCGCGTTTATCTCGTACTGCGTTCAGACGCTTGTGCACGAAAGGGGGAGGTCACGGTGCTCGAGCGTATACATCTGCATCTCGCGTTCCAAGTCAACGATGCATACTCTGCGCTCGCGAGTTTACATACGACACTAGTGGTGAGCTTGTGCGACGCGTTCCGGTCTCTTATACTAAGGTTCGGATACCTCGACAGGCGCAAGACACGCACGTGAAGCCACGAATAGTCGTTGTCGACACTATAACAGCGCTCATCGGGCCTCTCCTCACCGCCGCCTCTTCTGAAGGCACGTCCTCAGCTTCCCCTCCAGTTCCCGTAAGCTCACACTTGTCCTCCGTCTGATTGGCGACAGGTCACGCGATAATGACTGACTTCATGCGCAATCTTCGCATGCTTGCGCAGCTTCACGGCCTTAGCGTCTTGGTAAGTGCCTCCTCCACGACGAGTGGTTATGCGAGATGTATGCGAATCTGGCCGCACCTGACCGCCCGTACAGGTGCTCAATAACAGCACGAGGTCCCTCCCAAACAACCCTGTCTCTATCTTCCCGAACACAGTACGCAAACCGGCCCTTGGTCCCTCTTTCGCCTTTTTGTCAGACGTGACACTGTGGCTCGCGCTCCCGCCGGACAAGGTAGAAAACAGGGAGGAGCACATTGACGACTGTACGGAGAGGAGGGTCGCGGAGGTTTTCCGGTCGAAGGTGTCGGTGCGTGCCTCGCTACTCTTGGTCGCGTGGTCGAAGGTTGAGGCTACGAACAGGCATCCGGGAGGTGGTGTTCATTCTGGATTCGCCGCGGAGCTGTCGTGGCGGTATAATCTGCCCGATGTTGTGAGACCGGTGCCTCCAGTGGGTGCCTCGTCCGCTCTGGGATATCTCAGGTCGGAGGTTTTTAGACGAGGTCGAAGGTACATATTATAGACCCCTCTCTTTGTGTCCTTACAGTATGTCGGCTTGCTTCAAAGTCAGCACCGCCGATCACTACCTTGGCTACGACCTGGTTGGGCGCCTTCGCGGAACGTCACGGCTCGATGAATCACTGACGCCATGTTGGAACATGGAAACCTAGCCAATACCAACGTTCAGCGTTCGCATCAACAGAAATTCCGCTAGTTCGAGCCGAGTCCCCAAGTACGGGTGGGTAATCGTGTCCGTTATCGTTTTTTCGAGTCAAAGACGGTTCGGGGTTACCTTCGTCCTAAGTGTTTGTCTGCAGTCCCCGAGTTTTGTTGCGCCTGCTTCGGACTTCAGAGCTTCGGACGTTGCATGGCACCTAAATACATCACATCCTGGCTTGGCGACTGGTTGACGTGCGGCGTGGGCCTGAGATCAAGTTCCGCCACGCCGAGGGCTATGGCAGCACATGGCCCACGGAGGAACGATCCGACGGCTCAGCGGGTGATGCTTCGAGGTTACGCCAGCTCGCGCCGCTTGCCTGACCTTGGGGGCAAATGAGCGAGAGCGAATCAGTCGGAAATGTTCGTCGAGTGCAGATGAAAGCACGGGAGGCTCCGTCGGGTTGGGGAGATATGTAGTAGGAAGTAGAGCAGGAAAGGATGGGATCAAATTAGGAGAATAATGATCCGTTGTTTGGTGGCCCGGGGGACCGGAGGCAGACATCGAGACGGGGCGTATTAGCTCCCAGAAAAAGTTGTTCCCTCTGTTCCCTCTCTCACCACCGTCGTCCGTCTCCTCCCTCTCAACCGCCCGCTTCCCGACCCAGCTATCGCAATAGCGATGTTCTCCACGCTCGTTTCTGCTGCCGCTCTTTCTCTCCTTGCCGCTCGCGGTGCTTTTGCCGATTTCACCGTTAACTCCACCTCCTTCACCCAGGCAAGCGACACTTCTACACTCTTGATTAGCACACCGGTTAACGTGCGCGTCCACAGTGTGGTCTGACACATATTGAGTGGTCTACTAGCCAGCCGGTCAACATCCTTCTTGTTCCCGCGGACTCACCGTGCGACAACACCCTGTGTGTCTCGCGCACATCTCAGACGCCGCTGCTTGGACTGACCGTCTCGTCTTAACAGTGTTGACCTCGGTGACCATTCCAAGGGCTCCATGAGCTGGAATGTCTCGCTTCCTGCAGGTACTCAGCTCCTCATCTCTGCAGAGAATTCGGCCGGTGACGAGGGCTGGTCCGAGACGGTCCGTCGTCATGCCATTGTTCGACCCCTTACTCCCGACACTGACGGGAACCCATTGAATAGATCACCGTCGGCTCGTCGGGCGATACGTCGTGTCTCACTGCCGCGCAGCGCGCCCAGATTTCTTCGTCGTTGAGCGTTTCCAGGTGCGTCCCCCCATTTTCTCATCCTCTCATTTGCTCACTCTGCGTTAGCAGCGCGTCCGCGGCCGTTCCCTCCTCGAGTGCTTCCGCAAGCACTTCCGCGACGTCCAACAACAATGGCACCGCGAGCGCTCTCGGAGCCGCGAACGCCGGTCTCGGCCCCAAGGTCTCCGGCGCGTCCCCACGCACCCTTGTGCCGCTCGCCCTCCTCTTCTCCCCCGGCGCGGTTCTGCTCTCCGCGATCCTCTAAGCTCCCCAGCCTATCACCCACATACCCGGTGCCGTGCGCCGTCCGGTCTTTCCTCTCGGTTCCTGTGTGTCCTCTCGGTTCTGATCTTTTTAACGTTCGCTGTGTGTACCTCGCGCAATCTGCCCCGTTAGTCTTTCATTCTGTCGGCTGGTTATACCCTACCACCGGCTACGTACCCCTACGATACCTGGATGTGTGGGCGACTCTGTGAGTCGGCTGTCGAGATCCGTCCGGCGCCGCTGCTGGCTGTTGGTTGCTCCGTAGGCATCTCCGCTTGCGACGTCGAGTGATGTTGACGTTTACGTCGTGGTGCTCGATCGCAATATCTTTAATGGTGTCCTTCGCAGCCAGCGAGAAGCTGGATGCATGGCCTGAACTATGGTCTCGAAATGCGGTAAAGTAAAATGACCGGAACACAGGTCGAGCACGGTAAACGAAAGTCGAAATAAGCCATACTCCATCAATGCATCAGCCGGGAGTCGAACCCGGAGCTAGGCCATGGGAAGACCCAATGTTACCGCTACACCACTAATGCATAGCAAATGTACGAGGGTGTGCATTGATAACTTAGATGTCTGAGACCATTCCTGCATTTTTGATGGCTGGCCAACTAATCAAAAAAATGCATGCATGTCCTAGGGCAAAGCCCATTACAAGAGGAACAACATATGGTGAGGAGCCAGATGGAGTATGTGATGACAAGCTGAGAAACTTTTACAACCGGGCTTAAGATTAAATTGTGGAAAGATGAATAGATAAGACGAGCATCAAAGGACATGGCTGATTATCGGGGTCCCAGGGCTCTACTAAGATGAGTCTGATCTTTCATGTAGATGCTCAGCCCAGCCATGAGCAATGCTACTAGCTGTAAGCAGTGGTGCAGATCCACGAGAAGGATGGGACGCACTGATATTGAGGTTCACAGAAGCTGCGGGCTGCGAAAAGTCAAGCGTCTGGACAAACGTACCATTCGCAGGTCCATCAATGCGCATGACGCCAATGGATGTCACGTTCGGGAGGAGAAGATACAAGAAGCTACCATAGCTGTGCGTGAGCTCTACACGCACGAAGAGGGGGACTAACGTACTCCTGGCCGTTGATGGTCGCTACGGCGAGCTCATTCGTTCCTGTATTACCCGGCGGAGGGACATATTGCTATGTGACATCAGGAACGTACGCGCACGGAGACGGTCAAATAAGTCCGCAACGCACCCGCGCAATTGACGGTGCCAGCTGGTCATCAACATGTATCTCCGTGACAGTTGACACCAGATTGTCCGCAACGTAATAGTTTCCCGATGTTTGACTATACGCACTCCAGCAGGTTGCGATCTGCCCAGGAATCTCAATGCTTTTGTTCGTGATCTGGCCTGGTTCGAGGCCCGCCTGGTAGTTGAACACATCGACACCAGTGCCGTCGCCGACCAGGAAAGCACGACGTCCAGGGATGTATGAGAGCGAGAAAGGGATGCTACCGATGCTCGGCGCTGGGGCAATGACAGCGTTAGCGGAGAGTGTCGCAGGGCTTACAGAGAGAACGGGCCAGGACATGAGGAAACCCGTATGGCCTGGGACATCGCGGTCGCCCTTGACGACGACAATAACGGAGGTGTCATCAGGAGTGAAGCGCACAGTCGTCGTCGTGTTCGCAAAACCCGTCGGCGGGTTTGTCTGGTTGAGGTTCAGGGGCCGCATGTCCCCGGGAACAAGGCCGCGCCATGGGTGGATAGAGTAGCACTGAATGCAGCCAACCTCAGCGCCGTTGATGGCGCAGAGCATATCACCTGCATTATTGAAAGCTACCGAGGTCGGAAAGGCGCCACCAGCAGGTGCCGGGCCCCCAATGGGCGAAAGGACCGTTGGGTTCTTCGGATCGACAGCGAATAATTGAATCGTGTTTGAACCAGGCTTAGACAGACGTTGGTCTCGCAAACAGTGGTTTTAGGGCGCGCTCACATTGACCGTGGCGAGAAGACCACTCCTCTCGTGGACAGCGATTGGTCCCTCGGAGAAGAGTGGGTCGAGAGCGAGCGCTGGCATAGCGTGCGAGACCCCACCAATTCCCCCAGTAGAGATGGCGTGGGCCGGAGTCTAGGAAGCGTTACATGTAGTTTAAAGATGAAGACAATGTGAGATCCCTTACAAGGAGACCATCTGCCCCAATGCTCGCCGAGACAACGAAGTTACCCGACGGCTGATTCGTCATGACTCGGGAAGGATCAGCAGACAGCCCAAGGGAAACAAAACTCGTAGCGCACAGTATATTGAACCGATGAAATCATTGGAAGCTGAATGGTCGCTAAGAATGTTAGTTTGCGGAGCCTCGGCGGGCACATCGAGTACCAGCGAAGAAACAGAAGTGATGGCACTGAGAACAGACAGAAGGACGGCCGCCTGCATGCTCTATATCGACGAGGGAAGAATGGAAGAGTGAAAGCACTGAAGGGGTAAAAAAAGCTAAGGACCGGGGGCGGAATCGACAGCGGATTCATCCTTTCATTTACGCACTCACATCTGATGATAGATGAAGTTAAACTGCGCTCTTGACCGTTTGCAATGGCGTCCTTTTGCACGCTCTATTATGCTGCACTTGCGCTTCAGCTCAGCTCGACCCGCAATAACCTCCGGTTTGATACTGTTCTCACTAGACAGTTCAATAGCAAACATCGACAGATAGTTTCAGTGATTAGGACTAGAATACTTCCCGGAGATGTAGATATTTTGTATGTTGCATCAAACCCAGATATGACTGGGATCCCTGACAAGCAGTCAGCATGTACAGCATTCTCTTATGTGCGGCTGTGTAGCCGATACCCACACTGCAGATACATTTTGTTCGCAGGGTCGAGGTGACCGTCTCCGGAGAGTGCATGCGTCTGGAACCGAGCCTCCAACTCCAACTCCATCGCCACAGACTTTCAGCTCTATATAGAGTACGTATGTTTCCTAACGCTCCAGTAGCCAAATTCAATAGAGGATGAAGCTCCTAACCACGAAGAGATTGACATACCTCAAGCAGTGTTCGTCATCACAGCGAGCAGTCGAGCACAGGAGAAAACACCCCGAATTCAACCCACTCTAGAACCGATAAGTACAATGCTTGAAGTTGGCCGCGTATGCATGGTCAACTCAAAACGACGTTACCCATAGCAGTCATCTTACATGCGACACTGACTATTTCATCCCTTACCGAATGCGTCCAAGCTTAAGAAGCTAGTAGATGCACCGGCGCCTTGCATATGCTGTATCAGTGGTGCAATTTTCTAGGCGCTGTATGAATCCTGCACTTCCTCAGGTTTCTCCGAGGACGCAATGCCCGCGATTTCCTCAACCGGTTCGAGTGGGAGGGAGGAGGAGGCCGGCAACGCAGTGGCTTTCCACCCGCCCCGAAAGGATGCAAGAGCAGCTGCCAAACCGAGGAGGTCTACCCAGATCTATGAACCGGACACGTCAGAGCGGGTAAAATTTGAGCACGGCGAAAGGATCGACATTGTTCTTAAAGAGCCCTTTATCCAAAGACCTTCGGCTCTTCATTAAGTAAGGCGTGTTGATATTGGAGACCGGACAATACGCACCAGTGAATTGTGAGGGGAAAGTACGCAAGGTTCACTGCCAGCTCATTGTACCAGCCCTCCCATTGCTTTTTCATGTTTGCATGCTCCAGGCCGCGAGCTTTCTTCAGTGCTTTTTGCCTCCTCAGCAGGAGCGCGCGGTCTTCTCGGAGGTGGATGAGCTGAAGAATGACGTAGACAGCCCAAAAGCGCGTTGACCAGCGTGAAATCTTAGCCGAGTCGAGACGCAGCTGTTGAATTCCGGGTGGTCGTTTTGAGATCGAATTTGCGAAAGGAAGCGACAAAGTTGGTGACATGAGGTCGTGTGTAATGAGGTAGTACAGGTGATCAAGAGGGTAGAAAGCGAGCATGGCCCAACCCTGTGTTCGTTCTATTGTCAACAGCCGACGGGTGGGAGGCGGGCTGCGTTCTAGAGAAATCAGCCACTGTACGATGGGCAGTATACCTGGACGGGTTTTACATCAGGTAAGTACCAGCTACGAGGTCGAAGACGACACACCCCACATGCCCCAGAGCGCACGGGCGTCACTCACAAGGCTCGCAAACTTCTTGAGGGACGCTGCCACGTCACTCGTTGGCTTGCCTCTCATCCCGGCTCTGTGCTGAAGACGCGCCTTGAACTGCAAAATGGGAACGAGTACCTTTGCCCCGTATTGAATGACCTGGGCAATCTCAGGACAAGCAGTTGAAGTAGAACCGGAGGCTGACCATGAATAACTTGCTGCATGCTTCATTAGACACGCCAAACTTACAAGTGGTATCGGACGTACTCGCTTCCGCTCCATGTGCTCAGATACCGAAGGAGGTGATCCAGAGTTTCGGAAGGAGGGACGCGCGCGAAAGCACCCAAGGTTGCATCGCTCAAACGAACCAAGTCGGGTTTCTTGATCACGAAAACCATTTTGCACGACATGCGTTAAAAAGGTGACCGTCGGTGGCAAGGTGCTCCAGTCGGTATGCAGGCAGTCACGGTATTAACTAGTGAGATGGACACTTGGCCGGACTGCAGTAACACACTTAGCTCATGCGCGTGATTTTGGGCACGTCGGCTCAGATCGCCGGCCCAGCAGTGCTTCTCAGAATACTTGCCTCTTCGACCCGGACCATCACAATCAACATTCCAACGGTACATTCTGACGAGACCATACCGCGCACCCGCCCGCGTGTAGTTCTTTCCACGCAACGGGTCTGTATCCAAGCTGGGACCCGACCACGACGCAACTGATCGTGAAATATGCTGTACATAACTATTGTATCTTCTTTCTACTCCTCGCTGCAGAACGTCGATTCCAGTCCTGTGTTCGCCTGTATCGGTTTTCGCAGAAACCTTTGGTCTCAATATAGCTGGTAACTCCGGAGAGCTACTTTAGGGAACGTCGTCGGCCATGCCTCGGAATAATAGCATAGAACGGACGACGCTACGTGGGCAGACTCTAGGAATGGTGCATCCCATGAGCAGTAGGAACCCGTTACGTGCCCCGTACTCGTGGCTCCTTCCTCCTCTGAATGCCATCCAGGGCCGTACTGGCGATTTGCGGTTCCGGTACGGCTTGGATAGGTTCCTGTTCCTTCGACAATGTGGATTATGACGAGGCTTGGCCCTCGGGTTAATCCTTGTGTGTACTCTTTCTTAAGCTACACGGGTTTACTTGTTTTTTGACAGGATCGAACGACTGTCGTGCTGACAAAGCGCAGCGTTGGGAACAACATTAATGTGCTCTCCGTAGTTCTCGACCACTATGTGCTGGCCAGTGCATATAGCAGTAATCTTAATTCCGGAGATGCTCCAGCGAAGAACACATCACACTGGGCACGACGAGTTCATCAAACTCTTTAATGTGAAGTCTGCGTTTCCTCGGCCGTGTATGGCTGTTCGTGACGCGACTGTGTGGACTTAGTGCGGGTCATTTTATCTGCGCGGGACTGGCTAGACAAGGATGGCTTCCGGTCTGATCTACTCCTTATTCATTGTTGAACCTCAGCGCTCGGCTGCTTCCTCGTGATCTTCCATGTACTCCGAGCATAGTCCGCCGTCTCTCGCGTGGTTGAAGTGCCGTTGCTGTAGACGACGTCACGACCTGGGCTGTCTCGCGTCCTTCCGCACAATACATTCGCAGCCTGCTAGGCGGGGTCGACACCACATGGGCAAGGCTTGGCATATGTTTCTCTGCGCTGAACGGGCCTGCATGGGAAGTATAAAGAGTTTCACCAAGGAAATTAACGTCCGTAACGACACGTTCATCTGCCGTAGACAATGACGCTGTCTTTGGCTTTGCTTGCCCTTGTCCCTCTCCTGCCTCTCGCAGCTGCACAATCTCCCGTCTGGGGACAGTGTGCGTCGTCACCACTTCTTCCGGTTGCATAAATTGACTGCCCGGGCCCGTCATAGGTGGGGGAATTGGCTGGACCGGTCCGACCACATGCGCGGCAGGCTCGACATGCACGGTATCAAACGCTTACTACTCCCAATGCCTGCCGGTAAGTAAGCCCATATATCAATACATACCGCCTTCGATGTGGATGTATACAGAGCTCGACGGCTCCCACGACCACCGTCACATCCACTCAAACGTCCACGGCCCCGAGTTCCACTCCTCCAGCTGCTGGGTCCGGTCTCAACACGCTCGCGAAGTCGATTGGAAAGCTTTACTTTGGTACAGCGACGGACAACAACGAGCTGTCGGATACCGCGTACCGGGCAATTTTGAACAACAATGCAATGTTCGGCCAGATTACTCCCGCAAATAGCATGAAATGGGCGAGCGCCTCATCATAACTGATAACTGAAGAGTGCTGCTGATCTGAGGATTAGGATGCGACTGAGCCTTCTCAAGGTGTCTTTACGTTCACGAATGGCGACACCATCGCGAATCTGGCCAAAACAAACGGTCAGCTCCTTCGTGGACACAACTGCGTTTGGTACAACCAACTCCCCAGTTGGGTGTCCGGTGGTAAATTTACTACGGCTCAGCTCACGTCAATCATCCAAAATCACTGCGGTACTCTTGTCGGGCACTTCAAGGGTCAGACTTATGCCTGGGACGTCGTCAACGGTTCGCCCGCCGGATTGAGTGCTATACCGCATCGTCGGACTCATGAATTCGTCTAGAACCCTTCAACGATGACGGGTCTTGGCGTGCAGATGTCTTTTACAACACACTGAACACACAATACGTCACGATCGCCTTCAACGCAGCGCGGGCTGCGGATCCTGCGGCTAAGCTATACATTAACGACTATAATATTGAACAGGCTGGTCAGGAATCCCGACCAACGTCCTTGTTCCGATGGACACTAATGTTGTGCTCCAGGCGCGAAGGCCACTGCGATGCAAAACCTCATTCGCTCGCTCAAATCTGCCGGCACGCCCATCGACGGTGTTGGTTTGCAATGTCATTTCATTGTCGGTCAAGTCCCGTCCACCCTCAAGTCGAACATTCAGACGTTTGCGTCTCTGGGCGTCGAGGTCGCTCTCACGGAGCTTGACATCCGGATGACACTTCCATCCTCGACTACTTCCCTCAACCAGCAAAAGACCGATTACCAGACCGTTGTCTCTGCGTGCGCATCGGTCTCTGGTTGCATCGGTATCACACTGTGGGATTTCACGGACAAGTATTCCTGGGTTCCCAACACCTTCAGTGGGCAAGGTGCGGCTTGCCCCTGGGACTCTGTGAGTAGTATGCATGTTATATTCTCTCTTATTCACAATCCACCTCAGAATCTCGTCCAAAAACCAGCGTACAGTGGCATTGCGGCCGCGCTCTAGGGAAGGCACGCTCTTGTGCTCGTTTGGGCCTACAGTCACTCGATCTCTCCCTCTGATATGGGCTTCTCACTTCATTCTTGTATACACGAAGCCTCTGCTGCACGCGGGATCAGTCTATCGTACGATGTGACTATGAAGAAAATGAATCTGAGTGATCGCCTGAGTGCGGGAGCCGACACTTCCATTGGAGTCTAGGAAACGATGCAAAGCTAAAATAAAGATACGCTTGTTATGGAGCTCTTCTCTCATTATCATTAGTAGACAGCAGGAGCACACAAAAGACCAATGATATATCAGATTGTGGTACTACAGGGTACCGCAGCCTGTCCAGAGAGCGCACGGGCATCAAGCGTGAGAACCTCAGCTACAATACTATGGGATGACGCGTCGATTCAGACCGTTGCGCCCGGCTTTCATCACAATGAGGTTAGCTTTCCTGCTTTTCTCAATTCGTCCTTATCCTTTCTCTCAAAACGTGGTCTCGGAAATGCTAAGCTTGCCAAGCCTGCCACTCGACTTCACACCTACATCATTGCATTGTCTCTATTCCGCACCGCTTTTCTCCCACGTCCAACTCGAAATAAACATGCCGTCGTCAAATTTAGTTCGAGCATGCTGAATTGTGCCCGCATCTAATTCCAAGAATAAACATGTTCGACACGCTGCCGATTTGCATGCCAATGTCTTTGGGTGCCAATCGCGCTGTGGATATATCTAGACACTGGTGCCGCTTCTTGCCGTCGATTCGAAATCGCGTCATCCCACGGCGACGGCGTGCTATTACGATGCAATACAGGGAGAGAAGCTCTTTCGCTCAGGAGAACTGTGGGTTTTGCCTGGTGGCATGGCTGTTGAACGATCCCGCTAACGATTGCAGTGAAAGTGGCTGATCCAGGGAAGTATACGCTGGTATGTGCACGATCTCGTCAAGTGCATTGGCCAAGCACAGCAAAATGCGCATATCGGTTTTTCTCGGAGCAGGGCGTGGGCCTGTCTTCTCGTCAGCAGAACGCTATAACGGAATCCTTGTCTCGGATACACGAGCGATTAACTTGAGATGTTGTACCCAGGTACGCATTGCCACCGTGACCTCGTTTACTATCCGATTATTGCCCGTGTTTCTCGTCGCCGTAAGCGAGGTCCATCTAGTTTACTGATGACTCTGGGGGGTATCTCCGCTGCCAAGGATTGACGTTCCGTCACGGTGACCCTGCCAAGCTTCACAAAGAGCGGTATAAAGAGCCTTCAGCAACGTCACCTCCCTCCAAGACCCTTGAGGGCATGATGAGCTTCTCGATTTTTACAGTCATCGCCACTTTTGTAGGCATTTCGGCCGCACAATCCACCGTTTGGGGGCAATGTAAGCTTCATAGCTTAGTGGTGCTCTCTAGCGGCTGAGTTCTTCGGCTGAGGTGGAGGCATCGGCTGGACGGGTCCAACTACGTGCGTGGTAGGTTCTAGGTGCATCGTCCAAAATTCGTACTATTCGCAATGCATTCCAGTAAGGACTTCTCTCTGCTAACTCTCCCGTGCTTTCAATACCGACAGGATGGGTCCGCCACCACGACGAGCGCTACTTCCGGAGCAGCACTTCCCACCGGAACGTCGACGGCTAAGCTCCACCTGCTTGCGCAGGCTGCGGGGAAGCTTTACTTTGGATCAGCAACGGACAACCCGGAGCTCTCTGACCCGACCTATGTTAACTTGCTCTCTGACAGCGCCATGTTCGGCCAGATCACGCCTGGAAACAGCATGAAATGGGTTTGTCATCTCACTTGCCGCGAGTGACTGTCACTTATCCAAGTATATTCTTAGGATTCTACCGAGCGCTCCCAAGGCTCGTTCACTTTTGCTGGAGGTGACACGGTCGTGGCGCTCGCGCATGCTAACGGACAGCTCGTTCGTGGACACAACTGTGTCTGGCACAATCAACTTCCGAGCTGGGTCTCCGGTGGTACCTTCACTGCCGCCCAACTGACCAACATCGTGCAAACACACTGCAGTACAATTGTCTCTCATTGGAAGGGTCAGATGTGAGCACTCCTACACCCATTAGGTGTATGCCCTTCTAACGTTTTCAGATGTAAGTAACAATCTGCTGCCTTTTAGACTATGGGTTCTTACATCGTCTGTTAGACGCCTGGGATGTTGTTAATGGTACGGCCGTCTTGCCCGACTACAAATGCTGTGTGCTGACGTACGACAGAACCCTTCAACGAGGATGGAACGTGGCGCACGGACGTCTTTTATAACGTCCTTGGGGCTGGCTACGTAACTATTGCCCTTAACGCCGCACGCAGTGCCGACCCTACTGCTAAACTATATCTCAATGACTACAATATCGAAGGCTCCGGTTCGTGCGGTCGTCTAGCGGGACGTGCATCGGGCTGATTCCCATTTTAAGGCGCGAAGGCAACGGCAATGCAAAACCTAGTTAGGTCTCTCAAAGCAGCGGGAACACCCATCGATGGTGTCGGTCTACAAGCACATTTTATCGTCGGTTCGGTCCCACCAACTCTCCAAACAAATATTCAGGCCTTCATTGCACTCGGAGTTGAGGTTGCCATTACAGAACTCGATATTCGCATGACACTTCCCGCCACCGCCGCTCTCTACAATCAGCAGAAGACCGACTACAACACAGTCATTTCCGCTTGCAAAGTACTTTCGGGTTGCATCGGCGTCACTATCTGGGACTTCACAGATAAATACTCCTGGGTCCCAAATACCTTCTCCGGGCAGGGCGCTGCGTGTCCGTGGGACGTGGTGAGCGATGTTCGGGTAACGTGCAGATGAGACACGGCTGCTGATTATCTCCCAACAGAACTTCGTCAAGAAGCCAGCATACGATGGCATTGTTGCGGGTCTTTCGTAGTCAGCCAGACTACATCCTGTCTTATTCGTTTCTCTTGTATGCAAATGAAGGTATACTCGACGATTACTTAGATCTTCTAACCAAATGACGAAATGTACACATAGGCTCAGCCAATCCAGCTTCATGCTCGGAAACGCCCCGGGAACAATGGGAGCCGTAGCTTACTACAGGCCTAATCCGTGTACCATGACAACCATCCTGCTCAGTCGACCTGTGACACGACCTCAGTTCAACTGGGTTCGCCTGTCCGGAAGAAATAGACACGTGATGATTATTTCGTCCGCACGATTAACCAGGATCAATCTCCAGACCACCGTCCTATGAGCCTATGAAGAGGCGGGAGCGCAACCTAGAGGTTGGTCTGCTAGGCCTATCGACAGACCAACTTGGTACTTGTGAAAAAGTCTCCCTCTCCTCTTTGATCGGAAGCGGACTGAACTTTTCTGCTGTCATGTGCCATGCGACTCGGACGGCGAGTAATCTCGGGTGCTTGCCGCAACAGCGGACGGCCCGCCGTGACCGCGTTCATGACCTTGTTCAACGCCCGATTATGATCCGTCGTACCTTCTGCCATCTGCGACGCGCGTCCTGCACCACTAATAACTGTTAAGTGCTATATTTATTTCTACATTCCGAGGTTGTATCGGCGCGCATCTGCCTACCGTCATGCCACGTCTTGCGGGCCCGAGTATAAAATCCCTGAGATGGAGTCTACTTCTACGCCAACTTGAAGCCCCGAAAAGATGTTGAGCTTTACTTTTGTAGCATTCGCAGTGCTTGTGCGCCTTGTTGCGGCCCAGTCTCCCGTCTGGGGACAGTGTACGTTGATGACCCTTCCCTCAGGCTCCGATCACGTCCACTAATCACCCTGATCTATTCCAGGTGGAGGCATCGGCTGGAGTGGACCAACGTCGTGCGCAGCTGGCTCGACGTGCACAGTATCGAACGCTTACTATTCGCAGTGTCTTCCCGTGAGCACCCCAGACACAGCATATCCTTACAACAGTCATAGATGTTAGCAGAATGGTTCCGCTACGACGACAACAAGCGGCGGTTCCGGAACTGCGCTTCCGACCGCATCATCGACCGCAAAGCTACATAGTCTCGCGAAGACCGCTGGAAAGCTCTACTTTGGGTCTGCAACGGACAACCCCGAACTCACGGATACCGCATATGTTGGAATTCTTTCCGACAACACCATGTTCGGCCAGATCACCCCAGGAAACAGTATGAAATGGGTGAGTCGTATCTGATGGTCTTTTATGGTAGACGGGTCGTTCATCTTTCCCTCTACAGGATGCGACGGAGCCTGAGCAGGGTACATTCACTTTCTCTGGTGGTCAGCAGATCGTCGACCTCGCTCGGGGTAACGGCCAGCTTCTTCGCGGTCACAACTGTGTCTGGTACAACCAACTTCCGAGCTGGGTATCAGGCGGCACCTTCACGGCTGCGGAGCTCACCAGCATTGTGCAAACGCACTGCAGCACAATTGTCGGTCACTGGGCGGGCGAAATGTGCGGTTTTTCTTTCTCCTTGCTTCTTCGTTACCGCTAATACAGCCTTCCGCACAGTTGTGCGTGGTCGAATATTTGGGATTCTACACTCACTGACGGCACGTCCGTTGCATGATAGATTCGTGGGATGTTATCAACGGTGAACAATTACTGATCTGTGAGGGAGAGCGTAAACCTGACATGTATCACAGAACCGTTCAACGACGATGGAACATGGCGCTCGGATGTCTTCTACAATACTCTCGGAGAAAGCTTCGTTGCTACCGCACTTATGGCTGCACGCAGTGCCGACCCGACTACTAAACTCTACATAAACGACTATAACATCGAAGGATCTGGTCAGTTCGTCGAGATAGTCACATACTCCATCGGATTTACGCCTACCTCTAGGCGCGAAGGCCACCGCGATGCAAAACCTGATCAAGTCGCTCCAAGCCGCTGGGACGCCCATTGATGGCGTTGGTTTACAGTGCCACTTCATCGTTGGCGAAGTCCCTACTACGCTTCAGACCAACATGGAGGCCTTTGCAGCACTCGGCGTCGAGATTGCTATCACTGAGCTCGACATCCGTATGACTCTTCCGGCCACCGCGGCACTCTACGACCAGCAGAAGACCGACTACAATACTGTTGTGTCTGCCTGTCAGGCCGTTGAGAGCTGCATCGGTATCACGATCTGGGATTACACAGACAAGTATTCGTGGGTGCCCAGCACCTTCTCTGGACAGGGTGCTGCGTGTCCCTGGGATTCGGTATGCCGTGTCATAGTTTACTGTTCTGTTTCCGCTGACGCGAGAGATCAGAACTTCGTCAAGAAGCCAGCCTTCGACGGCATTGCTGCGGCTTTCTCCTAGTTATTCGAGTCGCCATCGTATTCTGCATTGCTGCCAGGACCAGGAATGTATATTGGAGGCTTGTTTGTCATCTTCAAAGGCGACTAGGTGCGGAAGAAGATGCGTCAATACATTTAAGCGGAATAATCAGAAGGAGTAGACGCCGTCAGTGCGTCCTTCGTCACAATAATAGAAAGCGCAGGAAACCTAGATTCTTCGCTACCGACCTCATAGTCGGACCCGGAGCGCGGGTCATTGTTCGGGATCACCTAGTAGAGCTACGGTATGCCCGTCACCATGGTCTTGCGCAACCACGTCCGGACGTCATCATTGCGTGTCGTGTTACTCAGCGCGCCGCCCGTAGGCAATCGTTGTGTGGTGTGTCAAAGTAGCAGGCGCGCCATTCCTGGGAGAGAAGCAGTTTTCCAGCAGCCGCCGCGCGGGTTGACATAGGTTTGGATGCTTGAGGTTAAGAAATCATCGGTGTCATACGAATGGATGGCGATGAGGTCAGGTGCAGCGCAGTTGAGCCAACCGTCCTAGTCCCTGAGCTCTTTAGAACTTTTTCGGCGGGGAGTACGCATGGATGTGATGTGAACAAAGACGATTGTTGAATTAGGTAGTGGAGTTCGTCCACTCACAGAAAAACTCGGTCCTGAAGATCTTGCCGTAGACGTCTGGCCTGTTTAGATCGTAAAAACGATGCATACTAACGAGGAGCTGTTATGCGCCACGTTGAAATTCCCATAATAGGGGCGTAATGCTGTCCTACCCTGATTCCAAGAGTGCGAAAGTCGATCATGAAATCATCCAACAGGTTGACAGTGCCGTCGTACGCTCCGATTAAGTTTGGCTCGAGGTCGGGTTACAACGAGATGATCGTACCTTTCGTCGTCGCAGTCTACTGGCCGTCGGGCTAGACGCACAAGACATCCAAATATGCGCCCTGGAGAACACTAGACATAGCCATCAGATAGGAGCTGGGAGTGACGCACTGAAAAGTAGATCTGAGGTAGGCTGCGCGCTGAGACGAGACGGTCCAGCGGCATAAGACAAGTTCGCACAGGCGAAGGACGTAGCAGCGAGTCCAATGCGCGCAGAAGCGAGAAGACAGGGAATGGAGCAGAAAATTATGGCCCAACGAGGTCGCTTGCCCGAGTATACTTATCATTGTATGCTTCAATTTGCAAGACCTAGGAAATTGTTCTAGTAGAGTACTGCGCTTGCAGCGAATGGTCGGCATGGGTGGTGGAATTTGAGTCGGGCCTCGCCACCAGTTATAGAATCCAATCCCACCTGAGCTAGGAGCTGCTGATATGGATAGAAGTGAAACACATGAAAAGAACTTCAGAGCATGCGGTAGTGCTGGCCTTGAGGTCAGTAAGCTTTCTATCCATCTGACAGTATACGAATAGGTGACTGGGATGGATCATGGAGAGCGACGGGCAATATGTAAGATGCTGAACATCATTTCTGGCCAGTAGTGCTTCGGCTCATGCGGTTGATCGATGTAAGCCCTACAAGTATTAGTGACGCGCCACGATGGTTCCGGGCTGCCTGGCCACAGTGGACAACGAAGCACGTTCACGTCCGAGTCACAACCGTCCAACGGAAAGCCGCGAATCTCGCGGTCCTCAGCGCAGAAAACATTCCGGTGCTCGGGAAGGAAGACGCTGTTTTTACAAATGTTTACGTACTCTGGTCTCCAGTTTTATGAGGGATGTTGTTCGCCAAGACACGTCTCGCGGGCTCCGGCGTTGCGAGAACTGTGGACACCAAGACGTCAGCACTGGCAAGCACAAGCCCGCGATGCAGCTCCGGGAACGGCTGCTTGGAGCTGAGCAGACAAAGGATAACAGCGTTTCTTTCAACAGTAATACCTGTATGTCGTCATGAAGATTGTAGGTAGTGTTAACGCATACAAGGATGAGTGCTGTTATGATGGTTACAAGAAGGCATCTCCATTTGCTGGGCGTTCGCTCGTCCTCTCCGTAAGCATGTGCACGTGGACACTTTGATCCTTGGCCTCCGAGCTCGTCCGTTTCACGAAGGCCGAGCTGTTTTGTGTGCTGTCTAGAGATTGTCTTGTCGACGCAGCCATCATCATGTCCAACTACTGCGAGCCCGTAATACAAGCCTTCAAGGACTGCGTTTTTAACTCCGATTGCGTCGTCAAGGACGGTAGTCTTCCGTCGGATTGTATCAAGAACCGCCTCGACGAGTTACCAGAACAGTGCAGACTCCTCCGGATGGCTGCATTTGAATGTAAACGAGGCATGGTGTGTGATCTTGTGGTTCCCGCACGCTAGAGCGCACTCATGATTAAGACAGCTGGATATGCGGAAAAGGTTTCGAGGGAACAACGCCGCTATGCACATGCCGCAGCCTTCTAGCTCGCGTGAGGCATCGCCGCCCTCGCCTTCACCGTCTCCGACGGGCAGCTTATAGCGGAGGATGGGACCCCAGTAAATAAATTATCAATATTGTCGAATGGCACTGCTAACAAGACGGTCTGTTCTGGTTCTCTCGGCTACGACCTCACTCCCAACCTGCGCATAGAATGCCTCCTGGCTGTGCGGTGAATGGTATCCCTATAGGATCTCAAAACTAACGTTTAACTCTTCTGTCCAAGCACCGCGCACTATGCAAACATGCTCTGCATGATCACCGGGCATGCATGATTGGGCGATAGTCGACGCGACGGATAGGCTTATTGTCTCTCCTTGCCGGGTACGAGTGCTGTCCGTTAGAAGAGAAACGTAGTACTTGCCGCAACTCGAATGTTAGCGAGAGTAGAAACTAGGGCTATCTTAGAGGGTCGCGCGGCCTCCTCGACTCGGGTGTCGGCAAGTACATGTATTCCCTCGTCAGGCGACCTTGCCGGGATTTGACTTAACCCTTCGTGCGCGCGCACGACGTTGCTGATGGTGTACATTCTACCCTACACCTACCAAGTATACGAGAGGCGGTGGACACGCTTCAGAATTCGTCTGGAAGTTCTCGGGGTTCAGAACGGTCTGATCGCTCGATCGTACGAGTACGTGCCTCGTTTGGCCCTCTGCCGCTGCTCTTGCACATCCACCCTAAGAACGCCTTCGGCTGATAGAAGAGCCTTGATGATGTCCACGTTAGACTCCTCCCATGCTCGCCGAGACACGCTCATGAGGTGCACGTCTGGCAGGGTGCCAACCTCCCCATAAACCTGGGTTAGAGATGTTCGCATAGATACCGGTAGAGAAGCTAGCCTACCGGACCGATATGGGTCAGGCCGGGGAAGAGGGTAGATATACGCTGGGGGTCTGTTTGATAGGGCGAAGTGGGCGTGACGGCCACCGCGAGGTATGCGTGGTCCAGGCGGGCTGCCATGCTCCGGACGTGGGTGGGACTTTGCGGTGCTAGACACGATAATTCCGAGAGAAGAAGGGATGGAGACCGAAGTGCGCTATTGTCGCGATGCCTCGAGGCTGGCTCCGCCCGCCAGGTCCTCGTGTTCACAGCGTGTTCGCCTGCATGGCCCTGCCACGCAGCCTAGCCCCACATCTTGCGTCTTGAGTTGGACCACCTGCGCGCCATCTGTCATCTGGAACAAGATAAACCAGAAGCCTTTGCTCCCAAACGGTTCATGTCCATCCTTTCCCGACTTCTCGCATCCTCCTTCAGCTAAATGGATACTCTCTGGCGGCTATTCTCAAACTACCTCCCGACGGTGCGAGACGATGGTCGGGAATACGAATTGCCGATATACGACTCGTCATTCCGCTCTAAAGGTCAAAGGCACGACCGACCGCGTAGCGTACCCCACCCCCACGTTCGCGACGTTCGCACCCGGTGGAAAGAGCGAGAAAAAGAAATGAAGGATATGGAGACCAGACCACAGATAGTACGAGCAGCCCCCGCTGTAGAGGAAGAGTCGAAGAAGCGTAGACGGTCGCTTGTTGAGGTGCGTTGAGGTTCGACTTGGCGTGTCTCGCCGATGCGTTCGCGTCGCTCTAGGTCGCTCCCACTAGAAGATCTCTCGCCTTGACTCTCGTTCGAGAACTCGTATTCACACTTTTAGCGCAGAACGATGACCACACTCCTACAATCCCCCCTTCGTCCCCTGCCGTACATCCTGACAAGCCTACACAATCCGACGGGACGCCAGAAGCGGACCAGTCTGTGGCATCCCAGGCCACTTCTCTTCCCGAAGTCTCCACAAAGGCGCGTAGCATTATGAGTTGTTTATTCAGCCGCGGCCGAGGTCCTGACCCGTTAGTCTGTACAGTCTACAACGCAGCTACAACGTCATGTCCGGAGGAGAAGCTCTAGGTTGCGCGACGATAGCATTTTGCGTTCTGGTGAATCCCAACCAACTTCGTCTGGCGCGCGCATCGTCATTCTGCAGCGAGAGCTCGAGCAGCTGCAAGCCGATCTCTCTTCGACTAAGCTCGAGCTCGAGCACCAACGTTCCGTCAATGTGTACCTCCTGGCCCAGAAGAGCCGGGTAGAAGCCGAGCTTGCGCAGGTCACCGGCGCGCGTAATGCGCAAGCAGCCGAGCTTCTTTCGCTTCGTGCAGACCTCGCCAATCGCACGCTAGTAGATCGCACATCTGATGCGCGTGACGAGGAGCTCGCAACCCTGAAGGCGTTCCTGAGCAAGACCGACGACTTTTCCGGCGCACAAATTTTACAGTCCGTACAGGACCTCAACACGGAGATCGTCCAGCTCGCTGCAGCGGTCAGCGAGGAGTTTCCCCTTAGCCGGCGCGGTCCATCATCATGGACCCCAGCACAAGCCGAGGTGATCCAGAACGCGCTCGGAGATGGTATGCTCGGGCTTCTCAGAGACAGAGATCACGAAGAAGACCCAAGTCTGGTTCAACTCGCAGTACAAGCCTGGGAAGTGCGATGCTGCCAAGACATCCTGGACGCCTTCTGCGTCGGCCTTACTCCGGAAGTCGACCGTTTCTTGTGTGCTTTGTTCGAGGAGATGCAGACCTCTGGTAAGGGAGCCTGGACACTTGTCGCAGGCGCTAATAACCTCGATCGATAGAATCCCAAGCGACCACCTCTCGCTGGCGCGCTCTCACACACCTCCACGCACGGAATCTGATGATCAGATTTGCGTCTGCTTCTTCAGAAACGCCACCGCCGTCATATGCGTCGACATCGTCATCCTGCATGTCCGTGATGCCCGTTGTCTCCCGTGCGGCTGCCGCATATCCGACGCCCGAGTCCAGCAACAACAACACCCCTGCCTCGCAGATGCTGGCTCTTCCTTCAATGCCCCTCGCCCTCGCCGTTCCAACTACTCCCACAGCACATGCCAATTTGGATGGTCTGCAAGCCATCCTCGCGCTTTCTGGCTGCACGGATGAGCGCGGAACATCCGTAGGACTGCTCGCGGAGCGTTTTGGTGATGCCGTCGCACGCATCGGCGAGGCCGCCGAGGAACTTGCGCGTGCAGTACGCGAGGGCGTAAGCTCCGCGTGGTTTGCGGTGCGAGTTGCACCACCTGCCCATTCGTTCAACGTCACGGATATGGACAACACGTACGTGGGTTTTGGGAACGAGACCGCAGATGTTCTATGCACGGTCGGGCTAGGGCTCGAGGTGGTCAGCCGCACAGAGACGACACCCGACGAAATTCAGCCCGGAACAGGTCTGCAGCGAATGCTTCTACTCAAGCCCCAGGTCGTCTTGGAAAGTGTGCAAGAGCTTCTGTGAACTACCCGACTTCCTCCACTTCCTTTGCATCCTTTCTTTTGATCCTCAACTTGACACAAAAGCCTGGAGCTACTTTTTACGTCTTCTCTCCATCTTGACCATCGCATACCTCAATGTGGTTGGACTGCTACTTCTATGAGATCATGCTTCGAGGCATGAGGCCTACTGTATAACCATTAAAACTCCCGTTGAGGTTGACACTATCGCTTTCTGGTTTCTTGGTCTTACGTGATTGTTTTGTATGACTACGCTGTATGTACCTAGACTTCGGGTTCCCCTCGTTGACTCATACCCTGTCGTCACGCACGCCGTTTGCGAACGTTTACCCCCCTTCCCCCCATTCCATAGTCCACATCAGTTCTCCATCGTACTGCATGACTTGACAATAGTCTTGTCTGTCACTGTACTCTTACCTCCAAGAACTCCGCGCTTAGGACTTCCGTCTTACTTACGTTACGCGCCTACCAAGGCTACCATACGCCCGGTAAAAGTACATTAAGTACGACTAATATACAGTAACTTAGTTACGTCAGTTCTGCCTTGACGGCTAACTGCGGTCCAGAGCAATTTTCTTTTCTTTTCTTCTGGTCCTTGGACGCTCATTCTAAGGCTCGAGATGCTTCACGGCATTCGCCGTGTTTAAGCGCCCAGACCGTGGAGAGGTGTTAGTAGCAGTTTGCTGGCGTGCTTTTTTTAATTTAATTAAATGTTTTGCTGGCGTGTCACGGTACCACTGGCAGTTACCACCAGCTAGCGCCCTTCCATTTGACAATCGAACTACGTGCCGCTGCCTATATATGCTCGCCACGGACTTCCATGGGTGCCCATACGACGCAGTCTCACCCCAATTCAATGCGAGACTAGTATTCTTGAGAAGATGCTAATCAACATTGTGCCCTCTGTATCTCGCTTTGCGACGGGACGCCGTCTCACGTCCTCTTATCTGGTTGACGGATTCCTTCTCCACAAGATCTATTCCTGCATGTCCTCATGCTGACAAGGATTTTCTGCGCGGAAAGAATCTGGGTCACAGGACTGCCCAGATACGAGCCAACAGCAGCAGCAGCAGTGTCACAGATTAGCCATATCGGAGATTTGGTATCTGAAGCTTTCGGAGGTCCAGCTTTCAAAAGACGGGTCACTCCCATGTACAACCCGGAGACTTCTTTTGCCTCGCGTCTACTCCCTTTTCATCGCAGCAAAACGATGATAGCTTCAGAGCTCAAGGCAGACGAAGCCGTGCTGGCTTCTCTCGGGTACAAGCAGGAATTCAAACGCGACTTCCGGGCTATCGAGATTTTCGGACTATCGTTTAGCGTCATTGGTAAGCCCTAGCCATTTTACGGGATCTATCTGCTTCATAATCAGCACAATAGGTCTTGTGCCGTCGATAGCGTGAGCCGTCGGAATTGTTGCTCTCAGCGTAGTCTTCGCCTCAGGTGACCTGCGTTTTGCAGGTCTGTTTTGGTCTATGCGGTCCCATACGGTGGCCCCTTCGCAATGGTTTGGGGTGTAAGAATTGTGATCTGTTACCGCATGACATCGCCGTTAATTGTTGAACTTAGTGGGCCATCACTTCTGTATTCTTAGTCTTCGTCGCTCTTGCCATTGCCGAGCTCGGTTCGTCCATGCCAACAAGTGGCGGGGTGTACTACTGGACGTATCACCTGTCGTCGCCTCGGTACGTGGACCATGCCTAACTCCCCTGACGACGGTCACGGTGGAAATGCAGGTATCGCACTGTGCTCGCCTGGCTCGTTGGATGTACTTGACCAACCTATTCGGCAAAGTTTTTATCTCACATCTCACTCAACAGATGTCAACACCCTGTCTTACATAGCCGGAATTGCCGGTGTTGACTGGTCCTGTGCCGTCGAGATCATGGCTGCTGTTAGTATAGGGTCCAACCAGACGTTCTCGGCGACGACAGCGCAGACGTAGTAAGCCTTTGCAACTTCCTTTAATTACATGTCACTGAAACGCTCCTCTTTAGTGGGCTCTTCATCGCGATAGTTGTCCTGCATTGCACGCTTGTGAGCATGAGCACCAAGTTCCTTGCAAGATTGCAGTCTTTCGGGGTGTTCCTCAATATTGCGTGCGCATTGCCGTCGCTGGCCGAAGACAATTACTGATGAGAAACCAGTCTTGTTCTCATATTCATCATTGGTATCCCAATTGCCACTCCCGTCGAGTTCAAGAATCCTGCTTCTTACGCATTTGGACATTTCGAGACCTGTAAGTATTGTATGGTCTTACTATGCCGGTGTATACTAACTACACGTAGTTTTCGATTGGCCAAACGGATTCGCTCTTATTCTCAGCTTCCTTGCGCCACTCTGGACAGTCAGTATGTCCGTGGTGGTTGCTATATGGGCGTGTAGCTGAAGCCCCCTCAGGCGGATTTGACGCGACGGTCCACGTTAGCGAAGAGGCTCGCAATGCGAAAACGGCTGTTCCATGGGGTATTCTGTGTTCCATAATCACGGGATGCGTTCTCGGGTGGAGTGCGTAGTGCATACTTTCACGTTTCCATGAGTCTAATCCACAGCGCAAAGTCGTTAACGTTGTCCTTGCTCTCAACATGGGAACAGATCTGGCTGGTATCCTCTCCAGCCCAATTGAACAGCCTATGGCCACTGTATGTCACTTTCCGTCTACTTCAAGAGGCGTAATGATGTAGCACTATAGATCTTGTTGAACAGTTTCGGGAAATCAGGAACTTTGGTCATTTGGTCCTTCCTAATCCTCGGCCAGTCAGTGCGAGCCCTTGCAGAAGAATGACAGGGTGTCGCTGACATTTGCACTTTAGGTCGTGCATAGGCACTAGCATCGCGAGTATCAGCTAATCCTCGTTCTATGCGAGGGCTGACGCCAGGGAAAGGTCATCATTTCATCCCGCCAGAATTTCGCTTTCTCTCGCGATGGCGCATTTCCGTTCTCGACCAACCTTTATCGCCTTAACAAAAGCATGACGAGTCCTGTTTACAGTGTGTGGGTCGCTGGCTTCATGGGGGCACTGCTTGGGCTACTCGTCTTCGCGGGTCGTACGGCTTCTACGGCCTTGTTTAGCCTCGCAGTGATCGGACAATATACGTCCATCTCAATCCCTATCGCAGCTCGGTTCTTCGGTGGCCAAAATTTTAAGCCGGGGCCGTTTACGTTAGGCAGACTTGTAGGTTTCCCTCAAGCGGTCCCCGTGTAGCAAGGCTGACTGTGTCTCAGAGTCTCCCTGTGGCGGCCGTCGCGATAGCTTGGATGATATTTATGCTGATCGTCCTCTTATTCCCCGCAAGCTCCACAGTGTCGGGCGCTGGTGACATGAACTACTCCGTAGTCGTGTATGGTGGAATTGTTAGCCTTGCGCTGGCGTACTTCTACTTCCCGAAGTACGGCGGTGCTCATTGGTTCCGCGGTCCTGTGACCACTGTCATGATCGACTCGGGCAACTACGGGAAAGAGCACGAACTCGGGATTTCGACGCCCACTGGCTCCGCCGGCGTACCGGGCGAGATTGAAAGCCTACAAGAAGATCAGCTATTAATATAGGGCTGTAGGAGGGGCCGTCGCCGTTCATGCCAGTGTACCGTGTTTACCCTTTCATTGGCTGGAAAATACACGTCAAACACCGTGGACCGAACTGCCCAGAACGCAACTTGAAAACATCTTGGTGAAACGTGCGCAAGGATAGATGCCTCCGACTCTTGGGCCCGCGTCCAAGTCAAATTCATAGCATCCGCGCACTCGCATGTGATGTTCAGCGAATGATGAACGAAGTGACGTCATAAGCTTCTCCGCTCCGCGACGCGCATTGGACTCTGACGCAATGCTCGCCGGAAGCCTCAAAAGGTGTAAGGGATGCCGTTCCTCCCATTTCATCATCTCAACTGTCCCTACGAAGCTACCACCATGTCCTTCCTCGTTCGCCGCGCCGCCGCTAACGTCGTGCGACCTTCAGTTTCCGCCGCTCGATTCCAGTTACCAGGGTGGGTCCTGAATGTGTACCGTTCAGTGAATTGAGTTTCTGACGGTCCTACAAGTCACTATTATAGGTCAGCCATAGCGCCGCCTCTCCCCTAGACAAAGAGGGCTGATATTTATTCAGCACCATGCACGATAATGACCCTACTGTACGGGCGCAGCACCTCGGTCATCCGTCATGGCTGACCTCTAATCACCAGATCCTTGAACGCGAAAAGCACCGTAACCTCAGCCGCCAGCCCTTTCAGACCAGTGCGCCCATGGATCACGCTCCAGGCTGGAATGAACATCTCGCTACCACAGCTGAGGCCAATGTGAAGGTGCGCACGAGCCTGTCGTCGGGTGTATTGTCTCATTTATCTCGTGAGCAGGCTGACCAGTCAACGGTGCGGCCCGAGGATCTCGCGGAGCTAACAGTTAAGTACATGACGGAGAAGTCCTCGCCCGATGAGCGATACGAGGCGTCGACAGCCACGTACGAGCGCGAGGAGCTCGCCGGCCCATTGAAAGATGCTACAGGCAATGCTACGGGGAAAATACACACCACCGTTGAGGAGACGGTTGAAACGGTGAAGCAAGAGGTTAGTTGCATTGAGGCTAGTGCTGTCCATTGCACTGACATGTCCTTCAGTGAATAATGTGACTGAATCCAAGCGAATAACATACTGAAACCATTTTGACTTGTCTTGCGTCTGAAGTCTGACCCGCACATATGTACCCCTAGTAAATCCATCTTTCTGCATAATGTATAGTAGGTGCTTACTCGGCCGACAATGGTCAATACTCTTATATTGAGGTGGAAATAAGGGATGAGTGTTCATGTCAAATATATATCTGATCGGTTTTGACATCGTGAGCATGGAGGAAACTACCATCCGCAGCAAGAAAGCAAGGCGCAGGTCCGGAGAATGGTTCTTTTTGTTCGTCCCTGTTTCTAAGCGAGTACCAGAAGGTAACGATCATCTTCACACCCGTCTTTTTCTGTTATGCTGATGCACTCTCGAAGATGCGGATGCGAGAACGGGACGAGGGCAAATTCAAATTCTTTGCTGTCGTAGGTACCCATCCCACTCTGCTGTGGGTCTTTTCTCTGCCGAAGTGCAAGAGCCGGCATAGTGCTGAATGTTAAAAAGTATTTGGCGGGGCACTTGCCGTGTATCCCTTTTCCTATGCGGTTCCCTTTGTGGAGTATGGTCAATTCCACAGCCGGTATACAATTTGTCCGGAGACAATGAACGAGCTGCCACGGTCAGCTCGTTCGCATGCCATTCGCTTTACATTGTCATCCGCAAACCGATACAGCCCTGATCCTGGGGAAGTGAGAATTCTCAGTGGTCCCGTTTAATGTCAACCCGTGCCCCCTCTAGCTACCAAAGCGGTAGCCTGGAGTCAACTCGCCGAGTCTCCGAGTCGCATCCTCGTTTTACGTCTTCAAGGGCCCGCGACGCCACAGATATGTGAAACAGCAATCCGTCCAATGTACTGACCTTGTACGATAACTGACAACCGCAAGGTCTCGCTGCGGTCATCCAACCATCCTCTCGAGACTTTTGCAAATCTCTGCACTACGCTAAGGGATACTTCCATCCCGATCGCAAAACGTGGAATACTAGCCTTGCCTGCCAAGCATATGAAGTTCTCTATCTGCCTCCTAGTCACAGAGGCAGACATTTGCGGCAGAGACTGTCTTACGGCACTGCTGTATATTGTACATGCCTTAATAATGGCCTCTAATCCTCCGCCTCGCCAGCGGTGATGACGTCGTCTGGAGAAGTTATAATAAGACAAAGAATCAGGTTTGGGGGACTGGACTGCGCACCGATTTTGAGCACTGCCCTTACGAGCTGCGTCGCAAGGAGATACTGTTGCCGCTTCGAAATCAACGGATCATACACGAACTGTTTCTTCATGTCTGGAATGGCATGAGAAAAGAGCACGTAAAAGAGTGGAGAATACTCGCCATTCTGACCGCGATTGTTACAATCGATGCCGAGCATAGAGTTCTTCTCTTTGACCTGTCGGCTCTTAACCTCCGCCAGCGTTTCGATAGGGGACAGGCCGGAGTTCTCGGCGAGAGCCAAGGGGATTGCGTCCAGCGCAGACGCAAATGCCCGCATAGCATATTGCTCAATAGTTGGGATCTGATGGAGAGAATTAGATGATCTGATACACAAAGGGAGGCTTCAGACGGACGTGGTCTGCAGCTTCCTGCACGGCTATCGCACAGGAGATATCTGCCGCAGCTCCGCCGTAGACAACACGGTTATCCACAATGAGGTTGCGAACAGCGCACAATGAATCGTGCAGTGCACGCTTCGCCTCGTCGACAATCTGCATCGATGTCAGGGTGTAGTCACCAGCACAATAGACAAGCAACCGACCATTTTATTGGATCCTCGGACAAAGATGGTAACAGCACGAGTGTTGGCACACTCTTCAATGACCATCATCTTGTCGCGCGTCGTGCCAAACGAGACCTCGCGCACGATACCGGCGTGTCCAAGTTTCTCTGACGTGAGATCTTCAAAGCGCGGGACAATCCTGCCGTTTGTTGCAATCGCAATGAGCTCGATCTCTGGCCCACCCACCCAGCGGACGGCTGGGAGCTCGTTCTGCATGAGGAGGTGATTCGCCTCGTCATCAAATCCCCATTGACAAATGACAAGGTTCGCGCCTGAGTCCTTGACGCGTTTGATCATGTCAGTGAACTTCTCCTTCTCGTACGCTTGCAGTTTGCGATACTCGTCTGCGCTTGTGACGTCGAGTTTATGCTTTGTCTTCGGCCTTGGCGGCTCGAAGGGACATGTGAGGATCGCGATGCGCGCATCGCGGACGGAGTGAGGCATTTGCGGATGGGACATGTCCTTGTCGATAAGTACTCCCTTAATGAGCTTCGTGTCCGCAAGCGAGCCGCCGACTTTACCGTCAACTTTGATCAAGTCGAACAGTACGTCCTTGCGCTCGAGGTCCGCAACTTGCATGACAGCATCGACCGCGATCTGTGCAAACTGCTGATGTTCTTTCGAGACGCTGACATAAGTGATGTGAGACCCAGGCAACGGGTAGGATGGCAGAACTCACATTTTACTACCTAAACTTGTCATTGCCGTCTTAAGTAGATTTTCGGTATTTTCCTTGCTGTATTCGATCCGGTCTGCGATCTTATCCAGGTTCTGCACCGCGATCGCACACGCGCGGTCGAAACCATCGGCAATGCGGATGGGATGAATGCCACGGTCGAGCAGAGCTTCGCTCTGCTCCAATAGCGCGCCCGCAAGAACTGAGTAAAGCCACGTTCATAACAAGAGCCAAAGCAAGAGATTTGCACACACACCGACAACACCAGTAGTACCATCGCCAATCTCGTCGTCCTGGCTCTTCGAGAGCTCGACAAGCAGTTTTGCAATAGGATGATCGACTTCCATCTGACCCAGTATTGTTGCCCCATCATTCGTGACAGTGATCTCACCATCTGGCGAGATGAGGATTTTGTCAAGACCTTGCACGCGGTTAGCATGGTAGCACAAGCCGCGATACATCTACGCACCTCTGGGCCCTAATGATGTGCGGATAATATTGGCGACGGTCCTTGCGGCGAGTATATGCGTCTAAAGGGAAATATCAGTGAGACAACGGACATATGTGGATGCGCACAGACTTTGATGGCCTCAACGCCATGGCTCCGCGTTTTCTTGGCCTGTTCTCGAAGGATGATGAACGGTCGCCCATACTAATGGACTTCAGAGAATTATCCTCGATGGCAACACGTAATATACCTCGTCTGTGGCGTACACAGCCTGATGGTTGTCCAAGGAGAGTGACATGGTTGGTCGAAATCCGAAAGACGAGAGACGCGACGCGTCCTGGAAGAGGAAGGAGAAGGAGACGTGCGAAGCATCACGGGGAGAGTTGCCTTGTTTGGCTCCCGGGCGGCGGGCTTGCGAGCTTCAGACCGCGTCTGCCATCTTCTCGAGCTGAGCCTCCTTCGATATCCCTCTGCCACGATCCCCAATGGAACAAGAAGTCGACCAATGGATCGAACAGCTCTCCCAATGCAAGCAACTTTCGGAGGCAGACGTAAAAAAGCTTTGCGACAAAGTATGCACTCGGTTCTGATATCACCGTTCCCTACCCGTTCACCCTCTGGTCACCTCCCCCCTCAGGCGCGAGAGATCCTTATGGAGGAGTCTAATGTACAACCCGTGAGATGTCCTGTCACCGTTTGCGGCGACATACACGGCCAATTCGTACGTAGCCTATCCATGGCGCTGTCTGGATGTGCTCGCCTTACCGCTTCTAGCATGACCTCTCCGAACTTTTCCGTATCGGTGGCAATTCTCCAGATACGAATTATCTCTTTATGGGCGACTACGTCGATCGCGGATACTACTCCGTCGAAACCGTTACCCTACTTGTGGCCATGAAGCTGCGCTATCGTGACCGGGTCACCATCCTCCGCGGAAACCACGAGAGCCGACAGATCACGCAAGTGTACGGTTTCTACGACGAGTGCTTGCGCAAGTATGGCAACGCGAACGTATGGCGCTACTTCACAGACCTCTTCGATTTCCTTCCCCTCACTGCCCTGATCGAATCTCAAGTGCGTCATCGCACCTGCTAACGACTCGACGCTCACGGCCTTTCCCTTGCATAGATATTCTGCCTGCACGGTGGTCTATCACCCTCTATCGATACTCTTGACCACGTTCGTGGTATTGACCGTGTGCAGGAGGTGCCACACGAGGGTCCGATGTGCGATCTCCTCTGGTCCGACCCTGATGACCGGTGCGGGTGGGGTATTTCCCCACGCGGGGCGGGCTACACCTTCGGCCAAGACATCTCAGAGGCTTTCAACCACAACAATGGCCTCACGCTTGTCGCGCGGGCGCATCAGCTGGTTATGGAAGGTTCGTGGCCGTTTGATCTATATGCGGTCATATCTGATCCTCGTGGCTCGCTCGTCAGGATATAACTGGGGTCAGGACCGCAACGTTGTCACTATCTTCAGTGCACCGAACTACTGCTATCGCTGCGGGAACCAGGCTGCTATCATGGAAATCGACGAAAAGTTATCCTACACCTTGTACGTGCGCGGTGGCTATTGAGCGTTCCATCTGCTGATCGTGGGCCATTTAGCCTACAATTCGATCCTGCGCCGCGCGCAGGCGAGCCGCTTGTTTCGCGGCGCGTTCCGGACTACTTCCTGGTATGTCACGCCTCCTGTCATTTGCTCTCTACAATACTGATACTGTCCCCTAGTGACGAACCGCACGAAATATCGGATCCGTATTGTACTCTACATACAGCGTTCTTCTACCCCTGTAGCAAAGCGACCTACCGGCACTCAATATACCTTTCTTTACCTCTTTCGCCTGCCAGTTCTTTGGACACCAGTCGTCGATCGTCACCGATCTGCTATATTACATAAGATTCGGGTGCTTTGCTACCCAATTATCGGCCAGTTATCTGTGGCACACATTGATTATAGATCGAACGAAATGAAGAGAGAAACTGCAGTCTCAATTGTGGGTCGGGTTCGTCATTCACTTTGGGCGGTCGAGTTGCAGAACACTGCTGTCATCGTACAGCGTCTGCATAAATTCGAAAGAGTGGGACGATGCCCACCGCTCGTAGAGGCATACAAGTACAACTCTTGCTATAACTGAATCTGCGCAGAATGTTTGAGCATCGTCTAGCGACAAATCATAACCATTCATACCATTTTGTCCCCAGAAGTGCACAACCGCCGTCTGATAGGACAGGATGTGTACCGCTGAAAACCAAATGATCTGTCCTCCCTCCCTCGTTTCTTCTTTTGTCGTGTTTACATATGAGCTCCAATAGCATATTAGATGCACTTTTCTAAAAATGTTTGGGCGGTTTGGGCTAAAGCTGCATGCTGCATGCTGCAAGAGGCGAACAAATACTGGAGGATGCGTTTCCACAGCACATTTCCTCGAGGACGTGCAAGACAACTTTAGGGCACTTTATATAGCATCCTTAGGCATATATTAACATGGCCCGCTTACCATCCTGGAGAAAGCCGGGTCAATAACAGAGCCAGGGGGTACAGAAGGCAGAGCGTCACGAAGAGGCATCATTGAGTATCCGCTCGGGGACTCGCGGGACGTCTTGTTGGTCGCACCACATCGTCCGCTGTGCCAAGTGGACGCGTTCTCCGTGACCACCGGTGACCGAAGCGGGGCACTTCTTGCCCTACACAGCGCACTTTCGGGGACGAAATGTTATGTCTGTCGTCAGATTTCCGAGACCCATGTCTGGTCTCTTGACCCCGATCAGAGAAGACACCACTCAGCCGACGGACTCTCTTGGTGACGAGTCCATACCTCCAGCTCGAGAGAAAGCTTTTGCGCTACACCTAACCGCATGTGGGAGTGAAACCCTTCAGAAACAGGGCTCGGCCTTCCAACGGCATGAAGCCAGGCGCCTCCGAAGCATAGTACAGGATCGGGACGAGTGCGCTGGCGCCGTGCACAGCTACAGGTGTGGGCACGGGATCGCCAGGACACTCCTGGACGAGAGAGGATTGAGATTGAGACAGGGAAATGTGTGGCGGCCTATTACTGACTGGGGAATAGGCTCGCCAGGCACCCCTGGTTCAAGACCTGGTCTGCTATATGTGGGTGTGAGTTGCTTGCTGTTGGATGCAGAGCTGTGTTCGAGCCTTGAAGCACAGGCTGACACTCGGGTGGGGAGTTGGGCAATCTGTACTAGAGTGGGCTAGAGTAGCCCATGTTCCGGCACGAACTCCTGCAGTTCACGCTTGGGCACGAGCTCACGCAGGGACACGAGCTCACGCAGCCTCAGCTCCTGTTAGTGGACGTCACCCTGGCTACATGACGGCAGTTTCCACTTTCGGGCTTTTGCTCTGTGCCTACCGTCTGGAAGAGACAGAGTTGCCCTCGGTCGTCTGGAGGGGACGGTACTCCCAAGCGTGTCTGTGCTCGCAGGGAATGTCTAGAAAGCTTGAGGCTAAAAGGTGCATCCCGGTGATATTAAACAATGAGCGGCGAGTAAGTCTGCGCACAAGGGAAGGCTCTTATACGTATACCTTATACTGCGAAGCTCGCCGACGTGGACCTTATGAAGGTCTCGGGCTATGCCCAGGTGAAAATTGTGAGAGTGTGTGCAGCGGTCAATGGGGGCGCACTGGCAAGGAACAGCGCGCAGCGGCTCCCACCTAGTTTCAGTCACAAGATTATAAACATGCACCAGGTCCTCAGGTCGGATTTAAAGGAGAATCGTCATCGAGGTGCAGACAACGTTGACAGAGCGGATCCTGGGCTCTTGGCCAAAAAAAAGAAAGAGGGTACGAAGGCTCTGAGGGATTAATTGTGACCATAGATGTCGGCAAAATATTCGCATCCGAAGTCGGTGGTGGTATAGGGTAACTACATCACGTGCCAGTCACCTCTCGTGTCTCGTGACGCGTTCGCTGAGACTAGGCTAATATAATAAGTTCAGTTGAACATTCAGTTGTCGTGGCGTCCCGCTGGTAGATCTTCTTTCGCTACAGTTTAAGTAGGCTTGCTGCAGCCATGACCTCAACGCCGCCGCCGCACTTTAACTACGCCATTCCTCCGATCCCCCGGCTACCTTCACCGTCCTCTTCGCGCCACCCTCGCGCGTCCATAAACTCCTCTTTCTCCTTCGGACCAGAGTCACTCGTTAGCTCTTTTTTGGACGGGAACACGTCAGGCTCGCACCATTATCCGTTTAACCTGGATCCCAATCGTTCGATTCTGCCATCCTCGCCTCTGCGCTCGTCACCTCGCCGCCCTCAGCGGCCACGCGACCGCCACCCACTCGCGAAAGAAAACACGGATGTATTCCACGATTCTGGTGACGAGGATGATGACGATTCAGAGTGGGGAATAGTTGACCGCATGCGGTTGTGGCGGCACGACGCCCTCATGCAGCATCTGTACGAGACTGCGTCGTTCTGGGGAGACAAAGTCGTGTCTTGGACAAGTGCGTGCGTCGCTTCTCTCTGGAAGGAGATGTGTTGACTGACCAAACAGAACAAAGACGACCCTAACGATGCGTTTTGGCTCGCACAGACGTACTTCATGACCCACCAATATTCGCGCGCCGAGCGCTTGCTCACTCGCCCATTCCCTCTCAAGCCGTCTGGCCATCACACTCAGTCTGTAGCGAACGGGTACGCCTCCGACTCGCCTACAGAAGTTCGTACCGGCGTTCCGTTTCCCGATCAGAAAGGGAAGGGCCGTGAAGAGCCAAGGCTGCCTGTTGGTCCAACCGCCATGATCGAGGTCGCTGCAGAACACCAGGAAGGCATTTCGCGACTTGTTGACATGAGTGTCGTGTGCCGCTACCTTGCTGCGCAGTGCTTGGTGAGGCAAGGGAAATGGGCAGAAGCGACGGAAATGTTGGGCGAAGCGAACCCGTTCAGGAATTCGGGTAGGAGCGGTCCCGGCGTAGCGAACGAAGACGGTGGGATAAAGGTGTGCACATATGTTCTCTCCGCTCCATACTGTTTGACCATTTTCAGGTCGAAGCATCAATGTGCAACCTACGCGGTATCCTCATGCTCAAGCTGAATCGGGGCGACCAAGCAAAAGCGTGCTTCATGGAAGCCCTTACACTCGACGTCAAATGCTATGATGCATTCGACCAACTCATCAGCGGTGAGATGATGACTGTTGACGAAGGTGTGCCCATAATGACTCCGCTTACTATTCTCATCTAACTCCACCAGAATGGGAGTTTGTACAAGGTCTCGCATATCAAGAGCAAACACGACAAGATGCGGAGTTTGTTCGTCTGATTTACACCGCCCGACTTCGCAAGTACAAACATGCTGAAGAACATGCGCTCGCCCGAAGACGGCTCGCGGAAGAGTTCGGTCTTTCCGACAACCCTGACGTGCTTTTCAGCTTTGCGGACGCACTATATGCACAGTTTCGTTGGGCTGATTGCTTCACCATTACATCGCGGTACGTGCGTGGATGAAATCATCACATGGTCACCTGAATTTCTTTACCAGAATCCTCGGCCTCGTAGCGGTACACGCGCCTACCATGCCATTGCACATCGCCTGCATGCATCACCTCAAGCATTTACACTCTCGTCTATTCGTTCTCGCCCACGAGCTTGTCGAACGAGAACCAGAGTCTCCGATGAGCTGGTACGCTGTTGGTGTGTGGTACTTGACACAGCAAAAATGGGCGGACGCACGAACATATTTCAGGTTCGTCTAACATCCAAACCGTGTACACTGCTTCTCATGGTCTCACGCAGCAAAACATCTTTGATGGACCCCCGCTTTGGACCGGCGTGGATTGCGTTTGCGCATACATTCGCATTTGAGGGTGAACACGACCATGCGATTACGGCATATTCAACATGCGCGAGGATGTTTACCGGGTGCGCTAATCGCAGTGGACTGTGGCTTTTTTCTCACGGATTCATATAGGTCTCACCTGCCGCTCATGTTCGTCGGTATGGAGCACATCATCCTCTCGAATCCACAGCCGGCTATGGAAGCTCTCAATGCATCGTTATCAATGTGCGATAGCGACCCGCTTTTGATGAATGAGATCGGGGTGATGGCTTTCTATGTACAAGAGTAGGTCGATTTCTGTGTTTTTGGGTACGTATCCGACGTGCTGCAGATATAAAGACGCGGCCAACATGTTTTCACGCGCGCTTGAACTCGCGCAGGTTACGCAGACGTCCCAATCGTCGTGGGCGACGACCTTCCTTAACCTTGGGACATGTTATCGGAAGCTGGGGTAGGTTGATATCCCTCCCTCCCATCTTTTATTCTCAAAGTACTACCCACAGCAACCTCGCGGAAGCAGAAAGGACATATATTCGTGTCCTCGAGATTGACAACCGCTCCGCCCCTGCTCTCGGGTTTCTTGGCCTCGTCTACCACCTCATGGGTCGCATTGACGACGCGATAGTCCGCTACCATGAAGCGCTCGCTGTCAATCCGTTAAACATGCACCTCCTCGACCTCTTGAACCTAGCGCTTGAATCCGTCGTCGATATAGGTCTTTTCGGAAAAACGTCAGATGCAGCGTGGGCGGAGCGGATGCGCGAGAATGGACGGCGCGAGGCGGCAGGCAACAAGGTACGCGAGAGGGCGATTGCAGAGAATAAGGCCGGGGGCAAAGGGCTGTTCTATGGGATGCCGCCTGGCCCAGATCTCTGGGAGACGAAGAGAAAACAATTGGAGGAAACACTGCCTGGGACCGGATTGCACGGCATACATTAGGCGGGCCACACCCAAGATTTCACAGCAAGTGACTTACGCTCACACGCAACCCGCCCTGAGAGCCCCAACCTCCTCTCCGCGCACGACTACTTCGGTGGCCGAGCGCCCCCACAGTTCGCCTCCTAC
This sequence comes from Vararia minispora EC-137, assembly GCA_022160365.1. Classification (NCBI taxonomy): domain Eukaryota; kingdom Fungi; phylum Basidiomycota; class Agaricomycetes; order Russulales; family Lachnocladiaceae; genus Vararia; species Vararia minispora. The sequence continues at coordinate 94,107 of MU273504.1, forward strand.
AACTCATCGTATTGTGTCATTTCGTTAGGTGTTTGTACAACGCAGCATAGTGTCCAATATGGGGCCCACTTCCCCCGGGACAGGAAATTCTATACAAACAAACAAACAAACATTAGGCAGGCATTACCGTTGCCGGTATACCCTGCGTGCGTAAGCAGCAGGATTGTATTGTTATGCTGTGTGATCACTACACCACTCTACAGATTAACGTAGCCCAGGGGTGCGTTTAAAGCTTTTTGATGCAGATCGTGCAGGGCAGAGCCTACAAAAGACTTTCGCTTGTACGCCACTAGTTAGCTCGCACATGTGGGGCTACTCTTCCTTCCATATCTCACTTGCTGGCTCCACTCGCATCGGTAACCCGGCTCTTATAAAGTATGTGTCGGTGTTCAGGCATGTCCAGCGTCACCTCTCTACCCTCGTCACAACCATTATTACGAACCCTACGACTGTAGCAATAACAATTGTGGATCGGCGAATGCCCGATCCATCTCTCCTGGCAGGGACCTGGAACGGGACCATAGTGCTACCAATGACCTTCCCTTAATGGGGATGTTTGGCTCGGCGCGGTCATGCTTACGCGCGAGGATGTCCGAGAAGCCTATGGCATCGGCTACGAGCCCTAGCGTCAGTAACGCCCCGAGCCCGAAGAGACTCCCGCCGAACCAAGCCCACGTCGTATATACTTTGTATCAGCTTAGATCACGAAACCTGACGGGAGATTTTAGGCCAAAGGTTGGATGGTGATGGACAGGACGGAAGTTGAGCAATCTTCTCACCCGCCGCCCGAACCTGACCATGACCATGATGGGATTAACATCCCCCACCCGATGTCAAAGATAGAGCCAAAGCGGATGTTGGTCCCAAATCAGAGCGCGTAAGAATTGATGACCAGGGAGTTTGGCGCTTAGACCTTTGAACTTCTATGCAGCTTCCGACACCGCCCAACCTACGCACCAAAGGTGGCGGATCGAAGTTGGAGAATGGTATGCAACGGATCCCTTCGCGCACTGTTTCAAGCTCGCAGGGATACTAAACTTGAAGCCGAAGAGGAGCAAGGGAAAAGCGAGGAATTATTACTAGTACGATTGAAGAGCCCGCCGCTCTAGTTTTGTGGTATCTTATACAGTCGCATGTGCATTTCTTTCATGTGTATGTCTCCGGTAGGAATACGCTTCTTCCTTGTTGCATGAGAGATATTGAGAGTAATATGTGTCCAAATCAAATCTCGCATGCGGTAAGCGAGTACGTGAACGTGGCCTCTGGAAACGTCTCTCGATGTGTTCGCCAGGTAGCTTTGAATCACCTGGGGTCGGCCGGCCGTTGCCGGGCACACGCATCAGCGGTCGCTTTTGGCGGCGCGCTGCCCTTGCCCAGTAAAGTCTTTGCCCACAACAATCATGTCCAGCGCGAGAGCATCCGACGACTGGCATACGATGTGAGCTCGCCCTGCCCCCACAAGGTAAACGAACTCAGAGAAAGCCCTAAGAACTGTGAAGATCCCGTTCGCGAATGCTACGCACGCATCGTATGCGAAGCAGGTCATTGAGGTCGATAGGGAGCTTCAGCCGCACGCTGTGAAGCGTGTTTTGGCCGTTGATGACTCAGTGCTCGTTGCGTACGTCATTTCCCTCCTGAAGTGCACTGGTTCTTGTTGTTGACAACAGTAAAGGACATTTTCAATACTGACAGTCCGCCTCGCTCGTCTGACTCTGAATGGTTTTCTTGAGAATGTAGATCTTGTCGCACGGACAATTGGAGAGTTCGGCGAAGATGCAGAGAAGCTTTGAATACAGTTGTATCCATGCAAGCTTTCCGAGCTTTCGCTTTTGGCGTGCTTTGTTCATAGGTGATATAGAGAGTGCAGGATGACGCTCGCTTCTGCTAATTTGGAGACCTGCACGGCCCGCGACTGGTCGGAGACTTGGAGTTTTCTCAGACAGATAGAGACAACCAAGGTGAAGAAGGGCGAGATAATCGTAAAACATACAGTGTAAGGACAAGACACGATGGTATAACAGCACGATGATACAGAAGCGATCCAAGATGTCGAGCTCCGCATAAATATGTGTAGCGAGCTATGGTCGTTGAAAACGCACGTACAGCACTGGTCGCTACTTTCCTTTGCCTTTCTTACCCTTGCCTCTACCTCCACCGGCATTGCCTGCTCCACCAATGTTACCTGTTCCGCCAGTATTGCCCCTAGGACCCGGGCCTTTCTTTTTCTTACCTTGGCCCCACCCGGACCACTCATCCTCCTCTTCCCTTTTCTCACCCTCGCCTTCGCCAGTTGCACCTTCGACTTCCGTGTTATTTTCGGCCGGGGTCGTGAACCCGGACATAGTGTTGTTGCCCATCGCGGACGATACGGGTGACATTGGACCGCCTTCCCCCTTCGCCTCCGTGTCGACGTGCAGGTCGTCCTTGGCCGCGGCAGTCTCTTCTGTGTTGCCTTCTTCATTGAGAGACTCGAAGAACTCGTTCGTTTCGTTTGTTTCGTTCGTTTCGTTATCACCGAACTGACCCCATCCGCCACCGCCACCGCCACCGCCATTCGTGCCCCAACCTGCTCCCCCAGCCCTGCCTTTGCCGGGCCCACTACCGAAGTTCCACGCATCGCCGGCGCCGTTCTTGTCTGATCCACCCGTGCCCCATCCGCCAGCAGCACCGCTGCCGCCGCTCCATGCACTCTCCTGCTTCTTCTCAGGGTTTGGACTCGCCTCGCGCGTGCCGCCGCCGCCGCCGCCGCCGCCGCTACCGAAGCCCCACCCGCCCCAACCGGCGGCCTTCTTCGCGATGCCACCGAAGCTTCCAAAAGCGCCGAAGCTGGAGTCTTTCTCTTCCGACGGGCTCGCGGGCTTAGAGCTGCCTCCACCAAACGAACTGAATCCCAGATCGCCGCTTCCGAGAGCGGGGAACCCACCAGGTGCGGGAAGAAGGGGGTCCGGCTCGAACTCAGTAGCTGGAGGCGGTGGCTGCGGAACGGGTGATGATGCGCGTGTGTGCTGCACAGGCGTTGGCACTTTGCTAGGCACTTTGCTTGCTGCCCTGCTTGCCGTCTGCGAACTCTTTTTGGACTTGACCGTTCCCCATGCGCCGAGAGGCTGGGGTTCGAGCTCGGGCTCGGGAGCTAGGGGCGGAGGCGGAGGAGCTTCTGCTTCGGTCTCTGCTTGAGCAGGAACTTCAACATGTCCAGGAGGAGGGGAAGGAGGCGTCCCTTCCTCGGCGGCAGGCGCTGACTCTTCAGCGGGTGGCGGGGGTGGGGTGGGGGAAGGGGCACGTGTCTGGAGCTTGCTAGTCGCCTTGCTGGTAGGTTTGCTCGCCCTGGCCAGCTTGCGCTGTTCGGCCTTCGACAGAGTCCTGGTGGGAACAACGGATTCGAACTCTGGCTCCGGATCAGGAGCGGGTGGGGGCTCGGTTGAAGGCTCTGGTTCGGTGACAGGCTCGAGTACCACTTCAGGGACAACTCCGGGCACAAGCTCCGATGCAGATTCGAGCACGGCAGTTGGAAGTGGTGCGGGTTGTGGCGAGGCTGCACGGGATGCGGTGACTCTGGGTGACGGTACCTTGAATGATGGCGTTTTCGACGGTATGGCCGACAGCGACGCTTGGGCCTCCGACGGTGCCCTGGAGGGAATGCCCCATGCATTGGATGGAGGTTTCGAAGGTACCTGCTGCTCTGTGGGCGGCTTCGAAGGCACGGCAGTCACGGTCGGTGGTTTCGACGGCACTACGCTGGGCGGCTTGGAGGAGACCGCCGCCACTGTCGGGGACCTGGGTGGCGCCGACGCAACTGAAGGCGGCTTGGATGGAACAGCAACTGAGGGTGCGTTTGAGGGAACGCCATTGGAAGCCGGGACAGTGACGACAGGAGTCGCAATGCCGCGCGAGCGCGTCGAGCCAGAGATAGCAGGGACGCGTGCGGGGGACGCGATACCTGATACCGTGCGCGGCGTGTCATGCCTCGATCTGGGCGGCGGCGGGGCGACTTCCTCAGGCACAGAAGCCAGTGGCGGGCTAATCCCACTTAGGATCTGTGCGTTAGATGGCGGAGGCTCGAGCGGCGACGGGAGGACGGATGGCGGCACGGACGGGACGGTGCTGCCCCAAACAGACGTGAGTTGCTCCCCGATGCGACGCGAGCCCGAGGAAGACGTTGGGCTGATAGGACCGGGGACCTCAATCGTTGGCGGCGGCATACCACGCGAGCGCGTGCTGCCCGCGCTCGGTGATGGTACGACCTCGCGCGCCTTGCCTTTGTCGACCACCGGCGCGGCCGCCTGGGAGTACGAGGCTCGCCGGCTGTGGCGAGAAGAACCGACGGGTGGCACGGGACTTGGAACTTGCTGCTCGACGATCACGGGCTGGGGTTCATCACGCGAAGGGGCCCGCGAACGACGAAACCGATCAGACGGCGTGTGCGTGCCGTCACGGTCTTCATCAATGGGATCGAACGCGCTCTCGATGTCGTCCTCGTCTCCTCGCGTGCCAACTTCGTTGTAGACGATCGTGGCTGGGCCGCTGAAACTACGTCAGACACACAAACCTCACCGTCAAGGTAAGACTGCTTACTAGCGGGTTTTTCCCTGCCATGACATGTATCGTTAGACGCAGGCTGCTGTTTGCGCAGCGAACAGGAAGCTCACGTTGTCTACCCACTTGATTCTAGCCTTGAACTCAGTCAAGCCGAAATGGATCTCCACACTGAACACGATTGTCCAATAGGTCCGTCCACCCCTTCCCTGCTTGGGCTGCGCACTGCTGGCGAGGGGTGATAAATCTGCCTGCACAACGCACAGCGTGGAGAAGTCCTCAGACCCGCGTTTAATCCATTGGGGCACCGAATTGTCTATCCCGCGATAGCACCAGATCTCAACCTCGAATACGGAAAGGGTCGAAAGGCTAGTGACCTCCGTACAGTACTTGCGCGTGAATACAGTCGATTCTTTGACTTTGGCGGACTAGAAGAGGGCCGGTGACCCTCGTGTTAAGTGCAAGGCCTCGATGGGATGGGGGACTTACCCGACGCAGGATGCAGTCGAAAGCGTCCGCGAGAAGCTTCGGGCCGGAAGGCAGCTCACACATGCGGTCTCTTCTCGAAAGATGATCGGAGTTCCGCTCGTCGAACTCACGCAGGAACTCGACGCCGTACATGTGTTTGGACATGCGCGCTGAAACATGATGGTCACAGTAGAAGCCAATAGCACCGTCTGCGACAGCTTTCGACCTGAACGCTGGACGTAAGCATAGAGCGAACTTGTACAGGATGACAACAGACGTCTGAGAGTCAGGACGGCTTACGACGAGGCCATCCGACGCAAGCCGCTCTTGCAACTGGGTGAACAGCCACGTGCTAGCGGCAAAGCCACCGACTAGCCACACCGACTACATGAGGCTATGAAGCCTTTCCAAAAATCTGACGCTACGCTAGATATGCGCACCTTTACCGCGCCCTTGGCTGTTTCGATCTGACGACGAATAGAATGGACAGCGGCCTCGATGGACGGCTCGAAGAGCGCAGCAACTTCGTTTCTGCGGAGCAACACGTCAGGAAACGGACCACCTTCGTGTGCATACGAAACAAGAATTATCACCCCGTGAGCTTCAGCTGACCGTGCCGAATTCCTACGCTAAGGTCCTTGTCGAGGGGTGAACCGAACTGGATGTATTGCAGCTCTTTGCGGTCGCGGAACAGGCGCTTGGTCGTCTCGTCGAAACGGCGCGTGATATGATCGAGTGAATCTGGCTTGCCGTACTTCGAGTCCCTGAGCTTGTCTACAAAGGACATGTCACCGGTAGAGCAAGAGCATGTGCGATCGAGCCTTGGACGCACCTTCGAGGAACTCGCGGGCGCGCCGGCTAACGAACACGGACCCGGCGAAGACGCCTGCGGACAAACAAGCGGGTCTCAGGATATGGACGCATGTTTTTCTGAGCGGACGCACAGTCGGGCGGTGCAACCTCCTCCATCACGAGCGGTGACGTGTCACGGACGACATACGAGCTTATGTCAAGAGTTCCACCACCCGCATCTGCGACGATAAACCCATGTCCAGAGGGGTTTTGCAGCATTTCATTCGCGAGGCCGTTGAGCACGCACGCGTGCAGGCTCGCTTCTCCTTCTGTCACGAACCGGATCCGGGACCTGCCCTCGTCCGTGTCTGGTATTAAGCCACCTCTCACCGCCGCACGACGCATCTTGGTTTGTTGGGCGCCTTCCCAGCCGTTCGGATGGCTCAGCACGAGCTGAAGATGGCTCTCGACAGCATTCCAAAGCGGTTTTCCGTTCGCATGAGTATCTATGATGAAGGCGCGTGTGCAGCGAAATAGATAACCTAGGAAGTCGCCGAAGATATCGACTGCACTCCTGCCGTGTGGTAGTGGCGGGAGACGCATCCCGTTCATATTCAATTTCATCGTCTTCGGCCGCAGGCGGAGCTTGAAGCTACAATGCGGAGTGAGCGCGGAACGGGAACACATAGAATGGAATGTCCTTACAGTTCAGCCTTCATCCAACCTTCGTCCTCGGCGAGATCGTGGATTGAGGGTGTGTCTGCTTCTGCGCCCGCGGCCCTCATGTGTCCCTCTAAATCATAATACATGATTGTGGGGATCTTCGAGTTGCCCGCAACGTGTTCTTGCCCAGGAAACCTGACATCCCGCTTTAGAATCAAATCGTAGAGCGTAAGGAGACGAAGGTCGCGCTGGTATCATTCGTGTACGCGCCCGCGCAAGTAACTTAAAGACAGCGGGGAGGATCTGGTGTAGCGTACCGGGTTACACCGTGGATCTTGGGCACCTCGCCTGGCTCTAAGATGGCATAAGAGACACCACTGAAAGTGGTGCCGACGTCAAAGGCGAGGACAAGGCCGCGCCTGCCGCCGTTGTATGGCTTGCGCGTGTCAGTCATAAAAGGAGTATGTGACTACGTGAGAAGACAGAAAGGGAGGGGGGAGATGGCGGTTAAGGCATAAGAAAAGCGCTGGAGAAGACGGGGCCAGTATTGAGGCGGCAGGAGGTCCAACACGAGGCATGATTGATGTTCAGGGAAGTCGGACCTGCTAGAATTTGAGGGAGAGCGTTGTCTTATCCCACTTGATCTCCTGCCTCACCCGCGCAACGTGAACCGTCGAGGCGATATAGGTCTCAACCTTCCTCGAAGAGGTGAGAAGTCAAGCCTCGCTGTCCCCCCGGCCCTGTTAGGCATAGGCATCATGCTCAAGGCTAGTCTCGTCCACGTACAGACTGTCCGCGCCTCTGTCGGCTCCTCCATCGAAGTCTTTACCTTTAGGCGGCCCGGCCCACCCGCCAGCGAAACTGCCCAGCCCAAGCAGGCTGCTATCACAGCGCCCCAGCGGACAACCACAGCGACCAGTCGCAGGACGGTCGCACCCCATCCGCACAAGACGCAGACCGCACGCCCCCAACCCTACCCCGCCGACAAACTGACGCGCGGACGAGCACCCCGACGAAGGGTTGGCAGGAGCGATGTATCATCACCCGTCTCTTCCGACCGCACGCTCTCCCCCCAAGCACAGACGCGTGTAGCTGTCGAACCTTCCATTACTGCCGCTCTGCGCAGCGAGCTCGAGGCGACCCGCTCCGAGTTATCCCGTAGCCAGCTCGAATCAACGAGATATTCTGATCGATGCCGGTATCTCGAGCGCACCCTCAGAGACACGACCGAACAGCTTCTCGGGCGCGAGAGGGAAGTAGAGGAACTCAAGCGGGAGCGGGCACGCCTGATCGCAGATCGCGAACGCGAACGCGAGCGGGAGCGGGAACGCATCCGCCTTTCTCGGTCTCAGACGGCGGTCGCCGTCGGGCCACGTCGACCCAACCTCAGTCCCGCCAGCTCTCGCACCGCCGTCGACAGCGAAGACGAACTTGCCGTCGCGCACCGTCGGGCTCGGACAAAATCCACGCCAACCGGCCCAGCCCTACGCTCGCGTAGTGCGAATCCCCTCCCACTACCTCCGGTCCCTGTCGAAGAGAATCTCTCCGAACCTGGTCTGGAGGTCTTCTTAACGAAGACGGACCGATGGTCGGGCGCACAGGTTATCGAAGCTGTCCAAGACCTCAATTCAGAGATCTTACAGCTTGCCGCGGCCGTCACGGAAGTGACTACGGTAGCACCTCAACCGGTCGCACCACAGCCTCGTGTCCAGCACGCCCGCAAGGCCGTGTCAAACCGGCTCGGGCACGCCTTCGCGCAAGTCCTCTCGACGCGCAACCACACACATGACCCAACGCTCGTGCAGTTTGCGCTGCAGACATGCATCACGACCTGTACAGCGCGTATGCTCTCCGGCTTCTGCATCGGCCTTCCTGTCATGCCGAACGAACTCTTCGCCCAATTGTACGATGATGTGCGAGAAGTTGGTGCGTTATTGCTGTTTCTGTGTGGACACGTCAGAGCTGACGGATTTTCTCTTCCCTCAGAGCCGCAAGCGACATCATCGCGCTGGCGCGCCCTAACGCTCGCACACATCCGAAACCTGAATCCCCAGCTAGAAGAGATGGCCGTGAACGAGTTCGTGAACGTCATCTTGCGCGCCTGGGCGGACATCTTCGTCCTCTGCAGCTGCACAAGTGCGGACATCGCGCTCGCGTCGCTCGATGCGCTGCGCGCGCGCTTCGGACAGCAGACGGCGCGCATCGCCGCCAGCGCCTGCAAGCTCGCGCGCGTAGTAAAAGAGGACATCATGAGCACGAACTTCGAACTGCTCTTCGTCGAGCAGGGCGCGCCGTTCGTGCCGGATGAGATGACGAACGCATACGCTGGGTTCGGTGCGGCGCGCGGAGCCGTACTCTGTACGACAGAGCTCGGGTTGCAATGTCTGACACGCAAGCGCGTAAAGCGCGATTGCGAGGAGGACGAGACCACTGCACGGACGCTGCTGTTGCCCAAGGTGATCCTTGAATCCGTTGCGCAGGTATTGGACAATATGTCTTCGCAGTAGGCTAACTTTTTACCTGTGACTTTCGAAGATTGCAGCTGTACTTTGTGATATCTATACCTTGTCATACCCATGTACCTGTATATCCCGCATCCTCACGACGACGGATAAATATGTCACGAAACATTGTAATAATAGCATTTTCCCTTTCGGATGATGGGTAGCTTGTGGTCGTGTGCGCTGCCTCTGTCCAATGTCTAGCCCTCAAATCCGGTAGGGCGGGAGGAAGACGGTAGGAAGACGGGAGAAGACTGGTTTACGGTGCGAGGAAAACACGCTGCTCTTTTAGCTAAAACACCGGATGCCCTAGAAGACCTTCGGATATCGAGCCAAGCGCCGACGGATACGAAACGAAAGAGGCCGCAGCTCAATACTACTCATTCATTTCGTCCGCGACTGGTAAAACGACGGGCTCATGCAGACTGGCCAGGCTTGCGGATTGTGACCGTAGATTATGACCAAATACGCATGTTATAAGTTGCAACCAACTCCCTCGCAGATGTGCTCGAGTCCAGCATTAAAAGGCATGCAAAAGCAGGATCCACTGAGTTCACAAGTTACTCATCGTCGTCCACGCGCTCGGTACGTTGCTACACGGCATATGTCAGAAGATGAATGAACGAGAGACCGGAAGACGCACCGCGTTATCCCCCAGTCCACCCATTTCCCTCACTAGGCCGTCGAAGGGGTATTCGCGGGGAATGGCGTCTCGGACCGGCGTGAGGAGGTAGCTACACGCGAAACCGAAAGTGACAAAGAGGCCGGTGGCGATAATGAAGTGGCGAAGGGCCGTCTTCGGCTCGACATGGGGAACATCGGGACCCCACATGGAGTACATCTCCTCCCTCTCATGAGGCTGAATTTGGCGTCAGGTTTATAGCTCCTAAGGAACGAGAAACCGATAGACCAGCTCGCCTAGGTTGCGACGCAACTGCGGGTCCCACCAACCGTAGGGCGACCGATGCTGTTTATTAACGTCGGGAAGTTTGGGGTACGGCTCGTCCCACTCGGGCGGGACCGGGCCAGCGGCGTATGTGCGAGTCAGAGGTCGAGTGCGAGCAATGCGAATCGCACGCACTCCAGCGCTGCGAAAGGCGCTCATGTCGTTGGTTGGTTTGTGATCTGTACCAACCGACGACAGGCTCGACGCGCGGGTCGGTGCGGGTGACAGGGCGTGGGACAGATCCGTATCACGTGCAAATTTCGAGTTTGGCGAGCAAGGGTTAATCGGGCGACCGAGAACGGCTTCATACCGTCGGGCTTTTCCCTGACTTCATTCCGCCTTGTATCCGTGTCTGATGATCTGCGCCGCCCGCCCTGGTCTAAGAGCCGGCACACAGCGACAAGTTCGCGAAATGTCACAGTTGAGCATCGTTCTACCGATGATCGACGAGAAGTCGGAGAGTTCCACGCATAGACGCGCGCGCTCGCATTTTCGGTGTTCGTCACGAACAACCTTCATGAGTCTCCATTTCCAACCTCCGTCCCCATGGCTGTCCACAGAGAGCCGTCTTTGACCTCCGATCCTGAGAGATCCTACACATCTCCCGTCTTACCTACCCTGCCTCTAGCCCCTTCGAGACAGCTACCCCGAGAGCGGCCCTTCAAGTCCCCATACGTCTATAACAATGCCATGCGAGATTAGTGCGTCTGACAGCTGTGCTAGCGCGAGTCTTCGTACTGAGGAACGATGTTGTAGCGCGTACTGGGACAACTTGTTTTACGAGCGACTGGTGAACGGGCTGACGCTCCACGAGTTCAAGAAGCCTCCGAAGGCCGTTCTTGCGGTTGGAGAAGGTACCGATTTATGGGTGGTCAGCGCGGCCCAACAATGGCCGGTGCGTGCCCGCCGTTTGCTGTAGTTCATGCACACTCATGCTGGTGCAGAACACCTGCTTTCATTGCATTGATTTTTCGACCTCCATGGGCAGGTTCGGTCGTGTGCTGCCATCCCTAAACACCCTTGGCCAAGTTACTTTTGAATCTATCACATCGTACGTGATATAGTTCATTATAACCGTCCCAGTCCGCGCGTCGGAGCTGCCTGGTTAATGGGCGGCATGCTCGGCATTGCAAATATTCTGCCGCCCTCCGCCCTGTCCGCGCGACGACGAGTGGCGTGCTGCGTTGCCTGCATTACTTCACCATCACCCCATTTTCTCGCTGCGGACCTTCGGTGTTTCCGGATGCTAGGCGCGCGTTTTTCGCCCCACTTCCTGTGGACATAGCAATGGTAACGGCGACCAGCCTGATCAACGTGCCTTGCCTACAAGCACAGTACACACGAGCTCTAATATCCCGGGCTTTGAGAGATTCGCTTTGTCTGCTGCTATCGTCAGGCACCATCTTACGATAGGCCGGAAGTTTACCTGCTACTACCCTTGTGCATTCTGTAGCAGCTCAGTCGGTGATCCGCCGGAACCCACCTATCTCTTATGGGGCGCGTGTATGGCTCGGTCGCACGACGCTACGGGCATTGTTCTTGGCGTTGATTTTTTTTGGTTCAGTTAAATGTCGCGGGACACTGACGTCTGCATGCTCTTTCATAGATTACTGGAACCCCTGCCCTACCCAGATGATTATTTTGATCTTATAATTTTGCGTTATATGACCTTACACTCTTCCGAGCGCGACGTGAGTCCTTACCGCTTGCGCCCAATAGTAATCTTTTCTAACTTGGTCTAGTGGCCTATAATGTTTAGTGTAAGTTACAGGGTGGCAATTTCTCCACGGTGTAGAACTGAGTTGTTTGATAGAATCTTATGCGCGTCTGTAAGCCGGAAGGAGTGATGGAAGCCGTGGCTGATGACCTATCGTTTCCTGGTACATCGGTATGCCAGCCGCCCTCAAACAATCTTTCGGTTTCAAGATCTAGACCTCGAACGCCATCTCCCCGACCAGCCCCCTCGAGTTTGCAGTCTCTCGTATCTAAAGACACGAGCTCTTCTTCCTTGGAATACCTTTCTCCGACTTCTGCAGTTTCCCCGAGGTCCGACTTCCTGCAGGCCAGATCACGCTATGACAGCTCGGAATCATACTTCTCGCCCACCTTACCGTCTCCTGTTGATGAGGATCATATTGAGAATCCGCTTGACCATTCACGGCTTGCGGAAGCATGGGAAGAGATGCTTGCCGCACGCGGTATTCCCATAGCCGCAACGTCCGTTGCAGCGTTCTACATGTCCACTGCATCCCCTAATTTCCGGTTACTGCCGCCAATCCTGATACGAATGCCAAACCCTGCGCCGTCGCCGTCCTCGGAACGGGCTACCGAGGATAGGACGGCCGTCGAAGGGTATGCGCGGAAGCTTCATCTAAGGCGGTACCCGGTAAAGCGAAATGGGACGTCGAAAAGCAAGAGCAGCGACCGATCCTCGGATGCAGATACCAAGTCAATGGGCTCAGGTGGTGGTTGCGGCCAGGGGGGTGGGCTCATCCAGCCTATATCGTCGTTCGCTCCCATGCATCTCGCGCGAATGGTGCAAACGGTCCGGTGTTGCAAGGAAGCGATATGGGAGGCTTACGAAGTTCTATTTGGGGACAACGAGGACAGTGCGGCGTATCGCGCGATGAAGGTGGCACAGGGCGATATGGTTGCAACGAAGGAGCGACATGGTACGCGCGAGAAGTTTGAGCATGACTGGCAGAACTGGGAAACGTACGTTCATAAGTCATCTCCGTCCGCCCACTGTGGCTCATAAACCTCCAAAGTGATATGGAGGCTCGCATTGGCATGCGCGACATCGCCAGCTCGATCCTCACTTGGCCTGAGCCTATGACAGACGAGCCTGCTTGGCGCCTATGGCGAAAGCGGCTCTGGATTCGGGACCCTTCAAACCCCGAGCTGATGCACTCGACTGTTTCTTGTGACGAGGTCTGTCGAACGATGCGTGCGTTTGTCCTCTACAAGGGTAAGGATTAAACCCCACGAGAGTGTCCATTTCCTACACGCAGCAAATTGTTTTCGTTCATCCGTCTGGAACCTGTTGACGCTCCAAGTCGCACTTATCTCATACTACACCTAACTTAAACGCATGGAATATTGCCGAATCGCTCTGCATTTGCTTTGTCTACTGTACACAATCGCCTTGTGTCTCTGTTAAATACAACTCGGATGGTCACCTTGCTTAGGATCGACTAGGCTGGGGGCGTGAGAGGTTGTTCGAAAACGCGCCATGGGTCTGAGAGATTATTCTCCTTGCGCGTCGTTCGTCCGTTCCCCCAAACCAACCTCTCCCATCCGCCATGTCCGACGCCGACAGGAAGCCCACAGAGACGACCGAGAAGCCACGCTCGACGGCGGAAGCCGATATCACCAAGTATAAGGTGCGCGCGATCCTTGTCGATCCTGCCATTTTCCTCGTGTGTACTGAATGCCAAGTGTGTTGTCGGGGCAGGCTGCAGCGGACATCGTGAACAATGTAATGAAAACTCTTGTTGAGAAATGCGTGGAGGGCGCCAAGGTCCTCGATCTGTGTGTCGAGGGCGATCATCTGCTCGAAGAGGGTACTGGCGCTGTGTACAACAAATCTGTCAAGGGTGTTAGGGTGCCCAAAGGTATGTCGGTCGTCTCAGCTAAGGTCCTCATCATCTAAAACTATCCCTGCGCGTACATAGGAATTGCATTCCCGACGTGCATTTCTATTAACAACTGTGTCGCACACTTCTCCCCGCTCGCGTGCGTCTCGCTTTCTCAGTCTCAGCCCTCCTCCCGGTTTTTACTGCCTGGGAGCATGCGACTGTACCAACGCATACCCACACAGCTCGGATTCGCTATCGTCGCTCGCTCTTGCAAAGGGTGATGTCGTGAAGATTCACCTCGGCGCGCACGTCGACGGGTTCGCGTCTGTGTCGGCTGAGACGCTCGTCGTCGGCGCGACTGCCGAATCTCCGGTTACTGGGCGTCGCGCAGACGTGATCAAGGCTGCATGGACAGCTGCGGAGGCGGCGATGCGTGTTGTGAAGGCTGGCAACAAAAACTGGCAAGTTACGGACACTGTGACGAAAGTCACGGCTGCGTTTAACACCAAGCCCGTCGAAGGTTCGTGCGTGCCTTGGCTTTGCTGTTCCTTTCAGACGCGAGCGCACAGCAAGGTGTCAGTCTGCTCAGGCCTGCTTAGATACCTGCGGTTTCATCACACGGGCACATTGTGCCATTGCCTGTGTGTCTCTGTCTACCTTATCCCGGGATACAGCGTATTCGCATCATGAAATGGTCCATTATGCCTCCCGCGTACACTAGCTAACTTTTTTCCCTAGGAATGCTGTCATGCCAGCAGACACAAAACGTTATCGACGGCAAAAAGCGGGTTATATTGAATCCGTCAGAGCAGCAGAAAAAAGAGTTCGAGACGGTGACATTCGCGGAGGATGAGGTCTACGGGATTGACATTCTCGTTTCAACAAGCGAGGACGGTAAGGTGTGCAGTACTGCCTGAGAACACACATACTCTAGCCTGTCTCACTGACGGATATTGTTGGCTAGGCGCGCATTGAGGAGTCGCGGACGACCATCTACCAACGTGACAGCAACGTCAAGTACCAGCTTAAGTCAGGCACTTCCCGGGCGGTCTTCTCTGAGGTCCAGAAGAAGGCCGGCCCATTCCCATTTAACCTGCGCGTGCTAGACGACGAGAAGCGCGCACGGTTAGGCCTTAGAGGGGCCGTGGCACACGCACTAGTCAAGGAGTACGAGGTCGTGTAAGTTTTCGCACCCCATGCATGCTTTGAATGTTTTTATGCCAAACCATAATCAGATATACCCCAAAAGACACCTTCGTCGCCGCGTTCCACTTCACAATCGCATTGCTCCCTGCCGGCCCTATACTTTTGACACACCCACCCATATGGTATAAGCCCGAGCTCGTCAAGTCGGAGAAAGAGCTCGAGGACCCGGAACTAAAAGAGCTCGTAACACGCAAACTGCGGGAGACAAAGAAGAAGAAAAAGGGCGGCGAAGCGGTCCTAGCTGCAGAGGAGGCGAAGTAAATCTCATATTGGGATGCTAGGCAGAGGGTGTAAGTGCTGACAACGGACCGAAAGGGGCGGTGTGGAGAAAGATGCTTTGTACGAACGTCGTTGTAAGCGAAAAGATTCTGGTTGTATGCATCTTGCCCCTATGCTTTGAGACGTGTATGCAAAATCTGAAGCTGAAGGGATGAAGGTGTTTGCTTTAAACTGTTTGTGCACCGTTGCTTACGCAGTGTGCCTCCCAAAACGCATCCTTATAGACCTGGTGTCATCTACTGCTAGCACACATGCTGAGTTTTGAGGTTGGGGTAGCCCGGCGTCAGCCGGGACGGTCGCGGGCAACGGCGAGCCATGGGCGGGTCTCGCCAGTGTGCCACGGTTTGCTCAGCGCGTGAAGAACGACCTAGTTCGGCACATGTACATATAGGCTAGCTAGCAAACAGTGTAGACGGACTGGGTACAGTGCGACGTGTGTACTAGTATGGGGGCCGGGAGGGTGGGATAGAGAAAACGTGGAGTGACTCTGGGGGTGACGGGGAGTGCGGTGGAACGACTATGGGCTGGCGGTTTGTGGGAGGAGGGAGGAAGAAGGGGGAAAAAGGAAAAGGCGTGCGTGCGCCAAGCTGCGCTGCTCCACGTGCCTCGACCGAACCTTGAGCACACAAACTCGCCAGGACATGAAGTGGACATGAGCGCGTGAGCGCTGAGTACTTGACCTCTTACCGTCATGGTTAGATCAAAACAAACACCTCAATTGCCGCAAGCCTTACGCGAACAAATAGAAACAAACGGTGCGTTCCCTGGTCTCCCTAACCCGACAAACCTAGAACTTTTTCCCCCTTCAGATGGTGCTCGGGGAGGGAGACGGCAACTGCGTAAACTGTCTCGCAAGGAAGCGCGCAAGCAGGAGAGGTCTGAAAAGAAACAGCGCAAGGCTTCGTTCTATTCTGCTGGTGAAAAGCGGTGCGCGCCATCTGATCACCCAGACTCGCCCACGCGAAAGAAGGCAAAGATAGAGGCTCCTGCTCTTCCAGTGGGGTCAAAGTTCCCGACCGCGATCACGTTATCCACCACAGCGTCATTGAAATCTCCTAGCGCATTCGACAAGGCGCCTCCGAGGAAGAGAAAGAGGGATGATCTGGACAAGGCGAAGAAGCCAAAGCCTGTACAACATAGATTGGCCGGGGTCGCGAAGCCTGTTCCGTTTCCCCGCAGCCAAGTGGAGTTGGATGAAGACGCGTATATTGCGTACCTGGAAGCGAAGCTTGGTGTTGGGAGGGGCGCGAAGGGGCGAGAGAAGGTCAGAAGTGGGATCGATGAGGACGGGTTGGATGGTGTGTGTCTATCGATTCTTCTTCCTCAGTATATCCTACTTCTACAATCCAGAGTTATTGGATGGGTTGGACAATGTAGCCGGCCTGAGATCTTCGGCATTTAATGCGCAGGTGCGTGCATTACTGTTTCAAATCATCCACATTCTAAGTGGCGTGCCGTAGGATAACCCTGGGCACAGTGATAGAGGAGAAAGTATTCATGCCGGTGATCGAAATGAGGAGGATGCAGAGGATGCGGACGTAGACTGCCAGGCAGAACGGTCTGGCTTTGGCTCTGGGTTTGCGCAGGCCCGAGACGAAGTCGAGGCGAGTGAGCTACTAGAGGTTGCTGACGAATCGACATCGCCCCGACCTTCAGGTTCGCCTTAGCTCTTTCCTTGCAAATTCCTGGATCTGACCTAGCGTGGAAGTTGTACGCTATGTCCCTCCGGCTCTGCGAAAGCAACTCGGGGGTGGTGGCGACGCAGAGATCTTGAGAAAGCTTTCGCGCCAACTTAAGGGGCTGCTCAACAAGTATGTTGATTAGCTGTGTTTTCTCATGTACCCTACCTATCCCGCTGTCCTAGGTTGAGCGAGCAAAACATCGCGAGCATTCTGGAGGAGATCGAGGAGCTCTTTCAAAAGCATCGAAGGCACGGTGCGACACTACATCTCTCTTAGCTGTGTGACGCTGCTGAAGGCCTATCTTCACTCTCAAAAGATGTCACAGAGACTCTGACAAACCTTATCGTCGATGGCATCGCTTCGCACTCCAGTATGCTCGACACGTTTGTCATGCTGAACGCTGCGCTCGTCTCAGCTTTGTATAAAATCGTCGGGGTTGAGTTCGGTC
Organism: Vararia minispora EC-137; assembly: GCA_022160365.1. Taxonomy (NCBI): domain Eukaryota; kingdom Fungi; phylum Basidiomycota; class Agaricomycetes; order Russulales; family Lachnocladiaceae; genus Vararia; species Vararia minispora. The sequence continues at coordinate 111,203 of MU273504.1, forward strand.
CGTCACGTTTAATTTTCGCCGTCCAAACCGAAGTTCACGTTTGTGTAGCGGCTTTCTTGGTCCAGAACGTTGTTTCTGCATACGAGGAGCACTACTCGGTGCTGTCCACGTCTGCCAATGCTGTCGACGGGACGGTGGGCAAAGAATGTTCAAATCTGATTATTCTCCTGTCCGAGTTGTACAATTTTCAAGTCATATCCTGCGTTCTTATATACGACATTATTCGGGCCTTACTCGAAGGCGCTTTGTCTGAGATTGATGTTGAGCTTTTGCTAAAGCTCCTCCGGAGTACGTCGCCTACTTAGCGTATAATTTTTTTGTTGCTGATGTTGCAATAGACTCGGGTCAGCAGCTGCGGCAAGACGATCCAACGGCTCTAAAAGACATCGTTCACATCGTCCAGAGTAAAGTGATTGAGGGTGCTGGCTCGTCAAGGTAAGTTATTTCGAACGACGTATGCATACATTCTGACCCGTTATTTAGTTCCCGTACGCGCTTCATGGTCGAGACGCTCGTTGACCTGAAGAATAACAAGACAAGGCGTACCGATTCTATCGATCGGTTGAAGAAAGTTTTGTCAGCTCTCGGCAAGAAGCGGCATAGTTTGTCCCAGCCTTTTTCATTTCTTCTCTGCCCTCTGTTGACCATCGACATCTTAGTTCAAGCTCATGACGCTTTACGAGTGACGCTCGCTGATTTACGTGCGGTGGATGCCCGTGGAAAGTGGTGGCTTGTCGGCGCCGCGTGGGGCGGTGATCCGCTGGTTGAGCGACAGCAAGAGCTGTCGCACCAGCAGCCCTCCATTCATGAGGAGAATGATCTTTCGAAGCTAGCGAAGAAGCAGGGCATGAATACCGAGATTCGGCGGAACATCTTTGTTGTACTGATGAGCAGCGATGCAAGTCTTTCACGTGGCATGCTGGATGCGTATTGAATTTGCTGTAGGACTATATTGACGCCTGCGAACGCATCGCGCACTTAAATCTCACTGAGGTTCAGCAACGAGAGATTATTCGTGTCATCCTGCACTGCTGTGGCAACGTATGCAAGCTGTTTCCCTGCCTTCCTTCCTCGCTCATTATATCATACAGGAGAAGTCATATAATCCGTACTACACCCTTGTCGGCCAAAGGCTTGCTTATCAATCCCATTCTCACAAAATTACCTTCCAGTTCTGCCTCTGGGATTTCCTGCGCGAGCTTGGCGAGACGTCGGTCGGCGGTGCGGAGCTTGTCAAATCTCTTGGGTCTGATGGTGCGTTCGATGGCGCGGACGCAGGTTCAGTGTCCTCGTCGCGTCGTCGTAATGTCGCACGAGCATATGCATGGTGGATAGCGCGGGATTCTATAGGCATGGCAGTCCTCAAACCCGTCGATTTCATCGCGCTCAAGCCCAGCACGCGCAAGTTCTTGCATGCTCTGCTCGACTACGTGATGTTCAACAGTCAGACCCCCTCACCAATCCTGACCGATCGTGTGCGCGATCTTCCCGCCAAGCATGACCGCTCTGCGATTGAAGAAATATTTATCAAGGCGGGTCGTGTACCGGTGCTCGCGGCAGGTCTCACATACTTCCTTAATGAGATGAGGAGATCGCGTGAGAGAGAGAGCGACGATCAGGAGAAAAAATTTTACGACTGGGCATACGATGTCGCGATTGACACCCTTCGCATAGGTGCGGACCTAGCACAAACACTGTAAATAGCACCTTCGTGCTTTCTCTAATATCCTGCTACCGTCTGTTTCCGACTATGGTGCCAGATGAGGCTTCTGGAATGCCATGGTCGTGTACATGCTCCCGGTCTTTCCACCGAAGCGGATGCTAGGATGGCTCACACGCGAGCTAAGTGCACATCTCAGAGAACGGTTTGTAGGACGGATCAGGTAGCGCACTGGTACAAAAGACCTGTCGCGGGCGTAGCGAAGGTTTGCTTAAGTTCGTCTTCGGTAAAATTGCAAGCTAGGTAGTATTTAGTAAGACTATCAATAACGATTGGATGAAGATATGAGCACAGGTAATGAGGAAAAAGCCACCAGGGTTGAGTAACGCGGCCGCGCGCGCCGGGTACCCTACCGCGGGAGAGATCCCTTGTCTGTCCTTCTCCCCAAGGGCGATCGCATCGTATGTTCCCTTATCGAGTAGTAAATCCCACTCCTGCTCTTGTCCACTACATTTTGGCGGTGACTGCGAGAGAAAATTACACTCCAATAGCAATACACCGCTGAGGCCGCGCCGCTCGGCGATTGCGCGTGCGAGCCGTACTGCATCGGCGCTATAATCAATCCCGACCGCACGAGTAGACTCAAAACCCGCTTCAAGGAGTGCGAAGAGGAGCGTGCCATTACCGGCGCCAATTTCGAGGATGTAGGGCCGACTGATGGGAGATATATGATCGAGTGCCCAGTTGACCATCTTTTCCACGACTTCCTCTCCGAACCTAAATTTCGGCAACTCAGGCGTGGACACTATGCTCAACGCAAATGCATCTCACCAGATCTCACCTTCGTCACCGGTGTCTATGAAGTTGGACAGCTCGCGCGAATACACGGAATCCCAACTACAGCAGGAAAGGGCGATAATCAGCGAGACAAGCCGTAACGCAGAAGAGGAAGCTCACTGGGTCTTGGTACCAAGCCGTGAGGGTTCAAGCTGAGATGTGTCTTCGTCCATGGTGGCGGATTAAACGGGAGAGAGAAGAGAAGGAGTGTGCCGTTATGAACGAGCGTGGGCAGAAATTCGGATAGATACGATTAGTCAGCTCGTGCGCGGGTGCTTAGCGCTTAGTACTTGGGGTCTGATAGAAGGCTCGCGGTAGGGAGCTTGCCGCGAGAGTCACCGGCAAGTGCTGGCTTGGATGCTGTGGCACATTCAATGAAGGACGGATGGGAGAGAGTTGTGATGCTCATTAATAATTAAGTGCGCAACAAGGCTGAGAAGGTTAAACATAGGAAGTACATGGTGCGAACAGGGAAGTACGTAGTGCGCGGAAGAGTTCCTGTGCGAGAAATCAGTACTAACAAGATACAAGAAGTAGTAAATACGCACGAGGCTGACGTTTATCTTGACCGGATCTCTTTCTCAAGCAAGTCCTTAGCTTCATTGATTTTGCTAGCGAGGTATGGTGAACCGCCGCGGTCGGGATGGTTGGCGAGCATAATCTGTCGATGTGCATCTTTAAGCTTCTTGGAAAGGGTATGTCCATCCCTGACCACGAAGCATGTGAGAGCGGGTAAGGATAGAGGTAGATGGGACGCACTTGAGACCCAGGATGGCGATAGCTTCGCGACGGTCCATTCTCGCCTTGAAGCCGCCCTTTACCCACTGTTCTGCAGCACCGCGGGACGACCTAAGAATCTGGCGTCCTATCAGACCTGCAGCGACGGCGCCAAGACCAACAGCCACTGCTGTTGCCATGGCTGGTAGGAGAAGGCGTGAAAGGTGTGCGTGCGGGTGAAGTCAGCGAGCCGCGTCTCCTCACTTCTGAGAACATTAGTGCGGTTTGCTTCCGTCTCTCATCTTATCCTAGCTCACAAACTACTTGTTGTGCGATGCATTGCAGGGTCCTCGCCATCTCTCCCTCCAAGTGTTTATGCCTTACTGTCACCTGAGGACGAGTTTAATGTGATGGTGCAAGGCAGGTATGTCATCGACGATCAGTAGATCGTCTGCTTTTCGCTGCATTCGTTCTGTGCATTCTTCGACACGCTTATGTCCTCGTCGGACGAAAACTCGAAATCATGACTCTCGTCGTCGTGATTCATGTACAGACGTGCTGCGAGTGTGTCGGTGTCGCAGAAGCCCCTCCAACCTGTGTCCCAGAGCATCACGCCAATTTCTGCTATTACGCGGGCTGCGAGACTGCTGCGAGGTCCTACGCGGTGTACATATCTTCATGATACAGTCAATAGTCATGAATTAACATTTTATGCATGCTACGTTGACCAGTAGGATGTTGATCTGGCGTGTAGCCCGCCGAGCAAGTCCAAGATACGCTCAGGTGCACTTGCGAGCGTTCTTGCATGATCACCAGCTTTGTGCGCGCAAGGGAGGCGATGTAATCACGCTTCGCTGTGCGCGGTCCATGAGAGCACCGCCGGCGGCGTTTGTGAGGGGAGAGCCTCGGGCGAACGCGGAGCCTTTGATCACTGGTTGCTATCGTGTCGAATCAGTGGGCCCTTGCTTCCTACCTCCATCTTCGCCTTGCCGACCGTTCTCTATTGTCTTTCCTGCAATATGTCACGCGATTCGACGAGCGGTGTCGTCCAGCAGAACCTAATTGACGACTACCTTCCTTCGATCGAATGGGAGAAGGTTCACGAGTCAAAGCTCTCGCCGAGCCACGTTGACTGGTTACTTGGTGAAAACTCTCTCCGTCACTGTATACTAGGCATGTCCGCCGCTTTCTCTCGGACGGGCACTGTCAGTGCCCTCGCACTTGCTCGCACGTCTCGTGAGATCAACCATCAATCCCGTGTCCTCATCATTGTCCCATTCTCCCCAAAGCCCGGCAATAGCCAAGCTCGAGACCTTGTGGGACGTGAACTTCTCGAGTCTCAGCTACTCAAAAATCCTGATATCATGCTTTTTGCCTTTGACATTGCCAACCTTATTCTTCTTATACACCATCATCTCAAGGTTCACATTTCCAACGCTATCGACATCCAGTCAGCCTTACCTCTTGGTGGATCCCGGCATCCCATGGCTAGCATCAAGTTCATGTTGGGTGACACTACTACCATACACCCAAAGACTGTTGCTCCTCATTTCACTGATTTCATATATGAGGAATCCAAGGTCTCTTTGACCTCTCTTGTACTTCGAGCTTGGCTCTCTGCTCACTGCCCCACAACTGAAAATAATAATCTTGAGGATGCTTGGGCCAAGGCACCAAAGATCAATACTCATAAATTAAGTGATGTTGTGAGTTCACACTATTTATATTTCACAGATCCTTCTAACCTGTAAAAAGCAGCTATATATGCTTGCAAAGCTATCCCATGATCACTTCCGTCAGGATTCACAGAGATCTATGATTACACAGAACACCATTTCTTCCACTTCTTGGAACAATAGTAGAAATCAATTGCAGGCCATATCTGGTCGCTATCAAAACCGTCTTGCAGCTAATAACCCTGTATGTTTTAACTAATATCTGATGGCATAGTTTAATGCTTTATTAGGATCTTCAAGTTACTGTTCAGACTTCTACAGGTTCATACACCACTCCAGCTATGGTCTCAAAGGTTGCTGGCCCCTCAGCTAGCATCAAGATTGAAGATAATCTGTCTGGAAAAATAATTTCCAGCATTCAATCTGTGGGTAAGAGTGGTCCCACTCAAGCTGAAATTGCACGCCAGGCCACAGTTCTTGGTGTTCTTCAAGGTCTTATTCCACTTTGGGACAACCCTTGGCTTCAGTCCATCTGGCTAACCTCTGAAGAGGTAAAATGGCCCATCAGTCTTCAGTCTCAGTGCCTTGTGCCTACAATTTCTCACATTAGCCCCAACTATCCACTCAACCTGTCACAAACTAAGGCTGTTAATCATATGCTGTCAATCTCATCCCATGATCGGATCTCTCTGATTCAGGGTCCCCCTGGCACTGGAAAAACTAGTGTCATTGCTGCATATGTTCTAAACTCCATTCAAGCTGGTCGAAAGGGTATCTGGCTTGTTGCTCAATCAAATGTAGCAGTCAAAAATATTGCTGAGAAGCTTGTGAAAGTTGGCTTTACAAACTGGAAGCTTATTGTTTCAGCTGATTTTCATTTTGGCTGGTGAGACTCTTAAGATTAGTATTGTTAACTGTCTGATTTAATACACAGGCATGAACATCTTTACCATGAAATTGCACGCAATATTATACGATCTGATCAATTTCCTAAAGGAAATGCTCTTTTTGAGAAACTTAAAGGCTGTCAGGTTATGCTTTGCACTCTATCCATGCTATCAAACAAGCGGGCTCAAATACTAGGCTTCTTCCGTGCTGTCCCTTTAATTAATCTTGTTATTGATGAAGCTTCTCAAATTGAAGTTGGAAACTATGTTTCTGTGTTCTCTAACCATAACACTATTCAAAAAGTGTGTTTTATTGGGGATGATAAACAGTGTGAGTCCTTTTTAATTGACTTATATATTTTGTGTCTGATCCTCTGTCTTTAGTGCCTCCACATGGATCAGAAGAGATTCAAGTTCTTGAGAGCATTTTTGAGATGGACCACCTTCACTCCTCAGCACTTTTCTTGGACACTCAGTGTATGACTTTGACAGCTTTATTTTTTCAAGTTTTCTCATTAAAAGTAGATCGAATGCCTCCCCAAATAGGGGATTTTATCTCAAAACGAGTTTATAATGGACAGCTTTTTTCCAACCCAGAGCACCCAATTACCTCTACTATCAACTCAATCCACCTTGTTGATATCACAGATGGCTCTGAGACAGCTAGCAACACCTCTTATATTGTGAGCATAATATCTTAACTTCTCAGTTGAGTATGGGCTTAAGTTTGAGCAGAATCATAAGGAGGCTGAAGCAGTCATAGAGATTGTCCGGTTTTTGCATACAGAACAACATAAATTCAAAATAATTACTCCTTATGATCCTCAGCGCACACTTATTGAGAATAAACTCAAGATGACCAATGGAGAGCTACCATGGGAGGACACTGTATTCAATGTAGATGCTTTTCAAGGTATGCACTTATATTCTATCTATATGAATTAAACATAACCACTGTATTATACACAGGTAATGAAGAAGACTACATAATCATATCTGTTGTACGCACAAGAGGTCTTGGCTTTCTTAGCAGCCTTCGCCGTGTGAACGTGATGCTTACACGCTGTAAGCGTGGCATGTTCATTTGCTCTAATCGGGCTTTTCTTGAGAGCAAGGGTGCTGAATGCCTGGTTGGAGAGATGGCTAAAGAGTTTGCTGAGCAGGCATGGGTCAGCATTGAGAGTATAGTTGCAGGCAATCTATAACAGTCAGATATTGTATCCACATGTATAGCATGACCCGGTAAAATATTGAATGTTTCACAGAAGAAATTGGATGTATGATATCGTAACAGGTGATTATTATGATATAGGGCCTAGGTAGTAAACATACACAGGACCTTTTGACTATAGATGTGAAGGGAAGAGAGCCACCTCAGTGCATAATGCCTGCATATCTAGCATTGACTCGGCAACAGCTGTGTGAAAGTGCACTGTCGATGTTAAGGGGCAAGAGAACTTTGATTCAACGCAGAATTTGACCATGTCAGGTGCAATGAGGTAGTTGATGCCGTAGCCATCAGAACATGGTGCACCAAAGCTACACAAATATCAGCACTTCAATAAGGGAAGTCACCGTGATAGAACATACCCTGTGCCGCGGAATAAGTGGCCAGCACTTAGGCCACTAGTACTGAGTTTCCAGGTCTGGCTCCGGGCAAAGAGCGAATCGTCGAACAATGAGGCACGTTCACCACTGAGAAGCATAAGCCGAAGGCCAAGTAGGTGACGATCAATGCCCCTGCCCGCCGCGGCTTCACGAGTCAGCTTCGTATGCGTCTGAATAGCTCGACGGAGAAGTTCGTGCCGTCGTTTGACCTGGTACTAACTTAGTGTTATTCATCGAAGACTTGAATGAGGTGCGAACGGAAGCAGATATTCCCATCATAGAAAGAATCCAGGCGCGGCTGTCTTCAGTATAGGATCGGATAGTCTCTGTGCGTCCACGGTCGAAGAGACGAGTAAGGACAGTCTCGTAGACTGCCGTGAATTCGCCGCGAGTTTTATACCAAGCGAGCTGTAGAGCCATCTGAACAAACGCATCAGGAGACAGACGCGCTACAGTTAATGACTGTGAGCAACCATTGCGTATTAGCCCATGAGTGACTGTACCCTCATTCTTAATCCAATCGGAGCCGAAGTCGTTGAACCAGTATACCGCGTCGTCTGAGTCCGCAATGATTGCCTTCGCTCGACCAAGAGCACCTTGACATGCAATTCGCATACGTGCATCGACATCAAAGTCGAGGCGTTCCCAGCCATCGACACGGTCCACCGAAGAACTACGAGCTCGCGCTACGTCTTGCATAGGAATGAATGTATTGTCGTCTATTGGTTGTACAATTGCATACTCCATCACAATGCTCGGCACGAGGGCGTCACAGGGCGAGTGTTCTCCCATAGCGCCTGCTCGAGTGTTTGACTCGACGATGAGTGTAATTGCTTTATCGAACCATCGGTTGCGCCCATCGATAGACGACCGGATGTTGTGAAGGTGTTTATTAACCTCGGCGGGTGTACCGGTCGCGCCCGAACTTTGACCGAGGGTGTGCGCATCGAGACTGACGGCGAAGATTGACTGCTGGATAGTCTCCAAAATGCGTGCGTTATTGAGGGAGAGCGACCTGAGGTGCTCGAAGTTCTGAGCGTGAATGAGTATGGGACTCAGCCGAAGGCATTCACGGCTTACACTGGCCCAAATGTCACGTTCATCAGCGGTCAATATCCCAACAGGAACGACGCGCTCGCCAGAACGAGCACGCTCATCGAAATCCCTCACTGCCTCTAACATGCGATGCTCGATCTCCGATGGGTTCACCAAGGATCCGTCGGGTCGATAGACCTCAATAGCATAGATGTGGTCGTCAATCATGAGAACAATTTTGCGAGCGTTAGGATGGGTATGAGTCGGCTGGGGAGAAAGGGCGTCGCAGTTATGTTGAGGAATACGACAGGTGTAGAACATTTGCTCGACCGTGTTGCGGAACCACAGACCGGTCCGTGTCGTAAGAGGGTATATCTCTTGCCTATACGAATTAACTGAAGTAAGAAAGTGGGGATAACAATGACGCACTGCTCCAGCTTGTCCTTGAAGTCAAGTACCCGGTAGACCATCCAAGCCGCCCGCCGAACTTGCCAGAAAGTGATTCCGGACAAGCCCTGTGCTTCTTGTCCATCTACAACGTGCCGAGGAACAGTGTCGTCGTTGTAGAAAGCCAGCCACCAGTTAGAGTTGACTATCAAGGGTGCGCGCCATTCATGATAGGCCTTCTTGATCCAGAAGTTGTCGTCAAGCCAGTTACGGGGAGATTGCTTGTCCAGCTCTTCAGTGAGTCAGCAGTACGCAACACCCACGAAACAGACACTCGTGCACCTATCAGCCTCTTCTGACAATCTGAGCCAATCCCTCCCTCCAGCTCAGCGGCCCATTTGAATCTCTCGCGTATCGCTGCCTCGAATGGGACACCTTCCCGAATTTCTTGGTCCCGGAGAAACGGGATGAGTGACTGAACATATTTCTGAAGGGTCGAGTGGAGATCTGGGATGGGAAGACGAGGGAGCCGGATGGGCTCTGGCGTCAAGAGAGCCTCAGCGGGATTTGTGGAGTGTACGAAGGCAATAGGCATGGAAAACCGAGAGAGCCGAAGTAGAACCCTGAGGGTAAGTCCGCGATTGTAAAGCATGGCGTTAGCCCTGAAGCATTTTTATCGTGTCGAGTCCTTGAGTGGATTAGATCGGAGACTCGTCTTCCGATTGCACGTCCGGCACAGGAACAGACGGGGGAAAGCGTAACGCCAGATGTGAGTAGTCGGAAACAAAGGTGCGTGAAAGGTGCGATACGATGAGCCACATCGTAACGCGCTGATGTTGGGCAGCACTGCTGCTCAACATTAACGCGTTTCGGGATTTCGGGGCGCGGACGCGCGCGGTGACTCCGGGCCTGCCGCATCCTATCGCAACTGTCACACAAAACCCACATTGTACGCGGACTTCAGGTCCAAACTCCCTAGTGAATATGCCGCCACATCCTTATGTATTACAATATCTTGCGCAAAATTACCCCAAACCAAGGGTCGATGAGGTGTGTGCTGAACCCATACATCGTTGGTCTCAGACGCATCTCAGTAACGTGTGTAGGAATGGCTTGAATCTTGCTACGAATGGGTTTTGGGGGAAAATAACCTTGATCCTACTTGCAACATGTCCGAGATATTGAAGAAGGTTGAAGAGCAGCTGCTCGGGTCTGATCTTCGCGACTCAATGCAACCTAACACAGGGCTCGCTCGCAATATAGTCCAAGCGAGAAAAGGGGCCACAGGCGCGATACCTATTCTAGTTCAAATAACTTCCGTAACAGATATCGGGCATTCCGCCTTTAGTCTGCAGAGTGTCAGGCAGATGCGCATCGATCGTGCCGACCTCGCCGGTCTTGCGGAGCAGGATGGCGGGGAGGACGATGGGCCGATTCCCAAGTACCCGCGTTCAATGCTGCGGTTGGAACTAAGCGATGGGACAACAACCATAAAAGCCATTGAGTATCGTAGGATACCTCAGCTTACTCTTGATGATACGCCCTTAGGCTACAAGGTTTCTCTTCTCCACTTGTTATCTCTTCAAGTGCTCAAGCTTCGATCTAGATACAACTCAAGGGCGTCAAAATAAAGCAAGGCATTGCCTTCCTGGAACCTTCTAATGTAATCTTAAAAGGCGGAAGCACGGAAGATATGGATGCCAAACGCGACGAAGACTTCATCCGAGGTCTACGTCTGCGCATGCGGTTCGCTCTGCCCTTGTATTAGTCTCTCTCACCTGTGGTATCGACGCGACTTCTAGTCCTGAAGAGGCGAACATCGATGCTGACGAAGTACCTGGTGGACATCAGGCCCAATCTGCTAATGGTACGCAGGTGGAACCGGCCCCCTCCACTCTCATTCGGGCTCCAGCCGCGACACAGCCAACCTCCACACTTCCGCCAACCAGAACACGAGCCACCACTCGGCCTCGGCCCATTGCTGGACCGTCCAATACGATCAGAGTTGCTACCTCTACTGCCTCCAAAACGTCAACGACGTCGACACTTGAGACTTCGCCCTATTTCTCTGGCACCTCTGTGGCCTTCTCCGGTTCGCAGCGATCACAACCAACGTTCTCTTCTGAAGATATGGCTTTCGCACGACGCCTTTCTGCCACACGCACACACTCCTTCATAGACGTGGACGCTCTTCCCGATGCTGACGCTGACATGCCAGCCGTAGAGGTTGATCAAGCGAGCTCGGATTATGGCGATGTGGATTTATACGACGGCGCATTCTTCGACGAGATGGAGGAGGCTGAGCGTGCTGTCGCTGCTAGACAGGCTACGTGCCCGCGGAGTGCCGACATAAGGCCATCCCATAGTTCACAGACGACACCGAGCACACAGACGAAGCGGACACTGGACGACAATGTTATCGAGATTCCGACGGACGACGAAGAAGAGAATGTTCCGCCGCCGACGCCTGCACGCTCACAAAGGGCATATACTGTCAGACATGGTACCATTATCGAGCTGGATTGAGTCTGCATGTAAGCTATGCCCGCATTCGCCTCTCGTCTACAAAATATTGTGCACTGTCTCCTTCCTCCCGCACTTTCATTCCCAGAGGTTTATCCGCGTTTTCTTGAGATACCACCCGGGATCAGGCAACAAAAAGGGGTAACCTCACCGCCTGCGTAGTCGAGGCAGCTATCCTTTCATCTCATACAAAGAAGATTGCAATGCATGATACAGTGGTCAGGTCCGGTCCGATTATTCGAGCCTATATTCCATTCTCAGTACTGTCTGCGGCTTGGCTACCTTCAGCAGCGTGCTGGCTTTCCTGAGGCTTTCGAACCATCCGCCGAGGGCGCAGGTTAGGCTTCCTCGCTGATCGAGATAGCTCGACGCCATCCCGCTGTTCGTCATACTCACTCTCGCTAGACGATAAATTCTTCCTCTTCTTCGAGGTTAGTGCACCAACCACGCGACCCCTACCCCGTCCCCGCCCGTGCACACGACCCTTCCCCAGAATCTTCTTCGCCTTCGCAGATGCCGCCTTATCAGCTTCGTTACTGAATGCTTCCGGCGCGGGTGTCACACTCTTGCTCGAGCTACTGCTACTGAGGATACGCTTTTGTTGCTCCCTATACTCGTCGACCACGTTTTGCAAACGTTTACTCTGGTAGGCTTGACGTTTGCGTGGAGCAGCGGCGCCTTCGCCGAAGCCAATGTCAAAGAACCCGCTGAGATTACCCTGCTTGTTCATCGCCTGTGCCTTCATAAGGAACAATGTCATCCGTGAAAGCTGTACAATTCGAAGGGGACGAACCTGATTGCGTCTGTTCATTTTTTGGATGATCGGGAGTAAAAGTTCCTCGACTTTTGGTGTGCTCCAGCCAAGCTCTTGCATAAATAGCCTGCAAGGGGACAAAGTTTATAAGATGCGGAAGGTTGAGGCAACGACAAGGCTTACTCGCGCAAGCCATCGAGATCAGGAATACCCCATTTAAAGGGCTCCTTGGAATCATCAACGGTGGGATGATAATATGCATCGCGCTGGCAAGTCATGAACACGCAGCCTGGGCACGTAACGTAATACAACGCGAATTATACGAACGACAGCGCTGTTTGGCCATTCATCCGGCAAGTAAAGGTCCTTGAATCGCTTTTTCTGAGACAGTGAGACAAAGGGACGAGGAAATCATTCATGTACTCACGAATCGTTTTCTGAACTTACTTGCGGAATCCTCTGGCTTGTCGCGGCCGGACTGTACCTTCTGCCACCACGTCTTGAACTTGAATAGTCCGTCACGACCGGGAAACTCCTTCAACAGTTCCATTGCCGCGACAGGCCCTATACCGGCTAGTCCTTCCACATAGTCGCTGCCGAGGAGATATGCGAGGCGGATGAGAGTATCGCGGTCGAGGCCTAACTCACGAGTAAGGTCCGCAGCTAGGAAGCACTCGACAGTCTTGGACTGGTTAAACATGTTCTTATACACGCGTGCGCCGCCGAAAAGGAAGACGTCAGAATCATCCGTGATAATCCCATCAACGAGCCCAAGCTCGACTAGAGTCGCGCATTGCGCCTCCGCTTCCATCGGCGCGGTGATGTACGGAATGCCAAAAAGGCGGAGCATGACCTAGCGTAATCCCATCAGAGTGCGGATAAAGCATAACGGAGTGAAGGTGTACCATGATTTGATTTATCATTTGCTGCGTGATGTCCTCCGAGTCGCGCATAGCCGCCTTGCGCTGCTGGTTCAGCGCCCTGATCTCTTCGTCGATCTCCCGACGGACTGTGGCGAGGTCCTTTCCCTTCACGTGCGCAATAAATTGCGCGAACTCGCCCTCTTCTGCTTGTAGATCCATCTCCTTCGCAGCGTCAAAGGCGTCGTCGGCCTGCTTCGAGGAAAGATCGGTTGCTGAGGTGACAGGTGCGCCATCAAGCACAGGCGAAGGAGAACGCGACCATTCTTCGAAGACATCAAAATTTTCGGAAAGAGTGGGAGAGGCCAGGACTGGGAGGGGGTGACGGACCAGTGCAGGTATCTGTGGCACGGGCGTGCGAGAGGGCACTGAAAGCGGGGCTAACGGTGGCGATAAGAGTTGGTCAAACGACTGTTGCATAGATTGGGTTGATGAGATCGGAGGCACATCTTCGTACAAGCTGTCGTCAGAATGAACGTCCTGGGAAAACGCCGGCGCAATGGGCACGACCTCTTCCATATCCTCGTCCTCCTCGTCGGAAGGTAAATCCGTTGCAACAGGCACAGCAGCCGGAACTTCTACCTCTTCCATGTCGTCATCCTCGTCAGTATCCTCAGCTGCAAGTTCAAGGGAACCGGGGAGAAGGGGGGTCTTTGACTGGTTCTCCGAGAGAACGGGGACGCCAAAATCGTCGTCCAGAAAGGCAGCTCCCGGCTGCACGGGTACGAGCCGGACCTTGTTGCCTGTGGACGGACTTCCGGCATCGACAGGTGCGGACTTCGTGAGTGGAGAATGCCGAGGCACGGGGCGAGAGGAAGATGGGACAGTGTGGGGAATGTGGTCCGAAAGGCACTGTTGAGGGCTGGTAGATGTCGAAAGAGAAGGCCGTGACAACGGGTTCGATGATTTGTGTGACGTCGTGTCAGCTCGATCTACCTTTGCAAATGATTTCAGCAGAATCCGCTGCCCAAATTCCCCAGAGCTCAACGGTTTCTGCGGGGTGACAAGATGAACGGGAACGGGACCGGCATTTGCAATCGCGAGCGCCGTTTCCAGACGATTTGGTATATAGAGGTCGTCATCAACTGAAGGCTGCGAAAGCTGCTGATCACTGAGGAGAGCGTCTGTCGCCGAAATGGACTCGAGATCCGTTGACGACTCCGACGTGGTCGTGTGAGAGATTTCCGGTGCTTGCTGGAGAGCATGTCGTTCTACCGTGTCGAGGGACTTCTGTAGTGCGACCGCTAGCTCAGGATCGTTGTAGTCGGCATCCGACAGCATCGGTGACATCGGAAGCTCGTCATCAGAGAAATCAAAGAGCGGACGTGCACAATGCTTCTTCTTGCTCGTCTTCGACTTCTGTTTGTGGTATGAAGGTGTCTGCCGCTTACCAATGCCTGCTAGAGCCATGTTGCGTTGAAAATCGCGAAGGTCGGGATTCATGGCCTGATCAGGACTACTACATGCTGAGTTACAGGTTCGATCGAGACGAAAGGCAAAAGCGCACATGACGACTTCTTCCATGTCTTCGTCGTCTTCGTCAATGTCGACCGCGGCCAGTTTCGCCTTCGCCGAAGTATGCTTGGCCGATTCTTCGTGGTCGATGAGGATTGGCTTTGCCTGAGAGCCTTCGTCTCGAAGACCAAGCACCCAACCGCCCTCCGGCCCGGCGTTCTTGACCAAAACGTACTCTTTGTTTCGCTCGCTGGCAATCCTAATAGGTATGGAGACGTGTGCCTGACCGATGGTGTCTGTGGTAATTAAGAGCTGTTGCGTGAGATCATTTCGCTGGCTCAAGAGCTTGATCTGTTCCTTAGAAAAGTCCAAGGGAGTATGAGAGACGCGAAGCATGTTCTGAAGACGTTTGTACGAGGTCTGGCGAGACTTGAGGCGCAGGTCACCGACGATCTCATATTGGACTTCAGTAGGTAGCTCACGAAATGCGGGAGAGGTAATGTCAATATCCTCTGGCCGCATGTCCTCGATGAACGCGCGAAGCTCTTCTTCCGTCGCCAAGCGAGGGTCTGGAGCAGTAGATGTAGTCGCTTGTGAGATACGAGATTCAAAATCAACTTCGGGGAGACGGTAAAGGTCATGTTCTTTCCAAGAGACCTTTTTCGCAGAGCTCCCCGGCGTCTCGCTGGACTTATGGGATAGAGGTTTTGCTGGAGTCTTAGGGGGATTGCCGTCAAGATCCTCGAGGTATACGGTGTTCTGGTCCACGCGGGCAGGCCTTGCAGACACCTTGTCCTTGCCCTTCGAAATCCTTGACAATGTAGGTAACTATACTTAGAAAGGATAGAGAATGGACGCACTTCGCGCCCTGTGCATAATCCAGTGCCTCGCGCCTCATTTGAGCTGCCAGTAACCTCTCAGCTACCTGAGCGTGGCTAGCAGCTGCCCCACTCTTCTTGCGCTTACGCTCCGACTACGGTATTATGATAAGCAAGAGACGATTCCCTCGAGCCAGTCACGCACAATAGTTTGTCTCTTCAAAACCGGGGCCCCTCCATCGAATACGAACACGGGCTTGATGCCATAGAAAAGTAGCTTGCATATTCGCCTTAGGAAACCCAGAACATGTGCATTGACAAGCCCGCGTCCCTCTTTATCGCGCATCGTAGCCTGAAACTGATATATCCAGATGCTAGAGTCAATAGCCATGGATTTCCCCTCCACAGTCTCCAGTCTGACCGCTTTAATCAGAGGCTAAGAAGCGGTATAGGAGGTCGCGTACGTACAACACCGGGCGTCCGACTGGAGAGAGGAGCTCCCAGAGAGATTTGACACCCATGCTGCTCTGCTATGGGGTGATGCAGGTACACCGTCATCGACAAGGTGCGTACAGTCGCGCGAGACGGAGGCTTGGCTATGGTACTCTCCTCTGTTCTTCGTCAACTCAAATCGCTCAGCACGTATCCTTCTTCGGCTTATCTACTCTTCGCTGTGTCTGAGGGCAACTTTGATTCGGAAGGATGCGGGCAATTCTGCGGGCTCGACTAAAGTGGAGGGGGGAAATTCTGCGACCGTCTTTTAGTGTATTACCGGTACCAGGCTGCCATTGCGGTCGGCCCGGGGAGGCGCTCCATTGGGCGCCCCGCTCGGTGCTGACAGCCACAGCAACTAGTGCTCCCGCCATTCTTTTCCGTGGCGTGGACTGGTCGCATTGCGATAGGGATCATTGCTGCAGATACATCCCTGCCCAGACCGTGGTGCTACCGTTCCCATGTCGAACGCTGCTATGCTTATTGGGTGTAAAAACAAGTCCTTTGGTCAAAGATGTATATTGCTGCATGCTGCTGGGTGGTGTAAGATGCTGCCTGTCAGATCCAACGGCATAGTGACGGATCGCGGTTACGGTCGCCGCTTGCGTCTTCATTGACTCGGATTGTACTGTGCCAGCAAACCTTCTATACTACACCAAGCCTACTATTGACTTTGCGATTCTGTCAAACGATAACGTGAGGCCCACATCCACAGCATTCAATGCACGCGTTGATGTGTTGTCCATCCCAAGGTTCATTACGAAACACTGCCCACTGATGCGCTCAGGAGGGCCGGGGACAACGAGGCGTACCACCACCCGAATGCCCCTCTTCGGCGATACTGAGGAACCTCTTACCTTTCATTCCACGGACCTTTTTCGGCAGGCACAGA
The DNA here is from genome assembly GCA_022160365.1 of Vararia minispora EC-137. Classification (NCBI taxonomy): domain Eukaryota; kingdom Fungi; phylum Basidiomycota; class Agaricomycetes; order Russulales; family Lachnocladiaceae; genus Vararia; species Vararia minispora. The sequence continues at coordinate 127,864 of MU273504.1, forward strand.
TGCGAAGATGGGTTAATGTTTCAAAGACGTGTTCGTGGATATGCAAGTTCCACGAGGCCTCATGGAAGACTGCAAAACCCTGAGCTGTGGACTACATTTTGGGAAGGTACGCTTATCGGAAGCTATTTTGAGGACGGGAGCTGGCAGCGAGCTGGCGCAATCGACTCACTACTGATGGCGATGGCCAGTCGTTTGCGTCTCTTCTGTGTCTTCCATTCAGCCTCTGCATGCCTGTATCGCGGATGCTTCTCCCTGCGGTGATCACCGCTCATGGGCCGCGGATGTTACCAGCTGTCTATACCTTCACATGGCCGCCGTGTAGAGGCGCTGTCGGATTGTGTCGGGACTGCATTTCCGGACAGACGCCCCCATTGACAACAGCATTTATAACTACGGCCATGACGCCAGCGCACGCTCACGCCTCCCCGTTCCCCAGCCACCATGTCAAATCTCTCGTCCGATGACCAGGCAACGCTGCAGCAGACGGGGGAAGACATTAATCATACGTTTATCGCCATTGTGGTGGAAACATTCCTGTACGGTACGTGCCCGCTTGCTGCGATGGTCGATCGGTCGATCTGTGTTGCCGCCGCTGATTTCGGCCGTGATGCAGCTACGTATGCCTGCCTCGTGGTCATAGCAAGCCGGGCTCTCCTGTGCGTCCACAACTGTTGCCTGCACCCATCAACAATGTGATTGAGCAAATGTAGAACTTCTGTGCGCCGCGCGACGCTCGCGCTCTTTGCGGTCGTCGTGACGATGTTCGCGTTCGACACCGTGCTATGGATAAACGACATACACGACCTAACACTCGAGGTCTCGGCGGTCCTTACCTCCAAAACCAACGACACGCTACAGGACAGGTATCAACGTGCCATCGACGGTTCAATTTTCCCGCTGGACCCCATCTTCTATACCCTTATGGTACGCGAGCTCACCCTGTACGCATATTTTGCATCACTAGACTCACAATGGCGACTGCAGACCGTCTTCGGTGACACTATTATCATCTGGCGTGCGTTCGCGTTCTGGAAGGGCCCTCGCGAGCGTTGGCTTCTCGTCCTTCCGCTCGCGGTCTGGCTAGCCTCCATTAGTGCGTCCGCGGCAAACTTCAATCGAAGCGCTCATTGAGCCGTATCTAGTTACGATGATCATGATCATCGACTGTTCCGTCCAGAGCAAATCCAATCTGCTCCTCGGCAATTTCGACAGCAGTGGATTCTGCCAACGCTCACAGAATGCGTCGTACCTCGCCACGACGCTCACGACGCTCGTCGCGACGGTCATGATCGCCTACAAGTCCTGGTGCGTTGCACCCGTAACCCGATGACGAGGTCAGAGGCTCATGATGACTGCAGGGAGTACCGACGCACGATCGGCTCTCAGCTCAGCGAGGAATCGTCGCGCGTCCGGTTGGAGAGAGTCATGATCATCCTCGTTGAGAGCGGCACGCTCTACTTCCTCTTTTTCGTGAGCATTTCGACCCCCTCTGTGTCGCGCTATACTCATCGTCCATACAGCTCGAGATCTTCATCTCCAGCCTGGGCAACCTGACCCAGCTCGAGGACGCGACACCAAGTCTTGCGCTCGCATCGACGATACACACCTACACGACAAGCCACATCGTCGTACGTCCATCCAATCCGCTTTCCAGCCAGGCTCGACAACTGACTTTGCTTCCACAGGGCATCTACCCGACCATCGTCGTCATCCTCGTGCACTACCACAAGTCGTACATCGAAGCAACGACGATGGGGACCTCGATCGGTTTCGCGCACTCTGGCGCCGGCGGCGGGACGACGACGACAGGGACAACGATGTCCATGTTCGAGAACGGGCACCACATCGCGTTACCAGCCGGCCAGAGCCACGGCCAGGAGCTCGAGCGCGCGTCATCGTCGGGCTGGAAGGAGCCCGAGAGCTGGCAGGCGAAAGAAGAGAGCGGTGGGAAGCAGGAGGGCTCCGAGTCCTCGCCTGAGCGTTCGCCGCAGATGGTCTAGGAGCGTCGGTCCAAGTCGGGAGGACCGCACGGGCGTGCTAGTGAATGTGTGGCGTCGGTCTGTAAGTTATCAGTTTCATACCCCCCTATTCCTCATGATCAAAAGTACGACCAATGGGGGCGTGCGGTCCTGCACACACCCACGATTTATTTGGGGCACCGGTTGTGGTGGATGTACAGTACCTATCTCGGAACATGTACCAACAGAGTGGCACGGATCCTGACATGAGAAGCGGAGCTACGAAGGCCCTCGCGACTGGTCTTCCCTGCAAGCTGGGCGCCGATCGGCGACGTCGTTGACGTGAAAGGATGTATACGATATGTGGGTCACCGGACAACCGGCCTCGCGTCTGCCCGAGGGACGACCACGTGAGATACGCGCCTACATCGTGCACGGATGGGATCCTTGGGCACACGCGGTCGACTGCACGAAGCGGCAGAGAAAAGGGACCGACGATACTCCCTTCTCCGCGCCGCCAGACTGACGTCATCACATCAAGATCACTTAACAAAACGACAAAGTACTATATATGCATCGAGCAAACCAAAGGTATCATAAAAAAGCGTTCGAACGCGACACAGGCGGGTAGGGGTGCAACATCAGACAGGACGTGGGATGCGGGGCAAGATTGACGAGCAGACAGTCCGAGTCCGACGATGGATGGATGATTCGACAGTAGATGAGCGACGAGCAGCGCAGACGGAAACCAACGGGCGTGTCCATATCATGAGTATACGAGCGAGTGTCCTCCTCCGCAAGCAAAACAAAAGCGGTGTCGGCCGGGAAAGACGTGATGCGAGAGCGCGACTAGGCCGGCGGCGTCGGCCGCGGCGACGAGTCCTGGCGCATAGCCGGCGACGGCACGCGCGATCCGCGCCCCGCTGCGCCAGACCCGCCAAAGTCGCCCGACAAAGCCCCTCCGGCGGGCGACTGCTGCACGCCCATCCCGCCGTCCATCGGCGGCGCCATCTGCGCGAAGCGGGGGTCGTACGCGCCCGCCATCTGCATGCCCATCGGGTTCATGCCCATCATGCCCATGGGGCTCATGCCCATCCCGCCCGTCATCATCGGGTTCAGCATCGGCATCATCGACATGCGCGGGTCGAACGAGCCGCCAGTCATCATCGGGTTCACTCCGCCGGCGCCCGCGCCGTCGCCGCCGACTTGCGAGCCTGCTTGAGAGAAGTTCATCATTGCGTGCTGGTACGCCTGCTGGGCCTGCTGAGCCGCGAACATGTGCTGCGGGTTCCCGAACGGCATCATGCCCGGGAAGCCCATGTAGCCCGTCATCATTGGGTTCATGCCCATCATCATCGGGTTCATCATCGCGGCGGCGGCGGGGTACGCACCGAACGGCGAGCCCGCCTGCGCGCCGTACATCGACCCGCCCTGTGCCATCTGCTCGAGCTGCTGGCGCTGGAAATCGTCGAGCTTCCGCTGGCGCTCCTCCGCGAGCCTCTTCTCGCGCTCGCGCTCCGTCAACGCGGCGCCGACGCCGCCCTCGCGCTTCCGCTCGCGCTCGTAGCCGGTGATCGCGCCGAGGAGACCCGTCTGCGGCGGCGGCGGTTTATTGGGCACATTCACGAGCGCCGCGCCCGTCTCGCGCGCGAGCTCCTCCTGCTTCTTCGCCGACCGGTCCTGCTTGTCCTGCAGCCCGACCGAGAGCAGCCCGTGCGGCGTGAACGCCTTGGTCATCGTCGCCTCGGGCGCCTCGAGCTGCACGAACGTGTCCCGCGTGTTGCTGTTCGACTCCGGCAGCGCGCCCGGCGGCCGATTCGGATCCAGGACCTGGTTCCAGATCGTCTTGGGCACCGTCGGGACCGGCGCATGCGTCGTCAGCGCCGGCGCACCGTGCGCATCGTCGTACGCGGAACGAGCATACTGATCGGGCACCGCCCGGCGCGGCTGCGGCGCATACGGCTGTTCCTCGCCCTCGTACGACCCTGCCGCACGTACGCGCACACGTGCCTCATCATCAGCGCCCCCAACAGTTTTCCTAGCACTGCCCGCCACGCACCTTGCATACGCGGCCCCGGCACCTGCGGCAGCGTCCGCGGCGGCCGCTCGTGCGCACCCGCAAGCGGCGACGGCTCGCGCGGCGCATTCCCGTACAGCGCGCGGCCAGGCGGCGCATGTCCGCTCGCACTCTGCGGGCCCGACGGCGGCGCCGACGTCCCCGTCGGCTCCCCATCCGAATCCACCTCCTCGTCCTCGTCCTCCTCGTCCTCTTCCTCCTCATCGCTGCTATCTCCCCACGCCCCCGCCTTGCGCGCGCGCTGCGGCCGCCCGTTCGTGCGTCCGGGGCGCGTCACGGCTGCAGAGTGTGCCGCCTGCTGCGCCTCGGTCTTCGCTTTGCGCGCCATAGCCTTCTTCGACGGTGCGAACGACGAGCGGTACTGCGACTCGCTGCTGGGCGTCCCCGCGCGCTCCTCGGGGGGCTCGACGATCGTCGGCTGTTGATGCGCAGACGCCAGTGCGGTGCGGGGCGGCGGCGACGACGCATACGTCGTTGTGGGGGGCTCGTCCTGCTCGAGGTAAGAGAGCGCCGCGAGCGCGTCGGCGGCTTCGTCGGCCATATTTTCGTGGAGCTGGTAGGGGCGCGGGGCAAGACGGGAGGAAGGAGGGGACGACGACGTCGGCGCGTCGTGCTGGCGGTCGACCAAGGAACGGTTGCCCGCGTTCGATGACGGAGCGGCACGTGCACCCGTCGGCCGGCGATCTAGCCCCACGCCGACCGCTGATGCCCGGACGCCGCTCGCACGCAATGCCAGCTGGGGCGGCGGCCGCGGCGGCGTCTCGGACGATTCCTCCTCTTCTCCGTCTTCGTCCTCCTCGTCTTCCGATACGGGCGGCGCACCGCGCATGCGCGGAGGCGGCTGGTGGCGAGGAGGCGAGCCGCCCTGCTCGAACTGCTGCATGTAATACAGCACGCCCGCGGCGTCCCTAAGCATAGTTGCATGTCCGTCATCCGATCGCGAGGGCAGCATCGGGGCCTGGTTAGACGCCGAAGAAGCCTGTGCCGTCGGGCTGGGGGCCTTTAGCGCGCCCATGCGGGCCCCGTCATTCTGAGAGGCTGCCGGCGTCGAGAGCCTGTTTGAGCCCGCAGACGGCGTCCCGGGTGTAAGCGGCGAAGCCGCCATCGCCGAGAACATGTTCGAGCCGAACGAGCCGGCCGGCGACGCCGTGCGCTGGACCGAAGACGGGCGCTCGGCCGCCGGAAGCGGAGACGGCGCGGGCGCGGGTTCCGGCGACATGCTCTGTGTCCGCGGAGACATTGCCCTCCTCGTGAAGCTCGGCGAGATGCCCTGCGACACCGGCGACGCATCTTGAGGCGTCGGCGACGACGTGCTCGGTGACGCAATCTTGGACGGCGCGTCGTGCGCTCGCGCCGAAATCTGCTCCGGCGACGCGGTCTGCGGCGGCAGCGGGCTGCTCGGTAACGAAGTCGGTGCGGTCCCGAAAGACGCAGACGAGTCGAAGAGCGGCGAGCGGGCGGCGCTGGGTGCAGGCGGCGGCGAAGGGGCGCTGGCGAAGGACCGCCGGAACGTACTCGCGGGAGCGTTGACGGACTGCGTCGACGGGCTCGACGCATGCACCGTCTGCGACCACCCTACACTCGACTCCCTCTCCTTCGGCGGTGGCGGTGGCGAAGGCGACGGCGGTCCCCCGAGCAACCCGGTAATCTCCCTCTGCAGCGCGCCGTGCACATCGCTCGACGGCGCCGCGGGCTCACTGCTCCGCGCACTCGAATGCAACGCTAGCGAACCGGAGAACGACGCGCTGGGCGCAATCGACGGCGTAGGCTTGGCGGATCCCGCGCGGCTCGGTGCGCCGGGCGTCTGCGCCATCGCGAACGAAGACGTGCTGCGTCGGAACGACGGCGCGTCGTCCGCCGTCGGTACCACCGAGCGCGCGAACGTGTCCTCGCTGCTCCGTCTCTGCGCAAACGGGCGGGAGCTCGCGCCCGCGTCTTCCCGGACCGGCGGGAGCGCCGAGACGGCGTCGACGGGGCTCCCGAGAATCGAGCCCTCGAGGATGCTGCCGTTCCGTAGCGATGCGGCGGGGCCGTCGCGCTCTGTGCGTTCTGTGATCGCGGACAGCCGGCCGGGGTGTCGCGCAGGCAGCGCGTCGGCGCCGCCGTCGTCCGAGAAGCTTAGCGGCGGGAGCTGCGGGAGGCCGCCGGGTGCCCGTTCCTCCTCGACGGGGCTCTCTCCCGCCGCGATAGGCGGAAGCCGATTCGCGAGCTTGCTGGGGCCGTTCGACGGCGCATGCGCGGGCGCGGGCGGCAGCGCGCCCTGCTCGCGCATACGCTGCGCGAGGATCCGATGGAGCTGCGCGCGGACCTGGCTCGTTCTGTCCTCGCGCGGATCCATACTCTCCGCGGCCTCGCGCTCGAGAAAGAGCATCTCGCGCCGTGGCCCGATCGGGTACGCGAACATCAGACTGGCAGGGTTGCGCGGATCCCACGCGTACTCCCGCGGACGACCGTAGAGCCCAAAGGCGTCGTGGATCGCTGTGGGCATGCACGTCAGCCGCTGCGAGTTTTCGAGCGAAGAAGGCGACGGACAGATGAGCCACTTGAGCATCTCGCGGGCCTGCGAGAAGCCCGGCTCGAGCTCGGGCATGATGAGCGCCCACCCCTCACGCCCGCGCATGGTGCCCGCAACGTCCTCGTCGCCGATGGTGCCTTCGACCTTCATGAGCGTGCTGCGGTTGATGAGCTCCGGGCGCTCGGGGTAGACGGCGAAGGCCTGGGAGACGTCGGCGAGCGTGAGGACGGGGCGTTTGCGCTCTTTGCCCTTTTGGGCGGCGAAGAAGGCGATGCCGGCGCGGTCGCCGGCGGGTGCGTCGGCGGGTGCGGCGCCGAAGAGCGCCGAGATGCGCCGCTTGCGTTGGGGGCCGCTGCCGCTGCCGCCGGCGGCGTCGGTCGTCGTGGAGGCGGTGTCGGCGGACGGGTCGTGCGGGGACGTGGCGGCGCTGACGACCATCCAGAGACGCTTCCAGTCCGTCTGGCCCGCGAGGCGGACGCGGACCCAGCCCTCGGAGCGGCCGCGGACGAGGGGCGAGTGGGCGTCGCGGCCGTCGTTGAGGGTGATGCGGATGAGGTGGGCGGAGTAGATCTCCTCGAGGCGGGCCTTTTCCCAAGCTGCGAGGCGGAGGGCGGAGGCCCAAGCGACGAGGGAGGGGGCGTCGGGGCAGGAGAAGAGGAGGAGGTTTGAGCCGGCGGAGTTGACGGTGACGATGTTGGTGTAGCGCTGGGCGGGGCGGGCGGGCGTGGCGGGCATGTTGACGGCGCCGAGGACGCGGACGAACTGGGAGGGGTGAGCGGGGCCGCGGTGCGGGACGCGGGGCACGCACGGCGTCGGTGATGTTGATGTAGGTCGGCGGGACCTCCTTGCCGGCGCGGTTGGCCTCCTCGATCTCGTGCATGTCCCAGACGGAGAGCGTCGTGCCGCCGAGCTGGGCCCAGACGTCGCGCCAGCCGTCGTCCCGGGCGGGCGCGTTGCCGTCGGGGAGCTGCTCGATGCGGCGGACGAGCGGGCCGGAGCAGTAGATCTTGTGTGCGTGCGCGAGGGTGAGCTGGACGACGGACCGGATCTCGGGGTGCAGCTGGCCCTGCGCCTGCTGGCCGGACGGGCTGGTGGGCGTCGCCGGCGGGGGGGCGCGGCGGCGGTCTTCGAGCGACGGACGGCGGCCCTGGGGCGGCGACGGGCGGGAGGGGTCCTCCGCGACGACGCTCGCCGGGCGGGCGGGCTGCGTCGCCGGGTCGCCGGGGCCGGACTTGAAGAGCGAGAAGAAGGACGACGAGCGCGAGTGGCCGTGGGCCGGGGGCGGGGCGGGGGCGAGGGCGGGGCTGGGGCTGGGGCTGGAGGGCGTCATGGCCAACGTGGACGGCGGCGTCGGAGAGCCCGCCTGGAACGCGTGACTGGGCGGCGACGCGTCTCTGCGGAGCTGCTGCAGCTGTGACGGCGGAATGAAGGCTCGGTGCCGGCTGTCCCACTGCGGGCTGCTGCTCGCCATGGCCAGGACTCAAATTAGACGGGCTCAGTCCTCCATCACTGATATTCCCTCCGTGCGCATCTCTTCCCTTCTCCGTCGCTGACGTCACCATGTACTCTACGCTACACGCTCTGCATGCTCGTACTTGTCGAACCCCTGCGACCGCAACACCGCTTCCTCCGGCGCATCCGGCTCCAGGTCCCCCCGCGCATTCCGCCGCGCCCGGAAGAACGTGTACGAGAGCACAATGTCGTCCAGGTCCCGGCACGCTGGGTCCTCCAGCACGTCCCTGTCAATGAAGAACAGCAGCGGCATGTCCACCTCCTCCCCCGCCAGCAGCTTCTGCTCCTCGAAGCAAAAACACTCCACCTTGGAAAAATACGGCGCAATCTGCAGCCCACCCGTCAGCGCCCCCCGCCGACCACCCGCCAGATTCAAACGACACGCACCCGGTCCGGCGTAACATTGTACGTCGCGATCCCGATCACGTCCTCGTCGCTGCGATTGCGCGCCCGGTAGAACGCAAGACTCGTCTCGCCCGGCAACACGTCCACGAACTTCTGCTGCGGCGCGAACGTCCACGGCAGCTGCTCCGCCCTATCCGCATTGAACCGCACCCGGATCCGCCGCGCCCCTTCGACCGGCACCAGCCGCGCCGCATCGAAGCGCCCCGTCCCCACCGCCGGTGTGCCCGCGAAACCCGTCGCAGAGCAGAACATCCGGTACAGCGGAACTGACGCGTAGGACAGTCCGACGAACGCCACGATCTGCGCGCGCACGGTGTGAGTCCGCGAGGATGCAAATGCGCGTGGAGGAGGACGCACGACGGCCGTGCTGTACATCAGCAGCGTCCGGTTCCGCTCTTTGTACACCTCCCGGGCGTCGTAAAACTGTGGACGCGGACGCGGACGCGACGTCGAGTTGAAACGTGCAAACTTCAGCGGACATGCGTATGCGCGCCGCTGCACCGTTTTCTGAGCCTGTTTCGTCGGGAAATGGACGGGCGGGTGCTCACGCAGAGGCGCGGGGCCAGTCGTTGCATCGCTGTCAAGAGGCAAGGTGCGGGGCGGCGCGGCACGACGCGGCACGGCGCTTCGGCGCGACGCGGCCGGGCGCGTCGAGGCCTCTTGCCGCGACGCGTTGCCTTACAGTACGCCGCTCTCGATTCTGCGGACGCTTGTTTCCCGACCTCGTTTTTTGTTCGTGTATTGCTTACGGAGTAGGGCCCCATAGGGGACATTATACAAAGTATATAGGCTACTTTAAATCACGACTAACGTTGAGTGAAGTTGCGAACTGTAGGGGCGCTCGGCCACCGAGGTGGTTTTGCATGGTGAAGTTGGAGCACTCAGGTGAGATGTGCCATGTCGGTCGCTGTAGCCGTGCGTTCCCTGTGTATGGTTCGGCCGTTCACTGTCCTGTGTGCACGGTTGAAAGAACAGGTCGCCTTCTCGTGGTTCTCCTCCATCCTGTCTGGGACTCTCGAGCTGTGGTCTCCTGCCAGTGACCTCATTACATCGAAGTGGTATGGGCGCATTCGGGTTTCCATGCCGTTCAAACCCCTGCTGTCCTTGGACCCAGGTCGACAGTTGCCCCTCGACGCTCATTTCGGTAAACAGTCCGAGTCCATCGGAAGGAAGGAACTTGGAAGGGGCGACAGCACCACGGGCCGCGACTCATCAGCAATTCTGCAGATTGCTGGAGGGTCCTGGTAGCGTCTGGCCCTGACTTGCCAGCTCACCAGGTAGCACCAGATACCAAGCTTGCGACAGGTCGCTTGTTCGATGCCAAAGCGACACCTGGCTGCCAGGCAGCGCACCTGGCTGCCAGGTGTGCAACAGTCACCGGCTATCCAGACACTTACAGATCGCCAGGTATTGCCAGATCAGCCAGACGTAGGCCAGACCACCAGTCATGATAAGAAATGCGCTCGATGTAGTCCATAACTGTTAGCAGAATCAGGGCAGCTCCTGAGCCTTATACACAATCTGGATGCCTCGGGGGACGAGCACATATAGCAGGGATGCATACACGTTGACTCCTTTCTCCTCAGGCTGCCAGTTGGCTAGTCTCAGCAAAAGTCCGTAATAAAATAAAGCCACTCAGGCGAAAAGCCATAGTGAAGACAGGACATCGACTCGAGGCTCTATCGGCAAAAAGTGAGAAGCAAGTCGTATTTATTCATATTACAGTACTAATAAGACGTTGGCAGTGTGCGCCAGATGATTGATGATCTCTTGAAATCTGATGATCTTATGGCGCACGTGGCGCACGGTGCGGTTCTCGCTCTCCCTTACTTACTTGCTTGGCCAGCGGCCGGCCCGCTCACAAACTCGCTTGTTGTCCTCTAGGTGAAGAACAGTAATTGGCTGTGGCTGCCGGCACCATTTGCTGCTCGGGAGTAGCCGAGTCAGCGAGCGTCTTGGCCCGGGGCATGCTGTACTACGCATTAATTGTGTGCCTTCAAGTTCCAGGGTGCCTTCAGTCCTTGCCTCAGCCTTGCATTCAAGTTCTATCCAGGTTACCTCAGCGTCTACGATCTCTGACATCCTCAAACTAGGTCCGCGACAAGCTCTGGCCAAGAGATCCGATTCGACTTGAGCGTCAAGTTGTCGTCTTATGTCCTTTTCCATATTCGATAACGTCCACGTGATATCTCGTTCGAGCGCGTTCACAGCACGTCCTTCATGACCGATCGTGGTGTGAGCAACCACACTGCGCTGCTTTCTTTGTTCCCTCCCTCCATCTCGCAAAGGAGTGGCTCTGCCTTGCTCGCATATAAAGTGCACCGTGCTTGACGACTGTGAGTCTCATCCACCGTCTATCTGCCTCCCCAGCTTGCTAACCAAACTGTACTTTATGTCGACTGTTACTGGCAGCAACGTACCTGATCTCCCCACAACTCGAGACTCGCCCCCGACTTCTTTAGTACCGGCCGCGCATCAAACTCCTCCGCACTCGCCATCCCGCACCGCCGCTGAGAAAGCCCCCCAGCTTCCATTAACACCCCCTCGCAACGGTCTTTCCGGCCTTATCCCCTATTCTGGTCTCCCTGAAAAGGCCATAGTTCGGTATCCCAAGCTTGCTGGCGAAATGAAGTGCAGAGCGATTGGTCCTATGCCTGCGCGGTCCTTCATGGACGAGTTTATGTCGAGTGCGGGGCCTACTCCGCCACCCGACCTTGCGATCCCTTTCCCCACGACGATGTCGCCTCAAACGGGTATGAAGGAGGGCCAAGTAGTACGTTTTTAAACGAAATTCTTGCCGATAGGTTACTCATGCTATGCCAGGCCTCAGCTCTGAATGATAGTGGTCTCTGCCCGTCCCTTAAGTTTTACGACAGCAGTGCAGCCATCGTCCCTGCCGCACCTTCAGACGAAGAATACCGCCCCGACTCTGTTGCTTATGATTCTAGGACTTTGCCCGCGGTGGGATATAAGGACATGTTCGAAAGGGCCGAGTTGATCATCGAGAAAAAGTCGCGGCACCAAGACATCGCCCTCAATAACAGCGAGCTCGAGAGATATGCCGAGTCTGAGCAAAGCTCCTCCTTCCTCAAGGACAGTAATGAGGCCTTGCACACAATGGGTCAGATTACAAGCTACTCCATCGCTCACTACTGGCGTCAAGCACGCGTCCATGTATTTTCCGTTCTCTTCCTCCCATCCGGTGCCCGCCTCCTCCGCTGGGACCGTGCCGGAGTCATTATCACAGAGCTGATCCCTCTCCGCGACCCCATGCTCGCCGAGTTCTTCTGGCGCTTCAACCTTCTCTCTCCCGAGCAACGCGGCCACGATCTATCCGTCCGTCCATCACGCAAGGAAGAGCAGATAGCCGCCACCACGGCGATCGCAGCCGCAGGCTTCGAAGAGTACACGAAAGGACCTTGGAGAACGTTCACCGTGCACGAGCAGGAGACTCCCGACAAGAGCCGACGCGACGGCGGTTCGCCACGCCCCCGCTACTTCATCGCAGGACAACCTATTGTCTACCCTCGTGTCGCCTGTAGCCGCTCGACTTTCGGATACATCGCATACGAAGAGGAGACAGAGCTAGTCGTGTGGTTGAAAGACACTTGGCGGAGGTCTGAGCCCGATCTCGATATCGACACGGAAGGCGAGATTTACCGTATCCTGCACAAGGCTGATGTGCGCAATATTCCCAAGCTCGTTTGTGCTGGCGATGTATTCAGCACGGCAAATGTGACCGAATCCTCGTCACCGCAGACTACTACGACGCAGGCTTATGTCGAAGAGACGTGGGCCTGCGACTCGGAGACGACCGGCATCGGACATCACACACATTATCGGCACGTCGTGCTTGGGATCGGTCGGCCACTGACCTCCTTCAAGTCTCCTGAGGAGGTCGTTGCGGCTGTTGCCGATGCTCAAATTGGTACGTCGTACGTCTTGGCATCCTTTGCTGCAACATCTCTTACTTGCCATGCTCTCGTTAGCACACGAGGATGCGTTCGGGACAAGAATTCTGCATCGCGACATTAGTGCTGGTAACATTCTGATCAGCCTCGACGGCAAGGGCGGGCTGCTTATCGATTGGGAGCTCGCTCTTAATCTGGATCGCACGGTGCGCACGACTCGCCAATGGATCACTGTGAGTAACTTTTGTCCAGTCAAGTATGCTTTGCTGGATTCACCGATTCAATCAAGGGGACTTGGCAATTTATGTCGTTCAGATTGCTGAAGCAGATCGGCAAGGGCCACCAAGTTAGCGACGACATGGAATCAATTCTCTGGGTGCTTATCTTTGTCTTTTTGCGGTACTATCCTGGATCCCTGGACGTGAAGGAAGTAGATAAGCACCTGCGCGCGACCTTCAACGACCAATCTCCCGTGAGCGGCGAATTTGGTGTCAAAGGTGGCGATCAGAAGGGTTATTTTCTCGATTCATTATCCTCCCCCTCCGGTGTCGGACCAGCAAGAGAGCTCATTTCTTCTTTTCCGGCCCCTATCAAGATCCTCGTTCACTCACTGACTCAATTCTTTCAAGAGACTTGCTGGTCACCGGAGGACCAGAAACGTCAGCCTGAAGTCGTTTATTTGAAGCTCAGGGGGTGTTTGTCCACGGCACGCAGAGCGGACGATTGGGGAACTGTCTCTGCAGCGCGTGATAGGTTGACAGAACTGCCCAAGCCCAAGGGTCGCGCCGGGCCGCAGAGATGGGTGGAGAAGTGAAGCGCGCTCGTACGGAGAGCGGGCACACTCAGAGTGCGCCGGTAGCCTCCTCGAGGATGTTGGAAATCATCGGGGAAGATGCCTAGGTCTCGTTTTTATTTATCTGTGCTCCTGCCTTACGTGTGGTGACACTGTAATGATATGACGCTAGCGTACTTCCGCCGAGCCTCTGGACACTGAAGACTCCCGGAATTTTGTGACATCTGTGCTCGGGGTTTTAGCATATCTGTTGTTCTATGCGCTGTTAGAGCTATCTACTGCGTTTTTATACTGCCGTGCTTGCTCACAACACCATCCTGTGCACACCGCTTTCGTCTGTCAGCACACATATTGCGTTTTGGCATTTTGCTATGGCAGGCTTGTGTTTGGGTATAGCCGAAGAGCTTGTTGAAAGCACACTCGGATCTTCACACCGCCTCTCATAGACAAAAAACATCGGTAACATCCTATGTGCGGCACTCGAAGATTTAGCTCTCCTCGGTCTGCAAGCCGGAGAAATGTGCTTATTGTGTGCTAGTAGGAGTGAGGCACCCGAAGGTTAGCGTTGATCGGGCACAAGGGAAAGCCACAGGGTTAGACAGCGCAGTCAAATACAGTACTGAAGATGGCTGGTGGTCAGACGCAAGTTCCGGAGCGGCATGACACTCGCCTGCCGCAGCGCCTCGGCACGACGGAGTCGAGACCCCTGCCGGTCTGCTGCTCAATTCTGCGGGCGCATGTATTTCCAGGACCCCAGCGTCAAACCAGTCTGGAACGGGGAGCACTTCCGAGTTGCTGTGATATTCGTTTCGCCATTGCCATTGTCATATTTCCTTTCACACTCACATCGGCCCAAGTCGCCGGCCGCCCTCACGCGCCCAGGTCGCTTATTCCTGGACCAAAGATTGCAACCAAATAACGAGGTTAGTGGAGCAATTAACCATAGTCCGAACGATCTGAGCTTTCAGTGGGCTGTTACCCCCCACAGTCGGATAAGTAGACAGCACGTGCTTTGTTGATAGGAGGTGGGCAGAATAATGGAGAGGCGTAGAGACATTGAGCCTGAGCGGTTCCCGGCCCTTTGCCGCGACAGACAGCGCAGGGAGCACAGATTCGCTGATGCCGACCTCATAGTCTCCTCTGTCACGGTGGTGCGGGTCGTTGTTCTGGATGACTTGCCAGTACGAGTCCAGGGCATCGTCGCGCCCGTGGCCTGCCAGTGGCGCGCCCGCGTCTGGATATTGTTGTTGCGCGTGCTGGTGGCAAGCGGGTGACCAGCTGTTGTTCGATGTATAGAAGTAGGACGGTGCTGAGCGCAACACCGATTAACCGGCCTGGTGAGACGAGTTCGTCTACCCACGACGTGCCGCCGGTGGCGACCAAAATCAGTGCAGGCATGGCCCTCGGATTCTCGGTATGTGATCATGAGCGCGGCGCTCACCCTGCTGTTGGATTCGACCTGACTCTGAACCGTGTTCGTGCGGTCACACTACCAGCTCTGGTGGTCGACGATGTATCGCTGACCTCTTAAAAAGAGACGGATTAGCTGAAGCACGACAAGAGGGAAGGAGCGAGTCGCCTTACTGATCACAATCTCGTTCTCGGCCTTGAAGGCGAAGATATAGTCGCTGAGCTGCTTCCAGAGCTTCTTCAGAGTTGAGCGCTCATGATTGAGGATATGGACAAGGTGGTTGTCAAATCAGGATGTCGCATTCGCTCGTTCGTAGAATTAACTTGTGGATCCTACCGTACACATCCGGCCTCTGAAGGGCGTTAGAGCTATGCGTGCTGACGAGCGGCTATTCTGCATGTAAAATCGGTAGGATAGCGTACAATATCTGAGTCCGACTGTTGATTTTTTTTAAGAAAAAAGACGAGCAGCTATTGCGCAGTCCACATTAGCTTTTCCGCGGCTGTGACGCTGCCAGACCTTGATTTCGTGACAGTGGGCGTCAATCATGAAATCATCCAACCGAGCGACGGAGATGGACTTCAGCGCCGACAACTAGGGTGGTATATTTCCAGGACAAGGGGAGTGGAATA
Organism: Vararia minispora EC-137; assembly: GCA_022160365.1. Classification (NCBI taxonomy): domain Eukaryota; kingdom Fungi; phylum Basidiomycota; class Agaricomycetes; order Russulales; family Lachnocladiaceae; genus Vararia; species Vararia minispora. The sequence goes on from MU273504.1 coordinate 143,078, forward strand.
TATGATTTCGGTATGTTCAAAGGGAGTGGAGGTGGAGAGGTGGGGTGGGCTCAGACACCTGTAAGTATTAACAGATCCAACTGTGAAGCAAGAGCCTAGACCACTGGCAGACTCCAAGCTACGGAATAGAGGGGCTGGCGGCCTAGAGTGCTTCAAGGAATGAATTGCTGTTGGAAGTGGTGGACGGCGACATCATGAGAGGTTCTTTCAAGGGGTCTTTCAAAGATAGGCCTATTGGCAGTATAATTGGTGTGAAGTCACGGTTGAACACGCTAGGTTTCAATTACCGAAGACCGCTTTCGCGTAGGCTGTCGGAGCTAAGGCGTGTGAACGCAAGTTGAACGCACCCGCTACTGGCGTGTGACACGTGGGAGTGGGTAGTAACTCATACCGTTGTACTACTACCAAGCTGTGGTACCGAACATCGTGACCGACGTGCACAGACAAGAAGCGTGTGGAAGGCAAGGTGATTTTTTGATATCCCGAGCATAGGAATGTCTGGTGCGTCGTCCTCTGCCGCGGCCCCCGACGCCGACCTCGAGAAGCTCCTCAAGAACGAGGCGTCGGCATTCCAGCGTGAGCTCGAGGTTGAGCGGATCTTGAAGGCTTTCAAACTTAAGTATGCTGTCTACTCTTCTCTCTTAGGCCTCCCCCTTTTCTTTTATTCATAAACGTTTATAGTCCGTATGATATCCTCGATTTAGACGAGTCGGCAAAGCCAGAGGACGTGAAGAAGAAGTACCGACAGCTGTCCCTCTGTGAGCCCTCTCCTCTTGCCGCCGCCATCACCCTCGGTGCAATCCAGGAGACCGTTGGCTGATCTGGTACGTTACATGTATGCAGTTATTCACCCTGACAAGACCCCCCATGCCCGTGCACCAGAAGCATTCGACATACTCAAGAAGGTGTGCTCACCAATTGTGTTCCTACTTGTCAGTATCGGTTGACGGTGCGACTTCAACTCAGGCTGAATCGGAGCTGAGCGACGCCGCGAAGCGTGAAGAGCTTGATGCGACGATTAAGCAAGCTCGTATCTTGGTCTTGCGAGAACACGGCCTCCCGCAGACAGCGCCAGTAGATCACCCGAAACTCGATAATCTCAATCCACCGTTTAAAGAGCAGCTACGTTTGAAATCGAAAGAGCTATTGATTGAGGAAGAACTGCGGCGACGCAAGTGCGCGCACGCTTCCCCCCTGTTTGCTTGCCAGACTAACATAGGTGTGTTAACACCACGTCAGGGCGATCAAGATGAATCTTGCCAATGAGGGATTTGAAGCGAGGAAGAAAGAGGAAGAGGTTACGGCAAAGAAGCGCAAGGCAGAGGATGACGCGAACTGGGAAGGTGTGTGCCATGACGTTTGCTGTAGTCGCCTCAGCTCATTAGCATCTAGCCAATCGCGAACAGCGCGTGGACAGCTGGAGATCATTTTCCAAGGCGGGGAAGAAGAAGAAGAAGCAAAAGGTCGAGGTGCTCGGCTAGCTTAGCCCTGATTTACGCGTTCCAGCTGTCGCACTGCTCGTGTATGTTCATGTTCTCGTCCCTAACTCTTGTACACCATTGTACTATTCATAGATATCGTACAGCTTGTACGTCACTGAGGATCAGATTAAATGCTCAATACCATCCACGGCTTCCTTGCGGCTTCATCTCACGGATTGCATGCCGGAAGGATCTCAGTTATATACTATGGCCAACTTTCCATCTCAGTACTGCGTCCACGTTAGCTATCTTCCACACCTCTTCTCCAGCATCTCACACATATGTGTGCAAATCTGCGTAATCGCCTGATCTCAGCTGTCCTTCGTTTTAGACCCTTCTTCCAATCACCCCTCTTTTCTTTCCATTCTTCCTTCAGTATTCTGCTGACTGGTCATCGCGAAAGTTTGTCAGGTATCGTGGCGCACAACTTAATTCTGTTCACAGCCACCGGTATCTCGACCTTGTACGAAGAGCCGAAAGCTTTCCTCGGATGGAGCCAAGTAACTCCCGATCATGAACGCGCGGATGCAGTCCACGGTATGCGCCAAAAGGATCGCCGTCTAGTGAGTGAGATGATTCTCGCACCAAAATGCAGAACGGGAATACAGTGCATGCGGCTACAGTCTTGGTCGCTGGTAGCGACGCCAGTCGCTTAGCTTAGCGTAGCACGACGCAGCGAGGTGTAATATTCTCGAAGCTATCCTCAGGGAAAGGAAACGGCCACGTCGAGATATAACATGTCTCCTGAGGGCACTATTAGATGAAGACGCTTCTGAAGGCAAAAAGACGAACATCGGTCCTACAACCGGGTCGGCATTTGACCCATGCGGACCAGTTAAGCCACTTCATAAGCTCAGTAGTATGAGCTCTCCAACTCGAGACGACCGTATTTGTCCGCGATTCGTCCGCCTCCTCTACGTCAAAGGCATCAGCCCACATCAGAGCGAGGCGCCGGCATATTTCGCGTAGAACATGCGAGACGGCGTTCTTGAGCAGCCCTTCTTGTGGCGTGAGGTGAGCCTCTGGGATTGACGTGCGCGAACAGCGGTCTACAACAGGTAATAGCCACGTGAGGTTGTTTGGGGATTCAGATCGGCTGGGATGGTCGATGATGGTTAAGTGAGGGAGGAGCATGGTCAACAGCTGCAGCCGGACGGCCGAACTGAGCATAGTCGCGTTCGAATACGATGACGAGAGAAGTGTGTGGTTGAGGGTGTCGAGACGGTCCGCGTAACGCTCGATGATGATACGGAACATCTGGTGCCAGTCGGCACCGCTGCCGACTTCGTGTCGCAAGACTATAGACTCGAGCTCGGTCATCTTCGCGGCGATGTCCTCGTCTGAGATACCGAGAAGCCGGTGTTGTAAGCGAGGCTTTCCGCGACGCGCATCAACAAGACTCTCTAAGGCTGGGTCGTAGAATGACAGGAAGCCAGAGTAATCTAGTTGTACGTGTGACTCTCCCGGGAAGTAGTTATGCCAGCCCCCCGCAGTAAATGCTTGGTAGAAAGCTTGATATCCACTGGTAAGCGTGCCCTTCCAACCGTCTGGTGGGAGAGCAGTGTGATTTTTCAGAGTTGGGTTGCCATGGGGAAGTAGATCGAGCACTTCGACAACATACAAGCCGTCTAGGTCACAGTACATGAACTCACTATGTTTCCGTGAGCAGAGTTCAAGAGCAGAGAGTAGGCCGCTCACAACGCGAACTGCATGCGCACGAAGCCGTCGAGCCCAAATTTCTTCCCCCAAGCGCATAAGCGCTCTATACGCTCGGGTTCCGCCAAAACTTTGTCACGTCGGATACGCCCCCATGCTATGAGATCTTGCGCGTCCTGATGTCCCGTTTCCAGTGGGCGAACTTTTGCGGCACTCATGCCATCGAAGTACAGGACTTTGAGATCGCGCGTCGCCAAGAGCTTGGCCATGCGGCAGATTGGCTCGCAGTAAAGGTAGGAGTACTCGAAGTCAAAAGCTAGCCATTCAAGCTTTTCGGGAACAGTGGTGTTTGACTCCCACATGCCGTGATACATAGCCGTTCCAACAGGGATAGTCGCGGTGACAATCGAGTGTCCTGCGTAGAACAAGTCGGGAAGATGGGATGTTGCGACTTAGCTGACTGCTCACCATTGCTCCACATGTTATTCGGCCACCGTTGTAGCAACGAGCTAGCGGTATTGAATAGTATGTTCCATGTCGCATCCAAATGAGGATTATCCCAAGGGTCAAGGGATGGTTGCCCCGTATGCGCGAGCGCAACATTGAGAATCTCTTGAGTGATGTGCGCGAAGGATGCCCGAACAGAACAACAAAGACAAAGTAAGAGGCAAGGCGAAGGTGAGAATGAGTAATGGAACATATCGACAGACTTGAGCGCCAGCAGATGACAGCCGCTTAGGTCGAGGGTATGGGAAGCGGCGGGCTTTCACCATAATCATCATGATGGTGAAGTCGTATCGAGCCGGGTCCCTCAAGTTAAGTCCGAGAAAGGAAAGAGTAGACTTGTGCGCACGCCTGCAGTCTCCTTTCAAAGCCCTCACGGATCGAATGCGTCAAACACGCTCAAGATTCTGATTTCAAGAGAGACAGCGCCGAACATGTGGCTGGTATTAGTGGCGGTGGCGGCGGCGGTGGTGGTGGAAAGAACACGTAGCGAGCTCCAGTTGCAAGTCCATCCGTTGCAGCGATGTGTCCGGCCCGTAAGCCGGGCTACCCCTTCGATCGTCGACCGGACAGAAGCGGGTTGGCCCTAGATCGACCTATACCACTTCCTTGCGAGTGGCAGAAGAGCACAGTATACATCGTTACTTGATATTGCTCCTACGGATATCCTCGAATACATACGAACGGAAATGAATGTAGCAGACCCGCAGTCGAGGAGGCAGACAGTAAGGCAGGCGGCGGATGACAGCAGGACGAGATGTTGAGGTTCATGCTCAGGTACCAAAAGAGACGTATTCGTAACATGAGCGGGTCATTACGCATTAGGTAGAGCAAGAGAAGGTGGTGGGTATGGGGAAGAGAAGACTATACGTCAGGTTTCGCTTGTGCGAGCGGCTGGCCGTGCACACGCAGACGGTACAGGCATGTATATGGAGCGCCCCAATTGGACAGCACGCGGAGCGTGATAATGCCCACATCAATTTCGAGTTCGCGTACTTCTGGGTCGACGGTGAACGTCTGTGTTGCCTGGCTAGAATGCACATCGTACTCGAAGCTCGCGAGCCGGATATGCTTCTCCGTTCTGGGAAGAATGTCTGGCTCCTCGCTTCCGTCGTCGTCGGCATCACCACCGCGCTCCGCGCGCTGGCGGGCACGCTCGTCCTCCCACGCGCGAACCTTCGCAAGGTTGTCCGCGCCTTCAACGCGGGCCCAGAGCTCCATCTTTCGCGGCGCACTCGCAAGGTCCGGATCGAGGGCAAGCTCCTTGGGCACATGGTCGATCGTGACCTCGTCCGCGAGGATGAGCCTCGCGAGTTTGACGCTTATGTGCCCATACGCGCCGGCGAACGGCCAGCATTCGCCGAGGTTCGAGTCATGGTGGATCGCCCAGATCGGTGGACGACCGGACTGACCACCACCAAGAGAGAACAGGTTGCCGAGGACGCTCTGGGCTGGCACGTCGAGCGTGGGAGATGTGAGTGTAGGGATGATGCGCCCACCGCCGGAGGAGAGCGCAAAGTCGGCCTTCGCGATGCCGTCTTTGGCGTGGCGCGAGACGGCGGTCTCAACGAGGTGTCCAATCACATCCGTCACATCCTGCCCGTCCGACGACCTGATGTTCAGCGTTTTGCCGCTATTCGTGATCTTCGTCCACCAGGCTGGTGTACTACCTGTGCTCGGCGGCGTCTTGGCAGAGTGCTTGCCTATCTCGAGCGCATCGCGCACATCGCCCTCTACGCCTTCGACCCGTGCTTCGAGTGCTGCGATTCGTGCGCGCGCCTCCGCGTCGTCCACCTTCTTGTCGTCCTTAGACGGCTTTGCCGCCGTGCTGACCAACTCACGCAATGCATCGACCTCAGTGCGCACAGACGTGAGGCCCTGTGTCGCTGCGCTGCGGTCGTGCTTCCGGTCGTCGGCCGCGCGGCTCGATTCCTTCTGCAGCTGCGTCTGAAGCGCTTCTAGTCGTCCCACGACATCGTGCTGAGCACGCGCACTACTCTCGATCTTGACCTTCGTCTGCTGAGTGTCAAGAGAGAGGCCAGCGAGCGCGTTCTCAAGTGCTTGTAGACGGGCAGAGATCTCGGCGATGTTGGATGCGGGGATATCGGGTGCTTGGTAGACCGGAGACTGCCTACTGATGGGAAGGAAAGAGAAGCTTGCGTTGCGAAGGGCGGTGAAGACTCCAAAAGCTACGGCTGCGATAAGAAGAAGGCGGAAGAAGGGACCCAAGCTCGCTGTTGACAGCAACCGTGCAGGTTGTCGGAAGAAAATGTCGTAGACGAAACCTAAGGCACGGCCGAGCTGGTGTGCGGTCGTGCTCAGGGAAAGGAAGATGACGCGGAGGAAAAGATTCACAACTTTTCCGAGAAGACCACCAAAAGAGTATGCGGATTGAGCTCGTCTGTCCACTCGCGGAGGTTGGGCTAGCGGCTCTTGTTCCTCCCCGACCACTTCTTCAACTGACGGCAGGCCGGCTTCCATGATCTCGACGGTAGACTCAGCCGGGAAATCAAAGTGAGGGGGTTCTGGTGGCACAGAGCCGCGCACCAACGGCTCGTTTGACGGTTTTCGGACAAGGGGAGGAGGCGGGATTGACAGTCGTTGAGCGGATTGAGCAGATTGTAACTATTGAGTTCAACATGAGTGCTAGCAAACATGGTCGACCAAAACGAGACTCACCCGCTCTCCGTGCTTTTCTGGCCCACTATCTAACTCCACCTCGTCATCTTCCTCGTCCTCTTCGTTCCAGTCAGCACCGCTCTTGGACTTCCGTTTCTTCCTCCTCTTGTCATAAGACGTCACGGGCAGTGTGCTTAAGGGCCCGCCCACCGCGTCTTTCTTTCCCTTCTTCTTCTTCCGCCGCCTCGGCCGGCCGTCATCCGATCCTTCGTCTGAGGACTCCTCCAACTCCTCGGGATTGGGCCGATACGCTTTTGCATCTTCGGACATGTGCCCACGACGATGTGTAGCGGACTTCCGCGCTGCCGGCTTGGAGAGAGCGGTAGAGGCGGTGTTCTGTTGGTAATCGGCCTCTTCTGCGGCATAGTCGTAGGATTCATCTCGGTTGTGGCCATTGAGGCGACCGTTGGTCACCTCCGAGGGACCAGGCTGGGGCTCCTGGGAGGGCGGACGGAGGTAGAATGCGGTGCGCCGCGCGAAATCGGCGACGGATTCGAAGGGGCTCTTCCCGCGCTCGGTGCGTGCGGGGCGATCCTCTTCGTCTTCTGAGGCTGGAACAAGCTGAGCGGACTGGGTTTTGCCAAGCGGTTGACGCGCCATGCCCGTTGAACGCGCCGGCGGGGGACCACTGCGGCTGGGAGGTTTGATGGGGAGCTGTCGCGTTGTCTGTGTCTCTTTCTCGTACTCAACAGACGAGCTCCGAGGCAGATGTTTGCGGCTCGTAGAGGAGTTCCACGAGTCGTTTGGGTTGTGGTGCGCCATCTCGGATGATGAGTCGGCGGCGATCTGAAAAGCGTTCGCGATCTGGACGGACGTGTCCTTGACCGCCCACTTGACTGGGTCTGGCTGGGCCACGGGAGCAGATTCGCGTTCTTTGAGGCGGGCAAAACGGGCGAGCGCAGGGAGATCCTGACTCGTCTCTGTATCGGGGTTAGATGTGTCGAGGCGGGAATCGCGCGAGGATGAAGCTGATATTGGCTTCGGAGGGGAACGTGTGGCCTGCGTGGGCGCCCTAAATGACCATCAGTTCAGGTGGACTCGAGGCTGCCACAGCATGAACGGCGTGCACGCGCACGCCACGTTCCTTCGGTCAGCTCGCTGGATTGCCGCCGGCTAAGAGACACGATGTGCGAAGCGGACTGAAAGTGACGTGTAAACGAAGCTCGGTCGATTGGCGCGGAACAGAAGGTCCCTGACGTCCTCGCTGCTGCCCAACTTCCTCACCGATCTTATCTCCTCCATCCAACCATCCAACCAAAATCCGCCCAATGCGCCGTGAGCTCGGTCGACTGCTAGCAAACATGCCGCCACTTCATACGCTCTCCATTCTCCCCATTCTCCAAACTCGGAAAAAAAGAGATGGGCACGCACCCGTAAGAATAGGCGGTGGGTATTGAGGGCTCTACTGGCCTTGGAGGGGAATTGGGTGGGCGAGAGCTGGCAGGAGGAAGAGTGGTGACGCGGGAAGCCGGATTGGCCTTGTTGAGAAAGGTGTGGTGATCGAGACGTCTGCCTTGTCCTAAAGGGGTGCCAGAGAACGACATGCGCTACACGCACGCAAGACGGTCAGAGAGGAAGACGGAAGGAGGGAGAGAGGGGAGAAAATGCGGGCGCGTGGCCTCACGACAGGATTGATTTAGTACTGTCCGGGATGCGGTCACGGTCGCTTGTTCAGTGGCCGCGTTTGGCTACGTCTAGAGAGTCTAGAGGGGACAAAGGGCTCACCCTCGCGAACAATACGTGAGCCCAAACTCCAAGGGGCCGTCCCTACGTTGGCTCTTCTCGCCGTCGATTAGCTGTGCGTCCGGAACCAGGAGCTCGAGTGTTGGCAATCCGCAACCATCCGTAACTTCAATGCGACCGTTGTCGCGCGACGGGCGTCAGCCGACACGTGAAGACCGCGTGGACGCCCTCCAGCCACAGGCACTGGAACAGCTGAAGCGAAATTGTCCTTCTCGACTTTCTGCATCCGCCACACCTGCCACTCCCACCCTTGGCACTTTATTCGTATCCTTCTCTCCCTCTCTCTTCAAAAATACTTCGCCCTAGCTCTGGTCATCTTCTCGTGCATAGAGAAATCCGTTGTGCATCTCTAAATTTGGTACGGAATATCATATTTACGTCTCGGGCTCAGATCGCGCGGACGACTACAAAACAGTGGACGACAGCAAGTACGCGATTCTTATAGTCGGGAGACCATGCGAGGCAACGAAATCGAGTGACACATAAGGTACTGTTGAGTGCACAGAGGAGAAGCGTACAATCTGTCCGCACACTGCGGGAGCGCCATTGCAATAGACATCAGTACTCCCAGCCAATAGTTTGTGCAGCTCGTGCCGTCTATTAAAAATTGGAGGTAACATTATCTGGCTCCAAACACCGACGCCAACAACAGTTACAAAGTCCAGGAATCGCGATCCTTCAGAGGTGAATGAGTGTCGCTCCAAGTGAGCCGTGCACGGTTGGTTGCTAGTATTCAGAGGAAGACCCGTAGACTCCTGCTCCAACCAGCCACGAACCTTCGCCTCAGCTTTAACGCGACCTGCCTTCTGCTCCCGCTTAGCCACTTCCATCATCTCAGGACAAGCCAAGTAGTAAGGAGGGCATAGAAACACATCCCCTATGTCCATCTCATAAGGAAAATCTGTGCGGCTGTGCCCATCGCCGGAGGTGCTGCATTCAGGCTGTCCCTCAGATTCTCTGGTAGAACTCCGACACGCAGCTCGATTGTCGCGGCATGTTGCTTGTGCACTCTTCTTGTTCGTCCAACTTTTCTCGACAGTGCCGAGCTCATACTGTTACCGCCTGAGAAAAGTCCGCGCTGATGCGGAAGGGAGGCTCTCCTCCCATGTGTCTAGAGCCCGCCAAACAGTTTTCTGGACCCCAAGTATCCTGAGGATGACTACGGCATAGATGGCATCGGACAGCAAAGATAGTGGCCAGTTACAGTAGATTCCGCCGTGTGGACTGGCGATCCAGACTGGACGACGCGGCGGTTGAGAGTGACCGTGACCGGTGACTTCCAGACCAGCGAACGGTGTAGTGTGCAGCGTCGTGAGTTGCCCGCACTATTAAGTTGCTATGACATTTGGTGCGTAGAAAGTGCGGTGGGCGCTTGCTTGTTGTTGTTTAAATCATGCAGTGGGGGAACCGCTGAGTTCAAGAGACCGATGGTGTCCTCGTCGGAGAGGGGACTTGAGCGTTAAGGATATTTATGTACGTCGCATAAGCTAAGGCGAAACGTCTCGTCGCACGCGCGCTTCTTCTCGCTACACGGATGGCACGATTTGCAGTTTAGCGCCTGGATATGTTGTATTTCCCCTCCTGACATTGCCCGAGGGGGCAGACGCGTCTCGTAACGATATACCACGACTCCAGCGTCCTTCCCGCTTCCAGCATCTCTAATGACCGGCGGAACACCAATTTGCACCCCTCTTCTGCCTTCTCAGCCGCCGGCGGGCGCGATACGGCCGGCGGAGGACCTCTCAACTTCACAGGCAGGAATGCTCGAATCTGTACTGGGACACTTCTGTGAACCTGACTACGAACTGCCTGGGGAGAAGGAGCCGGGGTTGCGGGATCTCGAAAAATTTTGGCTCGTATGTCTTCGTGTCTTTGGGTAGCGTAGAGTGCCTGACTATTATTGGTTCGATTAGACACGAGATTGCATGCTGAGGTATTTGCGCGCGGTCAAGTGGGCGTCTGCGCAGGAGGCTATCCAGAGATTGGAGGGAACGCTGAAGTGGAGGCGCGAGTTTGAGATCTACGAGACTACGGCGGATGACATAGAGCCGGAGGTGCGTCGCCAACATGCACAGACGAAATATAGCTTATAGCGCCGTAGTCTGTGACTGGGAAGATGATTATATACGGCTATGACACTGCAAGACGGCCCGCGCTCTACCTTCTGCCTAGTCGGCAGAACACTAAAGAAGCGCAACATCAAATCCAGTTCACTGTCTGGATGCTCGAGCGTACCCTCGACCTGACTGGGCCCGGAGTCGAGTACGTGTCCAGCCATGTCATAACACCTCATCCTCACAGAATCCAACGCTAGGACGCTGTCCTTGATGATTAACTTCGCCGATCGCGCGAAGAGCCCCTCATTCTCGACCGCCAGAGCTGTCCTCAACATCCTACAGACGCACTACCCCGAGCGTCTTGGCCATGCTCTCATCCTGAACGTCCCCTTCCTCCTCAACGCGTTTTTCAAGCTCATTACACCACTCGTAGACCCGCACACTCGCGTCAAGATGAAGTTCAACCCACGTGCAGTCAAGGATGGCCTGTTTGACGCTGAGCAGCTGTTATCTGAATCAGGATGGGGTGGTGCCGTCGACTTCCGCTGGGACCACGCGAAGTACTGGCCAGCACTGCTGAAGCTTTGTGCGGAAACCAGGGAGAGGTATATGGAGAGGTGGAGGAAGCTCGGAGCGAAGGTGGGAGCGAGCGAGTGGGATATCAAGTTTGAGCCTCTTGTAGCGCCAAGCGACGAGACCGTCTCGGTGAAGGTTGTCGAGCAACCTGCTCCTGTCGCTGAGACGGAACAGGTGGATATCGCCGTGCCTGGCCCCGGTATGACGGAGATAGCAGGCCCCGCCGCGATGGAAGGCGCTGCAGATACTCTGACGGTCCCTCTAGCGGTCGCGGGGGCGGTTCCTAAAGTAGCGGGTCAGGCGTGACAGCCTGAGATCACTTCCCTCTGCTGGACACAGTCCTCGCTGAGATCCTTCAGAGGCGCCTAGATGCTTTGCTTTGCCGTCCGGTTAGCATACGTCTTAGATAATAGATATTGTATCTGGCTTCTTTGAAACCTATGAGCGTCCCACAAGCAAGTGAAACCTCGTGTGCGCTGTGTTGAGTGGGCCGGGGACGCGTCGCGCGCGCGCGACCGCCGCGCCTGGACTTCGTGCGTCATGCGACCGTGTTACCCGTTCAGACCTCGCCACTGGCTATCATCTACCCATCCCTCCTCCGTCCGTCCGCTCCCGAGGCACCTATCTCCCACCACATATAAGCACATCCGTCATCGCCGATACTTACATCCCACCGTCGCGTCCAGAATGTACAATTACGAACAGTCCTTCACCTCCGGCAAGCTCCAGGTTTCCGACATACACATTCTACAGTACGTATCACGAGTTCCACAACAGCACAGCGCAGACCGCTTATCAGCGGTGCAGCTACGAGATCTCTGGGAATAAGGATGGAGCGCCGGGTGCGCCGTACATTTATACTAGCATTCGCATCGAAGCTCACTGGGACCAGTCATATTCCTCCATGGTGTGTATTCTCCCGTGCTTTCTTCATAGTCACACCTCATAACGCGGTGTGTGCGCTGTAGGAGGACCGGGTGGCGGCTGCGATGAACGCGATCGGTCGTTCTTCAACCCAGACAAGTACAAGGTGCCTCACCCTTTCGTCCCCCCTTCTCGCCGCTGATATATCCCTTGTTTCAAGGTGATCTTCCTCGATCAGCGCGGCGCAGGAAAATCCACGCCGTGCGTACCTCATTTTATAAGCTGGCGCATGACTGGATTCATGTGCGTAGGAGCGCGTGTCTTGAGGAGAACACCACGTGGGACCTTGTGAAGGATGTCGAACGCCTACGAGAGCACCTTAGCATCGACAAGTGGCATGTCTTTGGTGGATCATGGGTGCGTCGTCGCGTATATTCAGTTGTGTTGTGCTCATGCATCTGACGCTTGTGAAGGGCTCAACACTCTCTTTGGCGTACGCACAAGTGCATATACGCGCGCATATGTTTCTGTTATGTTCTGACTTAGTGCCTTAGTCCCACCCAGATCGTGTCAGGACTCTAGTCTTACGGTATACAGTGTCATCAACCTGATTGTCACTCTCTGATCTCTCTTACAGGGGTATATTCTGCCTGCGCCAGAGGTCCGACCTTTGTATCCTCGCTCGTACTCTAGTTGACTCAGCTGATGCCCAGCGAACTTCGCTGGTTCTACCAGGAAGGCGCCTCGCACATCTTCCCGGAGGCTTGGTACCTTCCTCTATGCCCGTTATATCTCGCATCTCACGCGATCTAAGGGACGAATACATCGCGCCGATCCCCGAAGCTGAGCGTGGCGACATCGTCCTCGCGTACCACGCGCAGCTCAACTCTGTCGACGACGAGACGCGCCTCAATGCTGCTCGCGCGTGGACGAAGTGGGAGTGCGTACCTTAGCTTCTCTTCCGTCTTCGATGCGCCTTGCCACCTTGGACGAAACTAATTTGACACAGGATGTCGACGTCCAAGCTGTACGTCGACCCTTCTCAGCTCGCCAAGGCAGAAGAAGATGTGTACTCAAAGTGAGTGGAGCTTTAATCACGTATTCACACAGGCTGAAACTAATCATGCCTCCCAAGTGCATTTGCGCGGATCGAGAACCACTACTTCGTGAACCAAGGTTTTATGCGCGACGGCCAGCTCCTCGAGAAACAAGAGATAGACAAAATGTACGTCCTTTGTGGCCTGGATTACTTTATACCGTGTCTGATCGCTGCTGGTCTCAAACCAGTCGCCACATACCGACGATCGTCGTTCAAGGCCGCTATGATGTCGTCTGCCCAGCGACGACCGCATGGGACCTCAAGAAGGTCTGGCCCGAAATCACGTTGCATATCGTGCCGGATGCAGGTCACTCGTCGCGCGAGTTAGGAACGCAGAAGTTACTTGTCGATGTAAGTGCAGTTCCGTGCCTTATTTTTCTGCGATAGCTCTCTTTGTTTCACGATGGGTACGCTGATATGTTGGCCTCGCAGGCGACAGACAAGTTTGCAGGTCTGTGAAAACCTGGACCGGCTACATCCCTTCGTGTAATCACCACGCCAGACGTATGGTAAACTCGTTTTGACCTTGATCCGTTTTCTGTGCATTTTGCCACTCTCAGGGGCGCAGTCCGCTCTTGTTTCCCCACAGAAATTTTCGCTTTATCGTTTTATAGCGAGAAATAAGGTACTCATAAGTGCCAACCATGTCGTGGGGAGTACGTAGACAGCGCGGGGGAATAAGAAATTTATGTAGGAATGATATGATGAAGGTGACTCGACATTGTTATGCGCCACGGTCCCAATATCTCAATATTGGCACCATACATCGTTTGAAACCCGGAGAAAGGTAAGGCGCATATATAGCGTACAGCAGAGTTATCGTCAAGCATCTCGGGCAGACTTCGGTAAGACATGTCCTGTGCGTCAAAAGCGGCGCGCTGATCGATTCATACGCTTAACACCTGCAAAGCTGCTGTTAAGATACGAAGCTAATATATGAATGCATGCGGCATGAGACAAACACTTGCCATGCCATCTGCGTCGATCGTCTGTATCCTCGTTCCCACCGAGACAACGGAGATATGTTTTGTGCGCCCGCACTCAGCCAGGATATGCACGCCGCCCGGGAGTCACGTATCAGTGAAAAAACGCGCCAGTAGTTTGTACTGTCGTGATTCCGTAGGAAAGACCAGGAAGTAAAGGAATGTCTGTAAGCTCAATGGTAGATCATCCGATCGAAGCTGGGTCATCCTCGGAAGGCTCGGTGAAGGGAATGCCTTACGCGACGGAAACTAAGCAGCCAGCAAAAGCTGCCCCGACTGTAGAGAACGCCCGCCATTATACCTTAATATTGGTCAGCCAGCTCGTCGAGAAAAGGCTGCGGAAGACCAGGTGCGAATGCATGTTGTTTCATACGCTCTTGACCGTGACGATGTAGGTCGTGGAGTGGGATACCAGACTTCAAACAAGATTCGGGAGAAGTGCATAAGACGTTGTACATTGGAAGGAAGCAAAAAATCAGAGCAGAGGGCCCTATCAAATCCCAAGCCTCCGGCATCCACACTAACAGGCATACAACAGCTCAATGAGCACCCCGACGTCACAGTTACAGTATTAGTTTCGTCAAAGACGCTAAAAGAGTGCGAACAAGTGTAGACGAGATCTAGACGTCCTCTGGGTTGGTCGGCAGCGCGCTTGAGGCACATGCACTGTGGCTATACCCGCTCCCCGTGCGAGTGCGCTTCGCATCTCCACCTATCTCTTCAGCCCGGCGTTTGCTGCTGCTAGCAAGAGACGGCGAGGGCGAAAGATCCGCTGCTGGCTTGGGCAAATCTTTCAGCCTATCATACGCAGCCCAGACGACTCCCCAGTTCTTCGCTTTGCGTGCCGTAGCAAAGGATTTCTTGAGCACAACGTAAGTGGCACTGTGATCGGGTTTTGAAATCTTATCCTTGCCGTATGTGCCGGAAAAGAATCGGCCCACAGAATCCACAAATTCGCTGACGGGAGCTGGAATAGAGGACATAATATCCCCTGCTAGTCCTATGGTCGTACCAAGGGACACGCCATCGAGAAAACTGGCTTTGTGAAGGCCGCCTTTGAGAATCCCCGTCTTCAAGTTTCCGCGTGCACTGGATTGTTGGTTGAAAATCGCGTCCAGGTCCTCGAAGACTTCATTCGGGCTCAAAGATCCGGGATAGTATCGCAGAAAAACAAAGACAATCACCCAAAGAAGCGATTCCATATCATCGTTGGGTTCATGGTAATTGCTGAGCTGCCTCAATAATCTAACCGACATGAATTGCCAAGTCCCCTTTATCAGGGTAGTCAATCCGATTGGACAAAGATGTTTAGTCGGAGGACAGTGCTCACAGTGAACCATTGGCGCGTCGTGCGCGCCTCGCGACTCATGTTAAAAGTTAGCTCCCAGTCGATAAGCAACCCACCTTTGCCCCCAAGGGTAATCAGGATGTTGCCAACGCTGATGTCGTGGTGCAAGACTTTAGTCCCAAACGCGTCCTCGTGGGCTAATGACAAATGCAGAAAATCAGAAAGCTTGCATCAAAGGAGTCCAAGACGCGCAACATACCAATTAGAGCATCGGCCGCAGCCGCAACAACCTCCTCAGGAGATCTGAAGGTGGTCAGTGGCCGACCAATCCTAAGTACAACGTGTCGGTAGTGTGTATGATGCCCCACGCCGGCCGGCGAGCAAGCCCACGGCTCCCTGAGATAATCCTGCGTCACAGTGGTCTGAGGTGACGAGGA